>CM067174.1:36071692-36081692 GCA_034093135.1 Erigeron breviscapus | reverse complement strand
AGAGGATGAAGGAGAGGGACCAGTGGGAGTTAATATTGGAATGCCCATGAATAATCAATATGGTGGATACCGTCAAGGATGTATATTTAAGGACTTTAAAAGTTGTGGGGCACCGGAGTTTGATGGAAGAGGTGGTCCCACGGAATGTATAAGGTGGTTTGAGGCGATAGAGGCGGTGATTGAAAGGAGTCATTGCACCTATGATGACCGGATTTCCTATGCATCCGGCATGTTTAGGCATGACGCCTTGAGTTGGTGGAACCAGGAAATAACGTTGGGCCGGACTCATAATTTGGAATGGATTGACTTCAAGAACAAAGTGAAAGCAAAGTTTTGTCCTCCGTATGAACTACAAAACTTAACCATTGAGTTTGCTAATCTCAACATGGAGGGAGCCGATTACAAGGGCTATGTTAGACGATTTCAAGAGTTGTCTACCCTCATTCCTCACTTGGTGGGTACCGAGCCTCAGGCCATCCAGAAGTTCGTTTTGGGCTTAAATCCTCAAGTCCGATCTTATGTAAACTCCAACATGCCTACTTCTTTGGCTAATGCGGTTAACCAAGCCGGGAGTGTGACTGAAGATTTATTGAGAAGTGGTGTTTTGAGCAAATCCTCATCAAACAAGAGGAAAGAAGTGGGAGAGCCGAGCGGGGTAAAGAAAGTGGGGAAGTTTGACCCCAGAAATGCAAATAGGGGTAGGGTGATGGCGGCGGTGGAACCGGCTAAAAAGGCTTATTTTGGGCCTCATCCTTTCTGTGGGAGATGCAACAAGCATCATCCCGCCAATGCTCCATGTGGGGCATGCTTTAATTGCAATCAAGTCGGGCACGAAGCTAGAAATTGTAGAGCTCCAAGGGCGGGTCCAATGAATGTGGCTCCCGTTCGGGCCGTTCCTCCCCAGGGTAACCAAAGAAGAGGCGAATGTTTTGAATGTGGTAGCCGTGACCACTACCGTAATAATTGTCCTCGATGGGTAGGACAACAAGTTCAAGTAGCCGTTCATCCCAATCAACTCCAAATGGTCGGGCCTAACCAAAACCGGGGCCAACAAGGCCATCAAGTGCAACCACGCGGCCGAGCCTTTGCGGCCAATGTAAATGAAGCCCGCAACGATCCCAACGTAGTAGCAGGTACCTTTCTCCTTAATGGACACTATGCCACCGTCCTATTTGATTCCGGGGCCGATTATAGCCTCGTGTCTTCTAATTTTGTTCCTTTGATTGATGTGAATCCTTGTGCTTTAAAATATGTGCTTGACATTGAAATGGTAAACGGGTCACTAACTAGAATTAGTCAAATACTTCGCGACTGTGTCTTGACCTTGGAAGATGTCGATTTCTTTATAGACCTTATGCCTTTGGATATTGGGAGTTTTGATGTTATTGTGGGTATGGATTGGTTAACGGCGGTGAAAGCGACTATTGATTGTGGTGAGAGAGTTGTTAAGATACCTTTGACTAACGGTAGAATTCTTAGGGTTCAAGGTGAAATCTCCGATTCCTCTAATTCTAAGGTCTTTAGTGCTACCGTCACAAGGGTAGAATTGAAGACCGTTCCTATTGTTTGTGAATTTCCCGATGTTTTTCCGGATGACTTGCCGGGGTTACCTCCAACTCGTGAACTAGACTTTCGTATTAATCTTATCCCCGAAGCCGCGCCCGTAGCAAAAGCTCCTTATAGACTAGCTCTAACCGAAATGCAAGAGCTACAAACTCAAATCAAGGAACTCCAAGAGAAGGGTTTCATTCGCCCTAGTCAATCTCCTTGGGGTGCTCCTGTTCTCTTCGTCAAAAAGAAAGATGGGTCCTTCAGAATGTGTATCGACTACCGGGAATTAAACAAGCTCACAGTGAAGAACCGGTATCCCTTCCCGAGAATCGATGACTTATTTGATCAACTTCAAGGTGCTAAGCACTTTTCAAAAATCGATCTTCGCTCGGGTTATCATCAACTCCGGGTGCACGAAGATGACATCCCCAAAACGGCTTTTCGCACAAGGTATGGTCATTTTGAATTCACCGTGATGCCTTTTGGGTTGACTAATGCACCGGCGGTGTTCATGGACTTGATGAACCGGGTGTGTCAACCATACTTAGACAAGTCTGTCATTGTGTTCATTGATGACATACTTGTATACTCGAAGACGAAGGAGGAGCATATTGAGCACTTGCGTGAGGTGCTTGAACTACTAAGGAAGGAGAAGTTGTATGCAAAATTCTCCAAGTGTGAGTTTTGGTTGGAAGAGGTCCACTTTCTTGGTCATGTAGTGAGCAAGGATGGTATTCATGTGGACCCAAGCAAGATTGAAGCGGTCAAGAATTGGAGAAGACCCGAAACGCCATCCGAAATCCATCAATTCCTTGGATTGGCGGGTTACTATAGAAGATTCATTGAAAACTTCTCCCGTATTGCACAACCACTCACCCTCTTGACTCAAAAAGATAGAAACTTTGAATGGGGCGAAAAACAAGAAAACACCTTCCAAACTCTTAAAGATATGTTATGTGACGCTCCTATTTTGACGCTACCGGATGGAATTGAAGATTTTGTTGTTTATTGTGATGCTTCGGGACAAGGGTTGGGTTGTGTTCTTATGCAAAGGGGTAAAGTCATTGCTTATGCCTCTCGTCAATTGAAGGTGCATGAGAAGAACTACCCGACACATGATTTAGAGTTGGGAGCGGTTGTGTTTGCTTTGAAGTGTTGGAGACATTATCTCTATGGCACCAAATGTGTGATTTATACCGATCACAAAAGTCTTCAACACATCTTTAACCAAAGCGAATTGAATATGAGACAAAGGCGTTGGTTAGGACTATTTAGTGATTATGATTGTGACATCCGTTATCACCCGGGCAAGGCAAATGTAGTAGCCGATGCCTTGAGCCGAAAGGAGAGAGTGAAACCAAGACGGGCTAGAGCTATGAGCCTCACGGTAGGGCCGAATATTCGTGATCGGATCATTGAAGCCCAAATTCAAGCCACCCTACCGGAAAACTTTGGAAACGAGAACCTAGATGGCATGGAACAACAATTCGACCGGAAGAATGATAATGGGCTATACATGGTTGAAAGACTTTGGGTTCCTATTTTCGGTAACTTAAGAACACTTATTATGAATGAAGCTCACCTATCGCCTTATTCGGTCCATCCTGGGTCGGATAAGATGTACTTTGACTTGAAAGATTTGTATTGGTGGCCGGGCATGAAGCGTGATGTGGCTAAGTATGTGAGTGAGTGTCTTACTTGCTTACAAGTCAAAGCCGATCACAAGAAGCCACCCGGATTGTTGGTACAACCGGTGATGCCCGAATGGAAATGGGAGCACATTTCAATGGACTTTATTACAAAACTACCAAAGACGAGAAGCGGTCGTGACACGATTTGGGTGATAGTAGATCGGTTAACGAAGTCGGCTCACTTTTTAGCCATTCGCGAAACCGATAAATTTGACACTTTGGCTCGTTTGTACATCAAGGAAGTAATATCTAAACATGGAGTGCCGATTTCTATCATTTCTGATAGAGATGCCCGTTTCAAATCAAAATTTTGGGAAGCCTTTCAAAAAGCCATGGGTACTCGACTTGACATGAGTACGGCGTTTCACCCTCAAACGGATGGGCAAACCGAGAGAACTATCCAGACACTTGAAGACATGTTGAGGGCATGTGCAATTGATTTTGGTGGAAGTTGGGAGGACCATTTGCCGCTAGTCGAGTTTTCATACAACAATAGTTATCATGCTACCATTCAAATGGCGCCCTTTAAGGCATTGTATGGTAGGATATGTCGTTCTCCTCTAGCTTGGGCGGAAATGGGAGAGAGTCAACTTATCGGGCCAGAAATTGTGATTGAAACGACTAAGGTAATATCTCAAATTAAGGAGAAGTTGCAATTGGCCCGTGAACGTCAAAAGAAGTATGCCGATGTGAGACGGAGACCGTTGGAGTTTGAAGTTGGTGATTTAGTACTTTTGAAAGTGTCACCTTGGAAGGGAGTCGTACGTTTTGTGAAGCGGGGAAAACTTGCACCAAGGTATATTGGTCCTTTCAAGATTCTGGAACGGGTGGGGAAAGTTGCTTATCGGCTAGAATTGCCTCAAGAGCTTAACGGTGTGCATGATGTGTTTCATATTTGTAATTTGCGCAAGTGTTTGGCGGATCCTACACATCATGTACCTATGGACGAAATTAGGGTTGATTCGAATTTGAACTTTGTTGAAGAGCCGGTGGAGATCTTGGATCGTCAAGAAAAGAAACTCAAAAGCAAACGCTACACGATTGTTAAGGTTAGATGGAATGCTAGACGTGGAGCCGAGTTCACTTGGGAGCGAGAGGATCACATGAAAACTAAGTATCCGCATTTATATTGGTAATTAGTGTTTTGTTAAATTTCGGGACGAAATTCTTTCAACGGGGGGATAATGTAACATCCGTGAATTTTGACCCGTTGACTTTTTGTGTAAATTGACTAACAAACTTGTTAAATGAAATAATTGGGCCCATTTGTGATTATATGACTATGTGGTATGTTAGTCGGGTCGTTAATATGTCTGTTTGGCGTTTAATTGTGTAATCGATTGTAATTTTGGCTTATAAAGGGAAACGGGTCGACCCATGGGTTGTCCATGACCCATGAGCCTACTAGTGACCCATTTCCCCTTATCCTCTCTTTTCTCTCTTTTCTCTCTTTTCTCTCTATCTATCTCTTCTATTCTCTCTCAAGTAAAAGCACCACCTCTTGTTCTTCATCATTTCTTATCTTTCTCTCTTTTCTCTCTTTCTCTCTTTTCTCTCTTTTCTCTCTTTTCTCTCTTTTCTCTCTTTTCTCTCTTTTCTCTCTTTTCTCTCTTTTCTCTCTTTTCTCTCTTTTCTCTCTTTTCTCTCTATTCCCTTTCCCATTTCCCCTTATCCTCTCTTTTCTCTCTTTTCTCTCTTTTCTCTCTATCTATCTCTTCTATTCTCTCTCAAGTAAAAGCACCACCTCTTGTTCTTCATCATTTCTTGCATCAACATTGTGTTTGAAACTACCATAATACAAGAATCATAGCCATCTTCATCTCGTTTGCTTCCTATTGGAGAATCAAAAGCCAAGTTCTTGCATTTTACCCATTTTGACCTAATTTTGGGTTCTAGCTCAAGGAGGAGTTTCGGTAAGTCTAATTCATCTCATTTGTACCCACTTATGTTTGTTTATTGCATTTCTAGTCATCTTGAACATTTACAAGTCCTAAATCGGCTTAAATCTTGTTTTGGGTCAAATTAGGGTTTGAATGATTTGGATGGGATTATGATGTTATGAATCGAAACTAAGATAGGGGTTATGTTTATTTATGTTGAAATATGTTTGTATAAGCTTCAAAATGAGTCTTGAAACATCACTAGTCGATTTGGTGATCAAAATGGAGTTTGGGTTGAGTTTGGTTCGTGTTTGGGGTGTTTTGGAACTGATCTGGGCACAGGTGCGCCGCACCTCCTCCTTGGTGCGCCGCACCAAAACCTGGACTGGGTTCCCTGATCATTTTGTGCGCCGCACCTCCTCTTTGGTGCGCCGCACCTGGCTTGGTGCGCCGCACCTTTCCTCCAGTGCAGCAAAACCTGTTTTAGTTTGAAAGGTCGTAACTTTTGATCCGTAAGTCCAAATAAGTCGTATGACCTATCGTTGGAATCGTGAGAGAGTCTAGTTTCCAGTAGTAACACTCTTTTTGTATGAATCTTTTCTCATTTCTAAAAAGGTCGAGTCGAATGCGTCTTGTTCCTACTCGTTAAAGTTGTAAAGGTGTTTAGGGTTTGTGACTTGACTTAATTGTGCTAAACCAACTTGTTTATGATTGTAGAGTTGACTTTACGGTATTATGATGTATAATTATAGGTTGTGGACGTGTGGATCCTATTACTCGTTTGTAATCTTATACTAGCTTCTTTGCCGGTCAAGGTGAGTTTCGTATCTCCCTACTCGCTTGAGATTCGGGCTGAAAAGTGTAAACCGTGCGTGTTTACTTGCATTTATTGATTGATTGATTGATTGATTTGGTTTGAATGTTGGATTGTTGAGACGGTTATCACGCTCGAATGACTTGGTTTAAGTTTTGCTAAGTATTTCATTTATGTTAGGATAGACGTACATACATGGAAGTCGGTTATGCCTTCATTGGGTTTTAGATGTGGTGGGAAGGCTGCGGGTGACCCTATATATAAGCATCTGGGACTCGAAGGAAGTAGAATCCTCTTAAGTGTATGTACGTATAGCTGGTTTAAATTGTGGTTAATGGTTTACGCTTGACGATTATTGATTGTTGGCCCATGTTTGTCGAATATTAATTACTGGTTCAAGTTCATCGTATATTGATTGTTGGTTCATGATTGATGCATTTACAAATGATTGTAAGCATTGCATACATTGTTGATGACCCTCGGCAGGGGATTGCCGACATCCTGGTGTATAGATGTATGCACCCATTTTGGATGTAGTTCCTGACTCCGAGTATATAGACATATATATCTCGATGATTTTGAGATACAGCCTTGTTCATTGTGATGACAGAAGGGTATCGTTGCATTGGTGACTGACGTTCACGCATAAGATAGGCATGTTGACTTACTTATGCATTTGGTACTTGCATTTGATATTTATATCATTGAGCATTCATTTACACGCATTTTCGTACTTATGTAATCTTGTTGGATGGACATTGTTGTGTTACTTAGAGGCTCACTGTAAGTCACGTCTAGCCTCTACTTGTACATTATGATTATTGTTTATGGTTCCTTGTGGACCATTGCTACGAACTCACCAACCTTGTGTTGACTATGCTTAGTACACTTTTCAGGTAATCAGGTTATCCCTGGACGTGGAGTTTGATTGTTGCATGCTGTTAAACCCAGGCTCTGGACTTTATGGATCTAGGATTCATTGACCTTCTTTTGCATTATACTTAGGATTAATTGCCATCTTCTGAATGCTCCTTTGTAACTTTGATGGTTATTGCTCCTTTTGTATTTTGGTACTTGTTTCGTCCTTGTAATGGATTCACTGAATCTTTATTTGCATTTAGATCTTGTTCTATTGTAATTCCACCTTGTGCTATATGATTTCCGTAATATTTCGAGCCTCGGCTTGGGGTGTTACAGTGTATGTGGCCGAAAATCAAGAGGAAGAAGGAGGAAGAAGACTGGTTAATTTTCCTTTTTGTTATTCTTCAAGGTATGGTTTTGATTATTATGTGCTTTGGGAAATTTAGGGTTCATAGAATCCAATTGATTTTGGGGATTTCTAGCAAAATGGGTTTTGGTAATTTATTTCAATTAGGGTTCATGCAATTCAATTTATTTGGGGATTTTAATGAAAGATATCATTTTAATTAAATTCAAGCTAAGGTTCTTCAACTTCGATGAAATTGGGGATTTTGAGTGAGATGATGATTTTGTCATAGCTTCCCTAATTTCTACTTGTGAATTGTTATTTTGTTGTAGTATTGCATGAATGTTTTTGATAAAAAGTTGGTGATCTTTATGGTCAAAATGAGGATTTGGTAATTTCAAGTAATAAGATGGCATGGCCACATTGTGGTGTATAAAATGAGACTTTGTAAAGAACAAACCTAATATTATAATGGGAAGAATTTGGGTAAAATAATGCTAGTGAAATTAGTGTTTATGGCTAGATAGCTTGGTATGCGAAATATGGCCTTAATTGCGTATTATGATGAATTTCTAGGTTGAAAGCATACTCATTCGTATTGTGGTCATCTGGATATTTGACTTTTGCGGAGGAGGTGAGTACCTTTATATATGATTATATATGTGTTGGGTCAATTACAAAATGGTGGTGAAATCTATATGTGTAATTTAGTTGATGTGTTGAAGACCATACGTGGAATGGCACATTGTAGTAAGACCATATGGAATATGACAAATTGTTGAAAGACCATATGGGGTATGGCAATGCGATTTGATGGTGAATGACATGATTATAGTGGATTACTTGTTTGCATAGATATATGTATCTCGAAATTGTGTAAAGTGGTAGGGTTTGTGATCCTTGGTATGATGATGGATAAACAATAGAGATGTTGTAAGACCATATGGAGACCATATGGGATATGGCAATGTGAATTGATTATTGAATGACATGTTTTATATAGATGGTTGATTTTATAGTTTCATTTACTACGTGTTTGATATGAAAGTGTATATAGAGGAGATGTCATTGTGCTAATATAGGTTATCTCAACCTTATGAGTTGTTTCAATATGTGTATATTTATATATAAACGTACTCACTAAGCGAAAGCTTACCCTTTTAGTTGTTTCCCTTTTTATAGGTGGTTTTGGATGTGGAACAAAGAGAATGTTAATTGAGTAATTGAAGTGAATTGTGGTTTGAGAGCATGTTAGCTTTTAGCGGAAAATGATAATGTGGTTAGAACCCGTAGTGGTCTCCTTTGGAACTTTTGGCTCTTGGTATAAATTGTGTCTTTCTTTTTATTAACTTGTTGTAAAGTCAAACATTTGAGTCATGGAGTCTTGAAATGAAATGATTTGTATGGTGTTATAGTGTAAATGGTGTATTTTGTCAAGTTGGGTAAAGGCGGATAAACGACCCGTTTCGTTATAAATTGTACACTTGATCAAATGAAAGCTTTTGGAATGTTTAATATTGTGATCATGTCTTATTTGTATAAGTAAAATTGTGATTGAAGGTTTGGAATTGAGTCAAAATGCTAACAAACATCAAAACGGTTACTTTTGGAGTGCAGCAGGGAGCGCGGACTCTGACACTCCTAGCACGGACGATGTCAGGCCAACTGCGGATGATGCAATCAGCATCTTCCGCCCTCCACTGACCTCGAACTTGATTTTTACCGAGCCTTCGTTTGACCTTCTCGGGTCCTGAAACTTGTATAGTAGTCTATTTACAACATTTTAAGATTATTCCAAGTGTCATTTTAAGATAACTTTGATTTTTCGCGAAAAATGGTCGTATTTTTCTAAGTATAAGTTATAAAATTTTCGGTTTTTAATACTTATGGTCTTTTAGTGTTGGGTTCTTTCAACATATCGGTAATATCTTTTATCTAAATATCATAAGATACCAACGATGTAAAACTAACCAATATTTATTACGTACGTTATATGATAAAAATCCAATAAACTCATAATTTAATAAAATGTACGACATAAAACAAAAGAAAATAGTACAATGTAAAAAAATCAAAAAAGTGATTTGAAAAAGTGTAATATGGATTTAGGAATTATTTTTCATAATTATATCATTAAAATAATTACTTTTTATAATTACAAAATGTAGGAATTACTTTTCATAATTAATGACCACATGTAAATTTATTAAATTAAAATTAATTTTAAAAAAGTTAAATAAGGTATATGACATCATCAATTTGATTGTTTCTTATTAAAATTAAACGTCATCTAAGAGTCCAAACTTTTCTATTTTAGAATTATGGTTTCTCTTTTATATATATTTAGAGATAATTAATAATGTAAATATATAAAAGTTCAAATTCCACTTTAATTTTCTCCTCTTTAAATATAACTAGCTTTTTTTGTTAGAAATTTAAAAGTTGGCACAAGTTGATTTGGAGGAAACCGGCGACTTGAATAGGCCCGGTGTAGACAATTGGTTGGATTCTACTTCTATATAAATCAGCCCTTTGCATGCAAACAATCACCACACGATATTAAAACAAACAAAGCTCTAAACTTCTTATGTTAACAATTTAATTTCTCTTTTATATTAAGATGATAAACTTTCCATCTTTAGCAACCTTAGTATTATCTCTGTTCCTTCTTATCTCTCCTTTGGTATATGGCTACACAAACACGGAGATCGGTTCATGGTGTGCTCAAACACCTAACCCAGATTCGTGTGAGTATTATTTGGCCGAGAACAAAGGTTCAGCTGGTCCAGTGAAGCATAAATCTGATTTCATCAAGGCACTAATCAAGGTGACCTTAGAGCGAGCACGAAAGGCTGAG
>CM067174.1:36047460-36063192 GCA_034093135.1 Erigeron breviscapus | reverse complement strand
CCCAGAGGTATTGATATTATATTGTGGATGGCAATTATTGATTGAACATACGGTTTGGGTATGGACAGTATGATGGAATTCTTGGAAATTTTATGACATATTCATTCTTGAATTGGATTAACTATACGTGTGTTGTTAGCATAATCCTATGAACTCACTCAACTCTCGTAGTTGACACTTTTCTTCATGCTTTTCAGGTCTAGGGCAGTAAGTTAGCTTTTTGGACCGCTTCATGGATGATGTGTTTAATTGTTGCATTGTGGACTAGTAATGCAAACATTTGATCTTTTGATTATGATTTTGGTTGTGTAATGTTTATTAAACGTCAACTTGAACTTGTAACCTTTTGAATTTGAATGGCATTTGAAATTTGATGTTGATGTTTTATACTTAAATCTTTTGTACCATGTCGTTCTGTGGCATCTCGAGTTTCCGCTATAGTCGGGGTGTTACAATGGCGACAAGGTGACATACTCTGACTGGGTCAAGCTATTCAAACTTCATGCCATCAGGTATGACGTACTCGACCACATCGATGGTTCAGACCCTCCCGATAACTCACACCCGTCTTACGAGGCGTGGAAAAAGATTGACGCCATTGTCCTTCAATGGATATATGGCACTATCTCAGACTCCTATCTCAAACGTGTCCTCGACACAGATTGCACGGCTCAACAGGCTTGGGATCGATTGCACGCAGTCTTTCTCAACAACAAAAACGCCCGTGCCGCCACTCTTGAACATGCTTTTACCACCACCACTATGACATCATGCTCTTCCTTGAATGATTACTTTCAGCGAATGAAGGACCTTGCAGAGCAACTAAATGACGTCGATCATCCGGTAAGCGAATCTCGTCTTGTATTACAAATGGTCACTGATCTTTCCCAAGAATATGATACCGTAGCCTCCTTTATCATTCAAGCCGACACATCTTGGGATGATGCTAGAGAAATGATTGAGCGCGAACAACGGCGCCAAGCCGCTAGACAAGCGGCTCTCATAGCCCATAATCCACAACCACGCAATCCTACCAATCCACCTTCAAACCCACCTCCGCCACAACCGTACCATCCTGCCCAAACTTATGACACCCGTAACCCAACCCTGGGTAGAGGTCGTGGTCGTAACTCATATCGAGGTCTCGGACGCGGTCGCTATTCCCAATCACCACAATACTATCACAACAATTTCCCTGCTCAACATCCGGCCTAACACAACCCCTCACCATACGGCCCAACTTCGTATCCAACTAACACATGGTGGGCCTCCCCACCCCCCTGCCCTCATCTGGCCCAAAGCCCTAGGCAGCCCAATTGGTCTCGGCCTACCACTTCTGCCCCACCACAACAACATACTCAACCTCCCACACCACCTCCTGGCTTCGGCTTTACTGCACCTCCTTCACAGTACCCATTTCAAACCGGTTACCCACCAAACCAAACTGTGGATCCGATGCAGCCAACTGAGCTTGGTGCTGCTCTCTCAGCATTAACTATCAACCAACCCATCCCGCAGTGGAATATGGATTCCGGGGCTTCTTCTCATATCACATCGAATCAAGGTAAAATCGATTCCCCATCATCTACGTCTATTGATACAAATATTTTAGTTGGTAATGGCCATTCGTTGCCTATTTTGGGGTCGGGTAAGGGCTACCACAAAACACCTAATACTACCTATCATTTAAACGACATACTTTATGCACCCACCGTTGTCAAAGACTTAATTTCAGTCCGAAAATTTACCCGAGATAATCTTGTATCTGTTGAATTTGACCCTTATGGTTTTACATTGAAGGACCTCAAGACTGGACAACCTCTTTCACGCCATGATAGCACCGGTGATCTTTACCCATTTACCCCACCTCGTCAAGTTCTCTTTGCAGCTGAAACCAATAAGTGGCATGATCGTCTTGGACATCCTGGCACACAAGTTTTAAAATTTTTGTCTAGTCGTTTTAATATTCCTTGTAATGAACAATCTTTTGCATTTTGTGACTCTTGCCATTTATCTAACAGTAAACGGCTTCCTTTTACTACTTCTAATTCCTTTACTTATGCGCCATTTGACATCATCCATTGCGATTTGTGGACATCTCCAGTCCATAGTCATGCATCTTACAAATACTACATGGTTTTAGTTGACAATTTTTCTAATTATGTTTGGGTGTATCCACTCAAATTCAAATCTGAAACTTTTCCCATTTTCTTTAAATTCCACAAACACATCCAAACCCAATTTCACAAACATATTAAAGCTTTTCAATGTGACTTAGGGGGAGAATTTGATAACCATGCGTTTCATAATTTTGCAACATCAAATGGCTTTACTTTCCGTTTCTCATGCCCCCAAACCTCCCAACAAAATGGTCGTTCAAAACGTATGATACGCCGCCTCAATGATGTCATACGAGCACTCCTCACCCATGCACACATCCCTCCTACTTTTTGGGTAGAGGCACTGCACACCGCTGCTTACCTTCACAACATTCTGCCCACCACCCGCTTAAACTACAACACTCCCACATTCGCCTTATACCTATGTCATCCCCTCTACGATCACCTACGAGTGTTTAGATGTGCTTGTTACCCAAATCTTTCTGCCACCGAATCCAACAAATTGAATCCCCGATCAATCCGGTGCATATTTCTTGGCTACCCACCAAATTTTAGAGGTTATCGTTGTCTAGATCCCTCAACAGGTAAAGTCCATATTTCTCGCCATGTTGACTTCGATGAAAACTCCTTTCCATTCTCCACTCTACAACAACCATCCAGTTACACCTTTCTGGATGATGACCAACCATCTCACCATTTGTACCACTTTCCCTCACCTCCTGGACCCAGCTCTTCAACAGGCCCACACCTAAGCCCAACAACTTCCACTGGCTCAAATCAACAAACACCTCACCCTCCCTCCGTCTCTACTACCCGTACCAGTCCACAGACCCACAACATTAACCAACCTGTGTCATCTCTACAGGCACCGAATCCACCATCACCGCCCCCTTTGAACCCACCACCCCCACCCCCACCCCCAACCCACAACTCCCATAACATGACCACTAGGAGCAAAGATGGCATCCATAAACCAAACCCGAAATATAACCTCTCGGCCTCCACACCCGAAAACATATCTCCCATTCCCACATCCCACATTAAAGCTCTAACTGACCCTAATTGGCAACGGGCTATGCAACTTGAATATGAAGCATTAATAGATAATGATACTTGGGAGTTGGTTCCTCGACCTCCTACACATCCTATTATTCGGTGCATGTGGCTTTTTCGCCACAAATTTAAACAGGATGGTAGTCTTGAACGATACAAGGCGAGACTTGTGGTAAATGGAAAATCTCAAACGGTGGGTATAGATTGTCAGGATACTTTTAGCCCGGTAGTAAAACCGGCAACCATTCGCACAGTTTTATCCATTGCTCTTAATAATCAGTGGCCCATCAATCAGCTTGATGTTAAAAACGCCTTTTTACATGGCAACCTAGAGGAGACAGTTTATATGTACCAGCCACCGGGGTTCAATGATGTTACAAAACCAAATCATGTGTGTCGCCTGCGCAAGTCCTTATATGGCCTCAAACAAGCACCCCGTGCGTGGTTTCAACGGTTTTCTAAATATATTATCTCACATGGTTTCAAAGGCAGTGTTTGCGACAGCTCCTTGTTTGTTTTTAAACAGGGAAAACACACGGCATATTTATTATTATATGTCGACGATATTATCTTAACCGCCTCGTCAGATGTTCTGCTCAAGAAAATCATCAGCCTCTTATCCAAGGAATTTGCAATGACTGATTTGGGCACACTACATCATTTTCTTGGCATCTCTGTCAAGCGAGACACCCAAGGTCTATTTCTTTCACAGTCTCAATATGCCCGAGACATCTTGCATCGGGCAAATATGACAGATTGTAAACCTTGCACGACCCCAGTCGACACAGCCTCAAAACTAAGCACTGCTGATGGTCCATTATTACCAGATGTTTCTCTTTATAGAAGCCTGGTCGGAGCACTTCAATATTTAACATTCACTAGGCCCGACATCTCCTATGCAGTTCAACACGTCTGTCTATTCATGCATTCTCCTAGAGAACCACACTTTGCATTCTTGAAACGCATTCTTCGGTACATCAAAGGCACATTGGATCATGGTTTGCGCCTCTCTATCTCATCCCCATCATCACTAGTCGCTTATTCTGATGCTGACTGGGGTGGATGCCCCGACTCCAGACGATCTACATCTGGGTATTGTGTGTTTATTGGCAACAACCTCATTTCATGGTCTTCAAAACGGCAGCCAACCGTATCTCGCTCAAGTGCCGAAGCTGAATATCGCGGTGTCGCAAATGCCGTAGCTGAAACCAATTGGCTACGCAACCTTCTTCTGGAACTCCAGGTTCCCATAACACGTGCCACTATCGTGTATTGTGATAATATATCCGCAGTCTACTTATCTGATAACCCAGTCCAACATCAACGCACCAAACACGTAAAACTTGACATTCACTTCGTTCGGGAAAAGGTTCAACTCGGTTAGGTTCGCGTCCTTCATGTTCCATCCTCCTACCAGTATGCCGATATCTTCACCAAGGGTCTTTCCAGGCAACTTTTTGAAAGCTTCCGCTCTAGTTTGACCGTCTGTACACACTCCCGGTCCAACTAAGGGGGAGTATTAGTCAATGCCCATATTATTCGGTCAACTCAATCAATATGTAACTTATTCTCCTTCCATATAGGAGGAATGATAGGAGGACAGTTAAGTGTCAAGGTCAATATATATACGTGTAATTGTACCTTGGGTTATCAATGAGAAATATACAAACAAACAAATGTAGCCCACGAAGCAAAGTTGCCGACAATAGAAAGTGTGTTGTATGATCGATCAAATCTTGTTGGTTGTTAACTTGTTATTGCTAGTCCAGCCCTATAAAACATTCAACAGTTTGGTGATCATGAGAAATCGTTTTCAAATTTCAGGCATCAATTTTATTTCTATATAAAATATATTATAATATATTATATTATATAGGAGTCAATTTGTAATGCGGAATCAAAGTACGTATAAGTACGTATATACTTTATAGATAGATAGATACATATAACTAAAAGACTAGAAATCTTTAACTATGCCTATAGGGCTATACGTCCTTGTCCATAACTTGCAGCTGGTCCAATACCGACGAGGTCTTTATGATGAACCAATTAAGAGCCAATTCGGGATATTTAAAACTAATTAGAATATACTCCTATCATCTAACATGAAAATGAGACAAATTGCTTTCCAGCATTTCATCTTTATTATAATGCATAATAACTATCATATATTTTTAACAAAGAAAATTAAGCAAAACGAATACATCGAGCCAAATATTATTTATACACACACATTTACAAATGAAACTTGAAAGTACAATTTTTGATTGGTAGATCACTACGATAGTAACAGTTTTTTATTGAGAGATCAATTTACCAGTTGAATCAGTACCTGGTTGGTTGACCGGTCCAACCTTGAAATTAAAATTACATGTAATATAAGATGTAAATGTAAATAATTTCAAGACTTAGATATAGGATTATAAACTTTTGACAAATTCTTTGACTCCACCCCGGTCAAAAATGTACAATAGTATTAGCCCACAAAAGGGCCGGTCCAAAATATATACAAGGAAACTTGTAAACAACAAAACACGACAAAAAAGAAAAACATAAAAAAGTAAGACTGGGTCAAAATTTATTGGGTTTATGGTCCAATTCCAATTAGCCCAACTAACAAAAATTATCTTCCCCCCCCCCCCCCCCCCTGTTTGACAGCTTTTACCAGCTAATAATGGTTAGATACTTAGATTGGAAAAAGGAGTTGTTGCTTAATCTCATCCTTTAACTGCTCATTTGTGAAGACCAATCTGATTTTCATTTTCCATTGGGCCATACTCAAATGTTGAATATTAACTATTAACTATTCGTTTGCTAGAAATAAATACATACAATAGTAAGAACACATACGTACGAGTAAAAATAAATACATAAAGTAGGAAATATATGATACAAAGGGTTAGACGTGGGCAAAAAAAAAACCGGTTCCTCAGGAACCGGTTCCTTAGTGAGTTTTTAATTTTTTTCAAGTGTTTTTTGTGAAATAACTTGGAGTTTTTTGTGTTAATTCACTAGATATTATCATTATGAAGGTATTTAAGGTCTTATGGCTCGGTGTATTAACAATCAAGTGCCCCAAAATCGAATTACGATGAAAAAAAGTGGGGCCTTAAACGGTCCTTAGTGAGTTTTTAATTTTTTTCAAGTGTTTTTTTTGAAATAACTTGGAGTTTTTTGTGTTAATTCACTAGATATTATCATTATGAAGGTATTTAAGGTCTTATGGCTCGGTGTATTAACAATCAAGTGCCCCAAAATCGAATTACGATGAAAAAAAGTGGCCTTAACGGCCGTTAAATGAATTATAGTGAATTATTAGTGAGTTTTTAATTTTTTTCAAGTGTTTTTTGTGAAATAACTTGGAGTTTTTTGTGTTAATTCACTAGATATTATCATTATGAAGGTATTTAAGGTCTTATGGCTCGGTGTATTAACAATCAAGTGCCCCAAAATCGAATTACGATGAAAAAAAGTGGCCTTAACGGCCGTTAAATGAATTATAGTGAATTATTAGTGAGTTTTTAATTTTTTTCAAGTGTTTTTTGTGAAATAACTTGGAGTTTTTTGTGTTAATTCACTAGATATTATCATTATGAAGGTATTTAAGGTCTTATGGCTCGGTGTATTAACAATCAAGTGCCCCAAAATCGAATTACGATGAAAAAAATACCTCTAACGGCCGTTAAGTTCTGGAAGAAAAAAAAAAAAAACGGTTCCTGAGGAACCGGTTCCGAACCGAACCGATTCCGAACCTATATTTCGGTTCCATCGGTTCCGGTTTTCAAGACCAAGAACCGGTCCCGAACCGGTTCCGGTTCTTGAAGAACCGGTTCCAGTCAACGTTGACCAAGAACCGGTTCCTATGCCCACGTCTACAAAGGGTACAAATTATTTTCATATATCTGTATAATGAATGTATCCATAGAAAATACTGTAAAACATAATACAAGTATATAAAAAATAAATGGCAAATAGCTTTCCTACCCGTCAATTATTTATTTTCGAGCTTTAGTTATGCATGTGCCAGTAATGGAACTAATTCAAAGTATAACATCTATTTAACAGTATTGAATTAATGCATGTTTAATTAATTAAAGGCCATTATTGAAGGGAACATTGGTTGCCGGCAACCACGACCCACCAGCGATGAAATTTCCGACCGTGAACTTTGATGCCTCCGCGGCACCCATGGTCGCATGGCAGCCTTTCCATTTAACCCTATTCGCAGTCGATGAACCAGGACCCGTGTTCATATACTCACCATAATATAACGTATCAAGTGCGAAATTACCACTCCATGGCAACCAACCCGCGGGGTTTACAATGCCATCAATGTACGTTTTCATAAAAACCGTCCTTGAATATTGCTTCCACGGCCTACCAAGATACGTCTTAACCCCATTTAAGCTTGATGCAGCCGTGACACGAGAATTATGGATTGATATCCCGGTGTTTTGGTTTGGGTCGGTTCGACCTTGTGCTGTCAACGTGTTGGTCTTGTTGGGAGGGTCACGCGCACGAATGTTACAATTTTGCATTACCACGGCTGCATTTCCAAATATGAAATCGACAGTTCCTTCCATATTACACTCTTTATAAAATTGTCTATTTGAGAGAACATAGAGCGTGTCTTGGTACCCCTCAAAGCTGCATTGGTAGAAAACCGATAGATCAGAACCACACCGCATGGCCACTGCTTGTTGGTTTTTTGGCCCTGCGGTGTTTCTAACAGTGATACCACGGCCTATGAATCCGTCTCCATTTACACCTGAATTTATTTAATGAAACAAATAGGTTAGACATAATCATTTACTTTATCATGATACGTACACCATCATTTTTAACCATATCATACGTTACTAATTTATGGCTTATGCTTTCAATTTTAACTGTAAAAAGTAAAAGTTTTTGTTTGTTATAACACTTCATATATATGCTTAATTACATACCCATAGTAGCAGACCTTTTTTAACCACATCATACGTTACTAGTTTATGGCTTATATAACAAAATGTGTAAATATATACTCCTGTGTCCATATTAAATGTCCAATTTTGACTTATTATGCCTTATGCTTTCAATTTTAACTGTAAAAAGTAAAAGTTTTTGTTTGTTATAACACTTCATATATATGCTTAATTACATACCCATAGTAGCAGGCCTTTTTTAACCACATCATACGTTACTAGTTTATGGCTTATATAACAAAATGTATAAATATATATTAAATGTCTAATTTTGACTTATTATGGCTTATGCTTTCAATTTTAACTGTAAAAAGTAAAAGTTTTTGTTTGTTATAACACTTCATATATATGCTTAATTACATACCCATAGTAGCAGACCCAAAAGAGGTAGAACCACCTCCAACACTTTTACTACCGGTTATGATTGTTTTCCCAATACCATCTCCGATCATCATTATGTTGCTCGATTTAACCTCGACATACTCGTTGTAAGTCCCTGCCTTCACATATATCACAAACCTTCGGCCTCCACCAGATTTCGCGGCGGCTAAGGCAGCTCCAATAGTCTTATAATTACCTGAACCGTCTTGAGCCACCACGACATCTGCCTTTACAGAGGAGCCTGAAGATTGTAAAAGCTTACGGTCCCCGGGCTTCATCCAATTAGGGAACCCTTTATAATAAGTAGGCTCGTAGTTAAGTGACGCATTTCCTGATCCGTCGTTGTTCATTGCCAAAGTATTGCTAATTAAAGAGGAAACATTATTGTTCATTAGTGGCAAGGACATGGAGTCACTAACATGTAGCTCTTGGCATCCAACTTTGCAAGTTTCGAGATTCGTGAGAGCTGTGCTGAGCCAGGTTTGCATCTCAACATGGTCACATTTTTTAGTAGGATCAATAGTCATGTTGATCCTCTCGATTGTGTTTTCGTAGAGCTGTAGACAATCGTTCCATGCAGTCTTTTCGAAATGGTTATGGCATTTTGCACCAAGACCTCGAGTGTTTGATTGAGCTTCTAAGGCGCGCTCTAAGGTGACTTTTAATAACGCTTTGATGAAGTCGGGTTTTTGCTTCACTGGACCGTAATTTGGTTTACCAGCCAATACGTATTCACAAGGTTCCGGATGAGGTGTCTGGCTGCACCATGATCTAATCTCGGATATGGCGTAACCATGCACCCCTTGAGAGAGGAGAAAAAATAGGCAAGAAATTTGGATTGCTAGAAATGGAAAAATTGTCATCTTAACAAATTAAGCAAATTGTTAAAAGAAGAGAGGTTTAGACTTAGTTTTTGCTGTGAAGAGCAATCCATGCAAATGGTTACTTTATATAGAAACTGAATCTAAACAATTGAGGAGTGCCTCAGCTAGCTAGCTAGCTAGAGAGTGACATATGAGATAGGAAAAGCATTTGTCTTCTTCAACTTTAATTCAATACAAGTACTCGTACGTACTTTTTAAAGTTGTAATACGTAAAGAGTACTAACTTTTCCCGAACCAAAACTAGTGGTTGCAATTATTTAGAGTATATTTTTCGTCATTTGATCCTTTGGTTTTCTCATACCAGAGGCAGTTGAACACTTGAACAACTTGGCAGTGTCTCATGACTAGTCATGCAACATAACATTATGATATCTATATCCATGAGTGTAGTTTGTAAACGTATTGATTTTGTTATTAAAAAAAATTAACGGCATATATAGCTTATTTTATACCATTGGGTACATTGTACGTACATATGAAATTCGATAAAATCATTTATCGATCACATGCAAAGTCCAATAATTCCATAACATGTCGCGGCCAATTGTCAAATCCGCAGCTTTATATCTCACTTACGTGATAAATTATGTTAATCGTGTAATTACAAAATACATACCAAATGGTAGAGGTGTATTGCATAAGCAAGTTCTAAAAATAACATTAATTAGTACGTGGTTCCTTTCTTCAAAGGTTAGGTAGAAATTTAAAGTTGTCGTTTCATTTTGAATTTATAGTCAGTTTGTAATATACGGCAAATGCAACATAAGATTAAAGCTTTAACCATTGTTATCTATATAGTTGAAGAAAAATGTCATTTCATGAAAGTTACTACTACAAGAAAAACCATTTTTTTTAAAGGTAACTTGTCAAGAAAAACCACATTTGATGAGGAAACTTGACAAAAAAAAATCTGCTTTTGACTTTGAAAGTCAAATATGCATTCGGGTATATCTTACTTTTTCTTAACTTTTGATGAATTTTGCGAGGACATTGTCAAGAATAAGCCTCCATAACCACCATTAAATGAAATCTTTGTTACAGTGAGAGCTAGCTGGAAGCGAAAAACCATGTCCGTAAAATGTGATACTAACTTTTACTTGATTTTAATATTTTTGAATATAGGATCGTCGAATAGAGAATGACTTACGTACTAGCTAGCTAATTCATTAATTAACATTAATATGTGTTATTGAAACACCGACAAAACAGCAACAGTCGATATAAATTTAACTTTCGAAGACACGATCGAAAAACTTTTATGCGTGAAAATAGAAATATTTTGACATTTTTTATCAAACACTTGAAATAGACTGCATTTACTATGTAGCAGTACGTAGCGCATGCATCTCGGATCGATAACAGGATAAAGCACTTGTACTATATATATATCCCACACATACAAATATACAATGATCGATCATATATAATATCGTCTAGTCCACGGGCTCACAAGTCACAAAGATATATCATCTGCGCTGGCACTATATATACAATGTTCATTTGATAACAGGATAAAGCACTTGTACTATAACGTCATGTGGATTATTATTTTCTGGTCCAAACATTTTTAGCAGATTGATTATTTCTAATATGTTCTAAAAAGTTGAAATAATGACCACTTCAATCCACTTACATCATGTCGTCCCAAATTTATATTTGATATATGCATCTGATATGAACTATGATAACCAATCAAGCCTACCGAATTCTGTACAAAGTGGTCAGTGTTGTTTTTCAAGAGTATGCTAATTAATTTTGTTCAACTAGTCCACAAAAACCATCTAAGGAATTGACTTCCATTATGCTAATTAAATCATGTAAATTTTTCCTCATTTAAGTGCTCAATTATGGGCTATATATGACTTTTAATTTTTAACAACCCCTAATTATCCGCAGCCCAACTATCTCGGGGTGACCCCATAGCGAAAGGTCACTACTAGCCGGCCAACCCATCCGTACAGAGCCAGACTCAATAGCACCAATTCTAAGAAATATCTCACAAAAACCAAGCCGATCGAGATTTGAACCTCCTTCTAGTGAGTGAGACCTGATTGTCTTACCACGCGGACCATGGATCTTTGGCATGGGCTATGACTTTTAAAAGGTTAATACGATTCAAAATTATAAATGTCCCATCTGGTCTACATTTATATGAGTGCCATGAATGACCGGGCCGGGTTTGGTAGTGTGTCAAGGCAGGTCAATGGTTGACCTTTAGCTCAATGGTTGTATAACCATCCCCCTTGCATGAGGTCTTGAGTTCAAGCCTTGGGGAGGACATAGGAATTAAGTCCCTTTATGAGGGCTTGGCTTGGGTATACCCAGGTTCAAGTCTTAGGGGGCAGGGTTTACCCTTATTAATCATCGTGCCTTCGGGAGGATTAGTAGGGGGTTTTCCCCCATCGGGTATTTGAAATAGGCATTTTTACTTCGAGGAAGCTCTCTAGCGCGGACCCGGTTAAGACAACGTATGCTAGACCTCCCGCTATCGAATCGCGACACGAAGTTTCTAGCGAAATTCACCTTTCAAAAAAAAAACTAGTCTTTTAAAGACGGTTTAGTTTTACTTTAAACTCCCACCAGCAATCAAAAAGACGTGTAAAACAAGATAGTTAGCAATTGACTCGAAATGTATAAGTTTACAATTACAATATGGGCCAAGCCCCGTCACACCAAGTTAATGATTAGTTTCGCCTTTTAACTTTTTATATTTGATTAATAATGTGTTAATTATAATGCCTGTATGAATATCACATTAACATCGACAATTATTTAAAAGAGAAAAATGGAATATATATTGAACCCTGCACGAAATTTGATCAATTTACTCTGTTGAGCCTATTTGACCTTTAAAGATTTGTTTAGCTGGTTAACTTAACTCTAACAGCCATTGGAGTGTTAGCCCAGTGGTCAGGGGGTTTTCCACAATGTGGTTTCCTCCTGGAGGGTTTCAGGTTCGAATCCTGCCACATGCAAATGTGGTGAGGGGGGTTTAGCAATGTTATACTCATCTAACACATGAGAAGCAAACCCTTTAGGGCATTGGCAGGAGTCGAACCGGCGTGGGCGCATCCGCGTGGGGGTGTTAGCATTTATCCGTTGCTGTCTTTCAAAAAAAAAAATAAAAACTATACAGACATAAATGTAATGATACCATCATAATTGTGTTTTCATGTAATTATTTTTTTAACGACATATTTGGGCTTAAGGTCAATACCTACTCATCTCTAATTTCAAAAGTAACTCGGTTATTACCGAGAAGACTTTTGTCTCTAGAGCATTTTTTATTTACTCAAGGCCTTAAAGTTTCAAGTCTTTTAAATATTAGCTTATTAAAACTTAAAAGCATGTTCATGTTGACAGGTTAAAAGTCTATTTTTAAGAATTTGTATGATAGTTTAGCTAATGTTATTTTAAGTTTTTACAAGTTAATAAATAAAAATCATTAAATTTGACCTGCAATGTAGTCCAACACTATGATTAGCCAAAATCGCAAGAAATATGTGATTTAACCATATTACGTGGTTTGAAACTAATAAAGCTAATGACAAATGGATTATCGTTAGGCTAAGAATATATAATAATTAATTAATATCATCATAAAGTTCTATATTAAAATCTCTATAATAAAATGGATATTTATCACTATAACTAATTATAACTATGATATTGAAGACCAATTAAACATCATATATTAACAACTAGATTTTAGGCTCGTGTCAAATACACGGGTTTTACAACATTATCAATATAAAAATTAGTGTATGGAACAAAAAAAAAATACTTATACGTTAAATGCAAAAATATACTTAAAAAGGAATTGAGATATTCAAAGGTAAATCTCGAATGCTAAATCATATTAAGACTGGATAGTATAGCAGGGTTTCTTTTATACAAACTCTTCCAGAAAAGCGATATCTTAACTTTTGATTACACAATTGATCGAGTTCTCATTGTTGTATTGCAAAAAAAAAAATATTTTCGTTAACCATGGTTGTTAAGAACAATAAAAATAGCAGCTGGTTCGTGGGATTTTCAATGATTTCGTGTGTTGTGATTTTATTTGTAGGGTTCGGTTTATATAATAAGAATCTGTATCCTAAATATAGTTTGATTTCAATTACTAATAACAACAATGATTATCCTAATTATAGTCGGATTACAATTACTAATAACACAATATTACAATTAGTTTGATTACAATTAATAATATAAAATAAAATATTGATATAAATATTAATTCGTATTAATCCAAATGTTGTAACCTCTCTAATTTTAGCTTATTTTGTTATTAGAAAACAAAAAAAAAAAAAAAAAAAAAAAAAAAAAAAAAAAAAAAAAAAAAAAAAAAAAAAAAAAAAAAAAAAAAAAAAAAAAAAAAAAAAAAAAAAAAAAAAAAAAAAAAAAAAAAAAAAAAAAAAAAAAAAAAAAAAAAAAAAAAAAAAAAAAAAAAAAAAAAAAAAAAAAAAAAAAAAAAAAAAAAAAAAAAAAAAAAAAAAAAAAAAAAAAAAAAAAAAAAAAAAAAAAAAAAAAAAAAAAAAAAAAAAAAAAAAAAAAAAAAAAAAAAAAAAAAAAAAAAAAAAAAAAAAAAAAAAAAAAAAAAAAAAAAAAAAAAAAAAAAAAAAAAAAAAAAAAAAAAAAAAAAAAAAAAAAAAAAAAAAAAAAAAAAAAAAAAAAAAAAAAAAAAAAAAAAAAAAAAAAAAAAAAAAAAAAAAAAAAAAAAAAAAAAAAAAAAAAAAAAAAAAAAAAAAAAAAAAAAAAAAAAAAAAAAAAAAAAAAAAAAAAAAAAAAAAAAAAAAAAAAAAAAAAAAAAAAAAAAAAAAAAAAAAAAAAAAAAAAAAAAAAAAAAAAAAAAAAAAAAAAAAAAAAAAAAAAAAAAAAAAAAAAAAAAAAAAAAAAAAAAAAAAAAAAAAAAAAAAAAAAAAAAAAAAAAAAAAAAAAAAAAAAAAAAAAAAAAAAAAAAAAAAAAAAAAAAAAAAAAAAAAAAAAAAAAAAAAAAAAAAAAAAAAAAAAAAAAAAAAAAAAAAAAAAAAAAAAAAAAAAAAAAAAAAAAAAAAAAAAAAAAAAAAAAAAAAAAAAAAAAAAAAAAAAAAAAAAAAAAAAAAAAAAAAAAAAAAAAAAAAAAAAAAAAAAAAAAAAAAAAAAAAAAAAAAAAAAAAAAAAAAAAAAAAAAAAAAAAAAAAAAAAAAAAAAAAAAAAAAAAAAAAAAAAAAAAAAAAAAAAAAAAAAAAAAAAAAAAAAAAAAAAAAAAAAAAAAAAAAAAAAAAAAAAAAAAAAAAAAAAAAAAAAAAAAAAAAAAAAAAAAAAAAAAAAAAAAAAAAAAAAAAAAAAAAAAAAAAAAAAAAAAAAAAAAAAAAAAAAAAAAAAAAAAAAAAAAAAAAAAAAAAAAAAAAAAAAAAAAAAAAAAAAAAAAAAAAAAAAAAAAAAAAAAAAAAAAAAAAAAAAAAAAAAAAAAAAAAAAAAAAAAAAAAAAAAAAAAAAAAAAAAAAAAAAAAAAAAAAAAAAAAAAAAAAAAAAAAAAAAAAAAAAAAAAAAAAAAAAAAAAAAAAAAAAAAAAAAAAAAAAAAAAAAAAAAAAAAAAAAAAAAAAAAAAAAAAAAAAAAAAAAAAAAAAAAAAAAAAAAAAAAAAAAAAAAAAAAAAAAAAAAAAAAAAAAAAAAAAAAAAAAAAAAAAAAAAAAAAAAAAAAAAAAAAAAAAAAAAAAAAAAAAAAAAAAAAAAAAAAAAAAAAAAAAAAAAAAAAAAAAAAAAAAAAAAAAAAAAAAAAAAAAAAAAAAAAAAAAAAAAAAAAAAAAAAAAAAAAAAAAAAAAAAAAAAAAAAAAAAAAAAAAAAAAAAAAAAAAAAAAAAAAAAAAAAAAAAAAAAAAAAAAAAAAAAAAAAAAAAAAAAAAAAAAAAAAAAAAAAAAAAAAAAAAAAAAAAAAAAAAAAAAAAAAAAAAAAAAAAAAAAAAAAAAAAAAAAAAAAAAAAAAAAAAAAAAAAAAAAAAAAAAAAAAAAAAAAAAAAAAAAAAAAAAAAAAAAAAAAAAAAAAAAAAAAAAAAAAAAAAAAAAAAAAAAAAAAAAAAAAAAAAAAAAAAAAAAAAAAAAAAAAAAAAAAAAAAAAAAAAAAAAAAAAAAAAAAAAAAAAAAAAAAAAAAAAAAAAAAAAAAAAAAAAAAAAAAAAAAAAAAAAAAAAAAAAAAAAAAATTAAAAAATTAGATCTGTTCAAAAATAAAATAAAAAAAAGAAATTAACAACACATGATCTGAACGAAAATTGCAATCGAAAAAAGAGAGACTAACAACCTTTTAGATCTAGATCTGCGGCGCAGTGGCTTGGGGCCTAGCCCA
>CM067174.1:35937460-36042460 GCA_034093135.1 Erigeron breviscapus | reverse complement strand
AACTTAGCACGAGAAAAATGATAGATAACGATTAATTGAGAACTTTGATATACTGTCCTTAGTGTAATAATGTGAAACACGTAGGGTATGTGGTATGATAACATAATATATGACGGTTAGTTGAGAATAAGTACATGTTGGCCTTAGTAAGAAACATAGAACATGTGTAGTGTGTCGGCGTTAAAACACTAACTAATAAGACGGCTAACATGAGAGAAACTTTGAAGCTAACCCCCGAGTCATAAACTCTAGAACTACTACTATTATTGGATTTAGTGGTGGAATGACATATTGACTAGTATGACTTAGTAACATATATGTTATGCATGTGTGACGTGTAAGTATGTAGGTATGGCCCGTAGTGGTCAAGTTGAGGTCGTAAATGCTTTTGTTGTAAATTGACTTAAAACATGTTGATAAACGGTTAGGATACAACGTGATAGATATGTTGATATGCACCCTAAGAGAGTATCAAGGTTGTAAACATCCTAGCTCATATGTATTATAAATGAATGATTTTCCAATACTAATAATGTTAATCGTAATCGGTGAACAATAGGGATATGTTGCTTAATGGTATGTGAACTTAAAAACGTATAAGGCCTAGTTAAACTTGATTGCATGCGGGTTAGGGGATAACTGGTAATACACGTGTAAAATGTATTAGTAAATGGACGATTGCATAAATGAAGTTAACAAGTTAGTTTATTTTGTAGGGTGTATTGACACGCTTACATGAATTAAAGATAACCAATGGTAATGAGCTTGACATGATAAAATAATAAATAACAAATTTCATAGGATTCTAACACTCTTACCTTAGTTTAATGAGATGAAACGAGTATGCTATATGGTATGAGAGCATTAATTACTTGTGTGACTAATATGTGAGTATTGTGAGGCTAACTTTCGGGTCAACGCGTTACTTACCTTGTAGAAAATGGTGAGATCAAGAAGGAATACGACTAGCCATAGCGATGAGCCGGATTTAGCAACCGTGATTGCCCAAGCTGTGGTAAACGCCATACCTACTATCGTAGCCCAAGTCACGGCAAGCCTTCAAAGAAGCAGTGAAACGCGTGAAGCTAGAGTAATTATGGACGATGAGAAGGTGTCGAGTAGAGTCTCATTGAAAAGGAAAGAAATCGGAGAACCTAGTGGGGCAAGGAAAGCGGGCAGGTGTGACCCCAATGGTCATAATAAGGGTAGGTTCAGGACGGCGATGGGCCCGGTGAGGAAAGCTTATGTTGGACCTCATCCGTTATGTGAAAGATGCAACAATCACCACACCACCGACGTTCAATGCAAGGCGTGTTTTAATTGCAATCAAGTTGGCCACATGTCCAAGAATTGTAGAGCCCCGAGAACGGGCCCAACGAACGTGGCTCCTATTCATGTCGTCCCTCCCCAAGGTAATCAACAAAAAGGCGAGTGTTTTGGATGTGGTAGTCGCGCACACTACGTGAAAGATTGTCCAAAATGGATTGGACAACAAACTGAAGTAGCAGAGCCGGTAAGGAAAACTTACTTAGGATCTCACCCCTTGTGTGGAAGGTGTAATCGCCATCACTCTCCCACTATCCAATGTGGGACTTGCTTTAATTGTAATCGAATCGGGCACGAGGCTAGGATTTGTAGAGCACCGAAAGCGACACCATTGAATGTAACGCCTCTTCAAACCATCTATCCCCAAACTGACCACCCTCGGAGCCATCAAGGTGTTTGTTTTGTGTGTGGTAGCCCCGACCACTACAGAAATGCTTGTTCTAAACGGACTAAAAAAAAAAAAAAAAAAAAAAAAAAAAAAAAAAAAAAAAAAAAAAAAAAAAAAAAAAAAAAAAAAAAAAAAAAAAAAAAAAAAAAAAAAAAAAAAAAAAAAAAAAAAAAAAAAAAAAAAAAAAAAAAAAAAAAAAAAAAAAAAAAAAAAAAAAAAAAAAAAAAAAAAAAAAAAAAAAAAAAAAAAAAAAAAAAAAAAAAAAAAAAAAAAAAAAAAAAAAAAAAAAAAAAAAAAAAAAAAAAAAAAAAAAAAAAAAAAAAAAAAAAAAAAAAAAAAAAAAAAAAAAAAAAAAAAAAAAAAAAAAAAAAAAAAAAAAAAAAAAAAAAAAAAAAAAAAAAAAAAAAAAAAAAAAAAAAAAAAAAAAAAAAAAAAAAAAAAAAAAAAAAAAAAAAAAAAAAAAAAAAAAAAAAAAAAAAAAAAAAAAAAAAAAAAAAAAAAAAAAAAAAAAAAAAAAAAAAAAAAAAAAAAAAAAAAAAAAAAAAAAAAAAAAAAAAAAAAAAAAAAAAAAAAAAAAAAAAAAAAAAAAAAAAAAAAAAAAAAAAAAAAAAAAAAAAAAAAAAAAAAAAAAAAAAAAAAAAAAAAAAAAAAAAAAAAAAAAAAAAAAAAAAAAAAAAAAAAAAAAAAAAAAAAAAAAAAAAAAAAAAAAAAAAAAAAAAAAAAAAAAAAAAAAAAAAAAAAAAAAAAAAAAAAAAAAAAAAAAAAAAAAAAAAAAAAAAAAAAAAAAAAAAAAAAAAAAAAAAAAAAAAAAAAAAAAAAAAAAAAAAAAAAAAAAAAAAAAAAAAAAAAAAAAAAAAAAAAAAAAAAAAAAAAAAAAAAAAAAAAAAAAAAAAAAAAAAAAAAAAAAAAAAAAAAAAAAAAAAAAAAAAAAAAAAAAAAAAAAAAAAAAAAAAAAAAAAAAAAAAAAAAAAAAAAAAAAAAAAAAAAAAAAAAAAAAAAAAAAAAAAAAAAAAAAAAAAAAAAAAAAAAAAAAAAAAAAAAAAAAAAAAAAAAAAAAAAAAAAAAAAAAAAAAAAAAAAAAAAAAAAAAAAAAAAAAAAAAAAAAAAAAAAAAAAAAAAAAAAAAAAAAAAAAAAAAAAAAAAAAAAAAAAAAAAAAAAAAAAAAAAAAAAAAAAAAAAAAAAAAAAAAAAAAAAAAAAAAAAAAAAAAAAAAAAAAAAAAAAAAAAAAAAAAAAAAAAAAAAAAAAAAAAAAAAAAAAAAAAAAAAAAAAAAAAAAAAAAAAAAAAAAAAAAAAAAAAAAAAAAAAAAAAAAAAAAAAAAAAAAAAAAAAAAAAAAAAAAAAAAAAAAAAAAAAAAAAAAAAAAAAAAAAAAAAAAAAAAAAAAAAAAAAAAAAAAAAAAAAAAAAAAAAAAAAAAAAAAAAAAAAAAAAAAAAAAAAAAAAAAAAAAAAAAAAAAAAAAAAAAAAAAAAAAAAAAAAAAAAAAAAAAAAAAAAAAAAAAAAAAAAAAAAAAAAAAAAAAAAAAAAAAAAAAAAAAAAAAAAAAAAAAAAAAAAAAAAAAAAAAAAAAAAAAAAAAAAAAAAAAAAAAAAAAAAAAAAAAAAAAAAAAAAAAAAAAAAAAAAAAAAAAAAAAAAAAAAAAAAAAAAAAAAAAAAAAAAAAAAAAAAAAAAAAAAAAAAAAAAAAAAAAAAAAAAAAAAAAAAAAAAAAAAAAAAAAAAAAAAAAAAAAAAAAAAAAAAAAAAAAAAAAAAAAAAAAAAAAAAAAAAAAAAAAAAAAAAAAAAAAAAAAAAAAAAAAAAAAAAAAAAAAAAAAAAAAAAAAAAAAAAAAAAAAAAAAAAAAAAAAAAAAAAAAAAAAAAAAAAAAAAAAAAAAAAAAAAAAAAAAAAAAAAAAAAAAAAAAAAAAAAAAAAAAAAAAAAAAAAAAAAAAAAAAAAAAAAAAAAAAAAAAAAAAAAAAAAAAAAAAAAAAAAAAAAAAAAAAAAAAAAAAAAAAAAAAAAAAAAAAAAAAAAAAAAAAAAAAAAAAAAAAAAAAAAAAAAAAAAAAAAAAAAAAAAAAAAAAAAAAAAAAAAAAAAAAAAAAAAAAAAAAAAAAAAAAAAAAAAAAAAAAAAAAAAAAAAAAAAAAAAAAAAAAAAAAAAAAAAAAAAAAAAAAAAAAAAAAAAAAAAAAAAAAAAAAAAAAAAAAAAAAAAAAAAAAAAAAAAAAAAAAAAAAAAAAAAAAAAAAAAAAAAAAAAAAAAAAAAAAAAAAAAAAAAAAAAACAACGACAACGAATTGGAATGGACTTCGCTGTGAAGTCGCCGACGACAAGAGGTGATCATGATATGACGAAACCGGTAAAAACTTGGCAATTGGGCAAGTTAGCATGTAGAAGGAGTGGGTTAGGTGCACGGAGAATTGATTTCTATCATTTCAGAGAAAGAAAGTCGCTTAACTCCTATTCAGGGAGCCATCTAATGGACGACGGGCATTCGAACCGACTTGAGACTTGATCGCGCGTAAAGAGTATGTGCTAATGACCAAAACGGAGATCTTATGCAATAACAAGGGTTAAATGAGTATTGAATGTCATCAACCAAAGCACTGAGTAGTGGAGATGTCACTCCCCACCGGATAAACCAAGGATCGAATAAAGCCAATGCAGCGGGACAGGGATATTAATTGGAATGACAAGGACGATTTCTCAAGCTAAGAGAATAGTCCAACTAGCTCGCAAGCTAAGAAAAGGAGTATGCCAATGTGAAACGGAAACTGTTAGAGTTGAAGTAGGTGATTTTGTGCCCTGAAAGTATCAGCGTAGAGAAGCGTTGTCCGATTTGTGAAATGAGGAAAGCTTGAGCCAAGATACATTGGTCCTTTCACGAAGGTTGAACAAGTTGGGAAGGTTGTTTGTCGAATTGAATTACCACGAGAACTTAGCAACATACAAGATGTGTTTCATAATGGTAACCCACGCAAGTGTTTGGCGGATCCTACACGTCATGTGCCTACGGACGAAATTTAAGTTAATTCGAAGCTGAAGTTATTGGTGAATCGGTAGAGAATTTGGACCGTGAAGTCAAGAAGCTCAAGAATGAGCGTTACATGATTCATGAGGTTAGATGGAATGTTAGACTTGGAACCAAGCTCAGTTGGGATTGAGAGAATCAAGCGAAGTCTAATTATCCGCCTTTATTTGCTAATTAGGGTTTACGTTGAATTTCGGGACGAAATTCTTTCAACGGGGGGATAATGTAACATCCGCGGATTTTGACCCGTTGACTTTTGTGTAATTTGACTTACAACACCCCCCCCCCCCCCCCCCCCCCCCCCCCCCCCCCCCCCCCCCCCCCCCCCCCCCCCCCCCCCCCCCCCCCCCCCCCCCCCCCCCCCCCCCCCCCCCCCCCCCCCCCCCCCCCCCCCCCCCCCCCCCCCCCCCCCCCCCCCCCCCCCCCCCCCCCCCCCCCCCCCCCCCCCCCCCCCCCCCCCCCCCCCCCCCCCCCCCCCCCCCCCCCCCCCCCCCCCCCCCCCCCCCCCCCCCCCCCCCCCCCCCCCCCCCCCCCCCCCCCCCCCCCCCCCCCCCCCCCCCCCCCCCCCCCCCCCCCCCCCCCCCCCCCCCCCCCCCCCCCCCCCCCCCCCCCCCCCCCCCCCCCCCCCCCACCCACCAGCCACCTATGACCCTCCCCCCCCCCATATCTCTTCTCCTCCTCTCATTTCTATCTAACTTTCTATCTATCTTCTTCCCCTTTCTCTCTCAAGTAAAAGAACCATTTCAATCTCTCCACATTTTCTTGCATCAAACTAGTAGTGGGTCGATTATAACACAAGAATCATTACCGTCTATACCTCATTTTCGTCATATTAAAGAATCAAGATAGAAGTTCTTGCATTTTTTGCCCATTTCGACCAAATTCGGGTTTTAGCTCGGGGAGAACGTTTTGGTAAGTCTAATTCATCCCATTTACTCCTATTTATGTTAGTGTATGCTATTCCGGTCATTTCGAGTATTTGCAAGTCCTAAATCGGCTTAAATCGAGTTTTGGGTCAATTAGGGTTTTAATTAGGGTTTGGATCGAATTGATGATTTGGTGATGTTTTGGACGGATTTATGGATTGGGTTATGATTGACGATTATTGATTATTAGTTTATGGTTCATCGTATGTTGATAGACTTGGTTAATATTTTGGTTAAGTATTAATGGCTGATGTTGAGGAATGGTGATTATTGGTTTATGATTGACGATTATTGATTATTAGTTTATGGTTCATCGTATGTTGATAGACTTGGTTAATATTTTGGTTAAGTATTAATGGCTGATGTTGAGGAATGGTGATTATTGGTTTATGATTGACGATTATTGATTATTAGTTTATGGTTCATCGTATGTTGATAGACTTGGTTAATATTTTGGTTAAGTATTAATGGCTGATGTTGAGGAATGGTGATTATTGGTTTATGATTGACGATTATTGATTATTAGTTTATGGTTCATCGTATGTTGATAGACTTGGTTAATATTTTGGTTAAGTATTAATGGCTGATGTTGAGGAATGGTGATTATTGGTTTATGATTGACGATTATTGATTATTAGTTTATGGTTCATCGTATGTTGATAGACTTGGTTAATATTTTGGTTAAGTATTAATGGCTGATGTTGAGGAATGGTGATTATTGGTTTATGATTGACGATTATTGATTATTAGTTTATGGTTCATCGTATGTTGATAGACTTGGTTAATATTTTGGTTAAGTATTAATGGCTGATGTTGAGGAATGGTGATTATTGGTTTATGATTGACGATTATTGATTATTAGTTTATGGTTCATCGTATGTTGATAGACTTGGTTAATATTTTGGTTAAGTATTAATGGCTGATGTTGAGGAATGGTGATTATTGGTTTATGATTGACGATTATTGATTATTAGTTTATGGTTCATCGTATGTTGATAGACTTGGTTAATATTTTGGTTAAGTATTAATGGCTGATGTTGAGGAATGGTGATTATTGGTTTATGATTGACGATTATTGATTATTAGTTTATGGTTCATCGTATGTTGATAGACTTGGTTAATATTTTGGTTAAGTATTAATGGCTGATGTTGAGGAATGGTGATTATTGGTTTATGATTGACGATTATTGATTATTAGTTTATGGTTCATCGTATGTTGATAGACTTGGTTAATATTTTGGTTAAGTATTAATGGCTGATGTTGAGGAATGGTGATTATTGGTTTATGATTGACGATTATTGATTATTAGTTTATGGTTCATCGTATGTTGATAGACTTGGTTAATATTTGGTTAAGTATTAATGGCTGATGTTGAGGAATGGTGATTATTGGTTTATGATTGACGATTATCGATTGATGGCTCAGATTTGGCGAATATTGATTATTGATTCATATTCATCGTATATCGATCGTTGATTTATGATTTATGCATTTACATTTGATTGTAAGCATTGCATACATTATTGTTGGACCCTCGGCAGGGGATTTGCCGGCATCCTGGTGCATAGATGTATGCACCCATTTTGGATGTAGTCATGACCCCGAGTATATAGACATATATAACTCGATGTTTTTGAGATACAGCCTTGTCCATAGGGTTGGCAGAAGGGTATCGTTGCATTGTGACCGGCGTTCACGCATAGGATAGGCATGTTGGCTTATTCATGCATTTGGCATTTACATTGATTCATATATCATTTATGCATTCCTTATCTACACATTTACTTGTCTTGTGTAATCTTGTTGTTGGACGATGTTGTGTTATGTAGAGGCTCACTGTAAGTCATGTCTAGCCTCTATTCTTATATTGTGATTAATGTTGTTGGTTCTTTACGAACCATTACTACGAACTCACCAACCTTGTGTTGACTATGCTTAGTACACTTTTCAGGTAACCAGGTTATTCAGGACGTGGAGTTGATTGTTTGCTTACTGTTGAACCCGGACTGGACTGATATGGATCAAGGATCCATTTACCTTATGTTGCATTGTATTTAGGATTGTTAGCCTTCTTTCGTTGTCAATTGTAATCGTGATGTTTACTTGCTCCCGTTGTATTTCGTTACTTGTTTATCGTTTTGTATGGATTCACTGAATCCTCTAATTGCATTTAGTTTGTTCTATTGTAATTCCACCTGGTGCTATGTGATTTCCGTGATATTCCGAGCCTCGGCTTGGGGTGTTACACAAACACACCAAAACGAAGTGATTAACACACAAACACACAAAAAACCGAACGGATATTACCCTCAAACCACCCGATCCAGATGTTAATAACTTGTATATTTCGGTTTGTTATAGTTTTAGTGAAATTCATCTTGTTTTTCTTTTAAATCGATAGATCCGAATACATATATACATATATAATACGTTTTTTGTATAGATTTGTGTTAAAACTTTGCTTATTTTCATAGATCTAAAAGATCCTTACCATATCTTGAAGAAAAGATGATGAAGAAGAGAAATTCTAGAGAGAGAGGGGAGGGGGCGGCTGCCTAGAGAGAGAGAGAAATGAGAGAGTGAGTATGTGAGAATATGGAAGGGAGGGGAGTGTTAGCTAGGGTTTTGTGTGGCTTTTTTCTTACTTTAACCAACCTTATCTTCATTTGACTTCGTTTGACCGCTAGAATACGAGAGTTCAAAGATCCTTCAACTTATTTCGTCGAAACATATATATATATATATATATATATATATATATATATATATATATATATATATATATATATATATATATATATATATATATATATATATATATATATATATATATATATATATATATATATATATATATATATATATATATATATATATATATATATATATATATATATATATATATATATATATATATATATATATATATATATATATATATATATATATATATATATATATATATATATATATATATATATATATATATATATATATATATATATATATATATATATATATATATATATATATATATATATATATATATATATATATATATATATATATATATATATATATATATATATATATATATATATATATATATATATATATATATATATATATATATATATATATATATATATATATATATATATATATATATATATATATATATATATATATATATATATATATATATATATATATATATATATATATATATATATATATATATATATATATATATATATATATATATATATATATATATATATATATATATATATATATATATATATATATATATATATATATATATATATATATATATATATATATATATATATATATATATATATATATATATATATATATATATATATATATATATATATATATATATATATATATATATATATATATATATATATATATATATATATATATATATATATATATATATATATATATATATATATATATATATATATATATATATATATATATATATATATATATATATATATATATATATATATATATATATATATATATATATATATATATATATATATATATATATATATATATATATATATATATATATATATATATATATATATATATATATATATATATATATATATATATATATATATATATATATATATATATATATATATATATATATATATATATATATATATATATATATATATATATATATATATATATATATATATATATATATATATATATATATATATATATATATATATATATATATATATATATATATATATATATATATATATATATATATATATATATATATATATATATATATATATATATATATATATATATATATATATATATATATATATATATATATATATATATATATATATATATATATATATATATATATATATATATATATATATATATATATATATATATATATATATATATATATATATATATATATATATATATATATATATATATATATATATATATATATATATATATATATATATATATATATATATATATATATATATATATATATATATATATATATATATATATATATATATATATATATATATATATATATATATATATATATATATATATATATATATATATATATATATATATATATATATATATATATATATATATATATATATATATATATATATATATATATATATATATATATATATATATATATATATATATATATATATATATATATATATATATATATATATATATATATATATATATATATTTATATGTCGCACGTATTAATATCATTTGTATATTTATATACATATCTATGAATTTTATATATATAACCTAATATAGTAATAAGGATAAATATATAAAAAAATTGTACCTGATTAAGTAATTAATATTAGTAATTTAGCATATTTAAATGGGTAAATAAAAAGCATGTAGCTGAAAGTGTTGATTTTGGAGAACAAGGAGAGGAGAGAAGATTCAACAGGTAGGGCAAGAAGTCAAGAACTAGTTTTGTCCCATACCCATCTGTTTCTTTTATACGCCCAATATGACCCGTTAAATTGAAGATGTAATTTATCCTGATCCATTTAGACCCGCGTTAAATTTCTATACCACCCATTGTAATCCAAAAAATTAGATAAAAGGCCCAAAACAACCCAATGTTTGACATCCGGGTCCATATTGCCGCCTCTAAATTTTAATACAAAAAATAAATAACAATAATAATACCAAAACGAATTATTGGCAATAATTGGGCCTAATAATAAGCAAATATCAAAAATTTCATTTTATAGTGAGCCCAATATGTTTCTCAATAGTTTGTTTGGGATAACAAACAATGTTTAGGGCCCAATAGGCCCAATCAAGTGAAAAATCGATTGTATTGAGAGAGAGAGAAAAATCGGTTGGAAATGGAGAGAGGAGTGATAAAAGCGAGCCTAATGGACCCAATATATATATACATATGTACATACATACATACATCTAATAGTGGCATGAATTGACTTTCGTAGCTTTTAAAAGCTTCATTTATAGTGTTCATCTAATAATTGGGCCTAATGGGCCCAATATAAACATACATACATACGTACATACTTATCGATGAACGATGTTAAGTCTAAATAATGATTTTAAAACAAATGAGGTTTAAAGGCCCAATAGGCCCATTCGAATGAAAGACGAATATACAGGCCCAATAGCCCCAAATAGGCGAGTTATATGCATATGTGTCCAGTTAGGCCCAAACGAATGATAGGAAAGCATATCAGGCCCATTAGGCCCAATGATGAGACGAACACTGTAAATTAAGCTTATTAAAGTTAAGTGAGACATACATACACACACACACACACATATATATATATATATCCATGAGAAAAACAAATGAGGTACGAACCGGGTCGGGTCTAAAACCCATAATTCGATTTTTGACCACCTAATTGCTAATGATTCAACACTTGGCCCAAGTGTATCTCTCAATTGGTAATTTGTAGTGAATTGATGAAAAATATTCGACCTAATTGTAATAAGTCAAATAAAAATGCCTAAAAATGTCTAAAAATCCACTAAAATTCACTTTTTACTACGCAATTCAAATTTTGGCCACAATTATGCAAATGATTCAACCATTTGCCCTAATATACCTCCCAATTAGTAATATATAGTGAATTGACGACAAAAAATTCGATGTAATTGCATATAAATCACTTAAAATTAAATTTTTTACTACGTAATTTGATTTTGGCCACATAATTGCTAAGGATTTAACACTTGACCTTAATATACCCCACAATGTAGTGAATTGATAAAAAAAAATCGATCTAATTGCATATACATCACTTAAAAATAGTTAAAAATGCCAAAAGTAATAAATATTTCCTACGGATTTCCGACGGATTAAATAATAAAATTTAAAAATAAATATTTCCTACGAATTCCCGACGGATTTCCGACGGACTTATCATTTCGTCGGAAATCTGTCGGAAATTACCGACAGATCTCCGACGGATAAAAAATAAATATTTCTACGGATTTTCGACGGATTAAATAATAAAATTTAAAAATAAATATTTCTACGGATTTTCGACGGATTAAATAATAAAATTTATAAATAAATATTTCTACGGATTTCCGACGGATAATAATAAAATTTAAAATAAATTTTTGAAGTCCATAAGAAATATGTCAGAAATTTTTTATTTTTCCCGACGGATTTCCGACGGACTTATCATTTCGTCGGAAATCTGTCGGAAATCGGTCAGAAATTGTCTGAGCAAAAAATTAAAAGACCTTTCGTCGGTAATCCGTCGTAAATTTCCGACGGACGTGTCTATCGGAAAAATCTATCGGTATTTTTGCAGTTTTGTAGTAGTGATCGATTCCTACAAGCTGCCATTTTTTATTATCTCTCCAGTTTGTATTTTTAAAGCTAGTAAGATGCTAGAAAATACAAAGTTGCACATTTACAGATGAACACGTACAAAAAGAGAGCACCAAAGACAATTCCAATCATATGCTTTAATTGCTTCGTTTTTATCTCCAACGAATCTAAAATTGCGACACAGCTTCTAGCCCCACTTGCTTAGACTTGATTTATAAATTTCCAGAACGGAAATGGTTAGGTGGTGCCATTAGGAGCAGCCTTACGCCACTCGTTCCTTGCTCGTCCTCCTCTCAGGGATGAGTCAACACCGTGGGGTTGGACTCGTACCTGGTTCGTCCATGGGTCACTCGTCCGTCCACGCACGAGTTGTTTGAGGCGTTTGTTTTAATTGCAACGGATAGTTGCTTAAAAAAAAGAAAATTTGAAAGTTTTAGTTTTGACACATTTGGTCCCTTGAATTCAAAAAACAAGTCTCATCTTTTGACAACTTCAGTCCCTTAACGGTTTGAACAACCTTATTATTCTATTTAACTTTTACACAAAATTAAATAACTTCATTTTATTAATAACAAAACACAATTACATAATAAAAACACATTACATAATAAAAACACATTACATAATTAAAACACATTACGGTTAATAACTACTCATGACGATCCTCTAGTGACATACTTCCTATGCCCTGGTGAGCGTTTAGGTCGAGCCACCATTGGTCATGTTTCGGCAATCTGACTTCGTCGATGGTTTTGTCTTCACCGCAATTATCATGGTACGATTCGGCCCAAGTGCACTGGTCCCAACGTGTGACCGGCATCAAAGACATCTTTGATTGCAGGCTTGACCCTCATAATCTCCTCCTGCAAAAAATGGGAATATTGGCCGTCATGCTTTGAAATCTCACGGTTTGGCGCCTGTATTAATTGCATCATTATCTCGCAACGTCGCCTATTCTCCCGTAAACATCCCATAACCCCAGAGATTTCTATTTGATATCAGCCATGGTTAGTGTCTTCATCTCATCCACAGTCATGCGAGGTCGGTGAACGATGTTTGATGATGACGCCATTTGGATGTGAAGAGTGAAATGGAAATTGAAATTTGATTGTGAAATGGAAATGTGAAATGAATTTGGGATGTCCCTGAAGTCGTGTTTATATAGTGAAATCAATGTTAGCCGTTTAGGGGCTAAAGTTATTTGAATTTTTGGCCGTTTGAGGGACTGAATATGTAAATAGTTTGAAATTTGAACGTTGGAGGGACTAGTTCTGTAATAAAATTCGAATTTGAACGTTGCAGGAGCGTCATTCATTCTATCTATATATATTGTATTCTTCATCAAACATTTCAGACCAAAAAAACAAACATTTCATATCAAATATATATATATACTTAATCCATATATATTTCTATCGTCCAAATGACTTCTTCATCAAATATCACTTTCCCAAAACCATCATTGACTGTCGATCAGGTGGAGGACAGTATGAGGCCGATATCCTAGACCACGTAATGTTTCAAGAGGAACTGGTGGCAGTTATGCAAAAGCTAAATGAAAAAAGGAAATGGTGTCAAGAACAAATTTCTACTTTACAAGCAAGAGAATGTTCTGCTCTTGAGTAGCAATATATAGATTATTTGCAGGGGAAGATCGACAACATCCAAAATGCTGTTGAACAGATTGACAGTGCGGCTTTCGCATTGAACAACTTGAACAAATCGACGCAACGACAATATCAAATGGTTTAATTAGTTTGTAACGTCTAAGTATTTTGAATTTCTAAGTAGTTTTTGTTGTGTTTCTCTTTTGATTAAGTAATGTCTTTTATTTTCTAGCCGGTGTACTTTTTTTTAAAAATAAAATGGTATTTTTAGGAATTAATATATTATTTGTGTTTTTATTTTAATTTTAATGAATGGTGTGTTTTATTTAGTTTTTGTTAAATTTTGGGGGATTGAAAGTGTAAAGTTGGATAAAGTGTAGAATTAAATAAAAGGTGAGTCCAAGAATAGTCCTGTTATAAGGTTGGATTTAGGAGGATTAGTCCTTGGATGGTTTTTTGCTGATGTGGCGCTGATTAGGACTAGTCCTCATGAGGATGAGTCCTGATATAAGGCTGCTCCTTAAATGCTCCATCTACACCGTAGATTCATTAAAATTTATGTTTTATTGTTAGAAAATTTAATAATTTTGTTATGGAAAATGTTAATAACATATAGAATTGTCAAATGTTATTTTTGGAAATCATCTGCTACATTACTTTTCCAATGGCAGTCAAACAACACCACTTACGCACATGTTATTTTAACTAAGAGGAGGATATTTCCATTTCTACTTTTCTTTTATTTACCTTAATAAAGCGTCGATTTGTGATTAATTAAAACCCAATATCCTTTTCCAATAGTTATATGACTTATATCTCAGATCAGCCATAAGCACATGCTAACCTAAGAGTTTTTGGGCCATATATTTATGGGTGTGGGGGGCCATCCTAGTAATAACTTGCTTTTGAAAAGTTGGGTATAAACTTGAATGGGGATCCACTTCTTGTTGTGTGGGCCTGGGGGGATCCAGCTTAGTTATTGTGATTCTATCACGATGTATCGAAACTACAAATGCATACCTTTACGAATAAGTAAACTACCTGATTTACTCTACAATCCCCATGGCATTATGCTTTCAAAGCTTTTATCGCACAAATGCACAATAAATATGTTAGTTATCAGCTAAACATTTATTGTATTTTAATAAGAAGGATAGAATACGTCTTGATAAGAATAATGGAAGAAGTTATGGGCTCAGCGGTATTACCTATTCATGTACATGTACTCAACTTTAATTCCAGGGCACTCTATTCCTAGAAGCATTTTGCTCACATTCAGGATTTGAACTGAAGATCTCTCGGGCTCAGGCTCTATTATATACCAATTTATCTATTGATGCAATAATGGACGAAGTAGTTAAGTTATTTTGATTAGTAATTAATTTTAGTGGTAAGGTCTTTGACTTTGAAAAAATCTACCTGAATTCGAGTCTCACATTTGTGGTGTTGGATTAATAAATGGTGTTTCAAGAGTATTAGGTTTAATCTCGGGCATGGAGGAAAAGTAAGATGGTACGTTGTTCTAAAAAAATGCTTAAATTTCTTGTTTAAGCCTATGGTAGTTAAGGCTTTCTTAACTACAGGACTAGGGTGTAAATGAGTTAAACTACTCGTGAACTATTCAAGTTCGAATCACTATAACTCGATTCGGCTCGAGCCAAACCCAAATGAGCTCAAACTAAGTTCGCGCATTATATAGTTATCGTTTATTAATTGAGCCCGGTCTTAAGCATTGAAGACTAGACTTGATTAAGCTCGTGAGCCAAATGAGTTACTGATCTTATTCAAATATATATCAAACCTATTACAAGTTGAAAAGGGGTTACAAAACTAGGTCAAACATACGGTTATTTTGGATTAAACCATTAAATCAAACAAAAGTTAATGATAAAAAAAGTATTGTAAAAAAGGGTTGAAAAATACACCGTCATATGTTATTGAAGATCTTTTGACATTCAATTTCGTACTGAAAAAAGATGTAGGTAATCAGATATATAATTCATCTATTGCTATGTGGAGTATTTGAAGTGCAGGAAACAAAGTTATCTATAATGAGATTTGTCTAGCTCGCAAGTTAATTTTTGATAATTATCCGATCTATGGCGATATTTGTTAATAACATTCCACCTTTACGTTAAATAAAAAATATTCATCAGATGTTAATTACAAGAAATACCAGTACTTGATAATTTAGAACTTATATATTCAATTTATACCTTTCTCAAAACTTGATATTCACATATTATACATCGACAATTATATATGTAACATAAAAACATTCACCATAAACTAACTAACATAACATAACATAACAACGGGCTTCATTTTGAGTTTATACGTACAAGACTTCAGACTTTGTAAAATGCATAACTTATGGGTTCTTGATGGCCCGTGAAGCACGATGCCTTGCCGTGAACCGATTTAACAACGCAAGAGAATTGCTAGCGAGTTGTTTCACGTTCAAAAACCTTGCTTTGATCATTTTTTTAGCCTTACTCCCAATTTCATCCCCTAAAAAACCATCAATACATGTCGTGGCGTCCGTTAGAGCAGCCCCGACCCAGCTTTGGACATTACTTTCATGCCACGTAAAGTTCTCCTCCCCGTCGTTGCCCATCTTTCGTAATTCCTTAACAGATTGAGTAATTTGGTTCACTCCATTGTTAATTTGTTGCAAACAGTCTTCCAAGGCTTGGTATTCTTCAGGATTTTTCGTTCTGTTAAATTCTTTTGCTATCATATCCACATAAGCCTTTGTGAACCGAGCTTTGGCTAGACACGTAGTAAGTGATATTTGAGCTATTTTTTGCGGGCTAGGTAGTTCATTTTTGGTCGCAAAGGGTAGGAGAGTTCTTACACATAGACCAGGGTATAATGTTGGTCGACATTGTGCCTCGAGGTACGTCCTAGCACGGGAACGTGACTCGACCGTGCCCAAAAAACCTAAGATTGTGAGAGAGACGAACAACAATGAGATAGTCATGATTTGTGCCATTTTTGTTAAGCTTTGTGTGTGTTCGAAATCTTTATGTGTTTTTATTTGTTGTGTTGGTTTATATAAAAACATGAAGATGTGGTAAAAGGGATTATATAGAAGAGCTTGTAACATGCGTTCGAATTCGAATCATATTGCACATGCAACTTTGCTAAAAAACTAAGTGAATTATTTTGTGGTAAGCTGAATATATTTTTTAATTATTATGATTGAGTAATTAGAAAATCTAAGTAACCTATTGTTAATCAAACTACGACCGTCCACTTGCAAAAATTAATACTAACATGACATATAATGCATCAAGGTTGAGTTTTGACCTATATGGGTTTGACCATGTATTTGTGCAAGCAATGGCAAATATTGGCATAAGACAAGGGTGCTTGTCTTAAGCTAACCGGACCAACACGTTTGCTTAACCAACATAAAGATGTGATAAACATTAAGCTAGTCCACATGTCAAACCTTGTCATTAAACAATTACATTTTGGTTACAAAATGTTTTTGTTTAGTGACATGATTAATTTGTAATCTCTTAGAAATCATAAAAGAAACGATAAAAGTCATAAAATGATACTACTGTCGTTTTAGTGTTTCATATATGCAACAAATTACAAACTGTAAACAAAAGTGCTACTACTATTAAGGCAATAAAAGGTTATGTATGACGATACCAAACGTATGGGGATATATGTATTTATTTTTAAAACATTTTTACTGTGACATGAGGCATTAATATTATCCTCATGAATAACATGTATCTTTATTTCAGAAACGTTAGTGGTACTAATGTACGATGCCTTGCTAACAGTTTTATTCTTATTGTTGGCAAATGGCAAGACACAGAACCTTTTTCCAGCCCAGTCGGCCTAATTTAAAAGAGGGTACCTTAACTCCGGAATTACATTGGATCATATCATGACTTCCCGTAATGTTTCTTATGCCGATGAAATACCTTCACTTAATACCGACATGATTTGGGTATCCTTAAAAATGGAATATGTGTCTCTTAACTTCACATATGAGTAAAAACTGCATTTGTAATGGTATCACCTCATCTAATTTTTAAGTCCAAACCTGGTTGTATTTTCCGTCCGGTCTCAATCTACGCCCAAGTATTCAGCCCAATCTTTGATGATATAGGCCCGGTCTCAGCCTAGGTTAATGTATTCGGCCCAATCTTTGTTTTGGACATAAACATAATTCTAAATATTATTGTATTAGAGTTCCACGGTCCACAATATTACGACCAACCTTATATCACACTCATACGCGTTTGGTTTGAAGATTTTCCTCTAAAGAAGCACGATTTCGAACTCCAAACTATAGCAATGAACCTCGTGATTGCGATTCTCGGTCAGTTCTCCTTGTTATAAATTTAGGGTTGGCTAGAAAATCGAATGAGTTAACAAGGATGTCAGGGTGGTTTATAGAATCAAGTTTGGCCCGATAAATCCTGATTTTGGCCCATTATTCAGGATTTGCAAGCATGTATCTTGACCCACCTCTCAGTCTGCCTCTCACTTTTGTAATTATCTCCGGAAGATTTATATCTCATGTGCTTCATCTTCGGTTCAACTTTCTAGTCTATATAGACTTGATATATACTTAACTGAAACAATAACAAATTAATTAACTAGTCCAAGTAAACATTATCGCGTTGGCGGTAGAGGCGACGAGTGGTGGTGGCGACGACGGGGGGTAACGGAGTCGGTGGCGACGGTGATAAGCTGATTATTAATGTAAAACTTTTTAATTTAAAATGGGGTAATGTAGTAATTTGTTTCATTAAGGGTTTGTAGATATATTGAAGAATTGTTGATAGATTAAAGGGTGAGTTGTTAGAGAGGTAGATTGTTGAAGGCAAATATGCAATCTTGATATTTCAAAGTGATAGGGATCTGAGGATGAAGGAATCAACAATAGAGAGAAATAGAAATTCTAGAGAAAACAATTCTCAATTATTCATAAAAATAAACCACTTTCTAATCCGTCAAAAAGAAACATAAATAGGAATTTTGCAAAACATAAAAACGGAAAGTGAATCAACCCCGAAACTCGAAAGATTGGTTCATTATTTAGCTACTAAATAAACGAAAGATATTCTCTGTGATATATATCCATGCATATATTCTATTTGATATATATCACGACTTAGTCTTCAATAACCATCGACAAGTCAACCTCCACGTGTTCCTGATCCGCACCATTCTCCCCCGGTTGAAAAGGACTCGACCACGAGTCCACGACAACACCATCATCAACCTCTTGAACATAAGGTGACAAGTCAGCCACATTGAAAGTGGCGGACACATTGTAATGACCCAGTAGATCAATTTTGTATGCATTATCATTAATACGTTTCAGCACCTTAAACGGACCGTCAGCACGTGGCTGTAGTTTTCCAAAACGATTTCGCGGAAAGCGTTCCTTGCGTAAATGAATCCATACAAGATCACCCTCGTTAAACACTACATGTTTACGATGCGCATTCGCCCGTTGTTGGTATTGCAAATTATGCTTAATGATCTGGTCGCGTACTTGCATGTGAAGTTCCTGGATTTGTGTTGCCCGAGACTCCCCCTCGGCACTATAATGGTCTGAAACTGGTTGCGGAGTCAGATCGAGATGGGTGAAAGGATTCCAACCGTAAACAACAAAGAACGGACTTTTACCAGTGGACCCGTGATTCGCCCGATTGTAAGCGAATTCCGCCTGAGGCAGTACCAAATCCCACTGTTTTGGATTGTTACCTATGAGGCTCCGAAGCAGATTACCCAATGTACGATTAGTAGCTTCAGTCTGACCGTCCGTCTGGGGATGGTGCGAGCTACTAAACTGAAGGCGTGATCCTAAACGCTTCCACAACGTACGCCAAAAATGGCTCACAATCTTCACATCTCTATCCGAAGTAATGCTTTTGGGAACGCCATGCAGTCGTACAATTTCACTAAAATAGAGACGAGCAACCTGACTTGCATCGTATGTCTTTGCGCACGGTATAAAATGCGCCATTTTAGAGAATCGGTCGACAACGACCATAATGGAATCTTTCTTACGTTGTGTGAGAGGGAGACCTAAGACAAAAATCAAGGCTTACATCCTCCCATGGACCCTCCGGTACAGGTAGTGGAGTATAAAGACCCGCATTGGTATGATGTGTTTTGGCAACGTGACAAAGACGACAACGTTCCAAAAATCTGGAAACATCCTTCACCATGTGCGGCCAATAGAAACGGTCTCGTATGAGACCCACAGTTTTATCGCGGCCAAAATGTCCCCCTAACCCGCCATCATGATGTTCAAGAATAATTGCATCTCGTAAAGAACAACGTGTCACACACAGTTTCTTGTTTTTAACCAAAAACCCATCATGTATAATGAACTCATGATAAGGACGTTGTGGACACCCTTTCCAAGCATTTGCAAAATCTGGATTATCATGATATAAATGTTGAAAAGAGTTGAAACCATGTACCTTGAGTTGAACAGATGTTAATAGTGTATGACGACGGCTCAAGGCATCCGCAACCGTGTTGGAGGAACCTGCTTTATGACGAATAACAAACGAATAATCCTGAAGAAACTCTACCCATTTAGCATGACGGGGATTGAGCTTGGCTTGGCCTTGGATGTGCCTGTGGACCATAATCCCGAATCATTGCTCGGTATATTATGTAATTAGTGTGTTATGTAAAGTATAAGGGTTTAGTGTGTCAATATGATAGATAATAACCGAATGGCGGTTATTGACAGTTATAGACGGTTATGTCTATTAGGGAAAAGTCGTGACCTTTCATGAACAGTCATGATGGTCCGGTCATTGTATTATAAAACAAGTGTCGTGTAACATAATTTCGTAATCTATCACATACGATTATTATTTCAGTAACTTTTCTCTCGTACACTTTTGTGAATCAAACGATTAGGGACAACAATTGGCATCAGAGCATAGGATCTTTGATTCATAAAAACTGTGACCGGAAAAATTAAGAAAAGGAACACCGGCCGGAAAATTCTACGGTGGTGGAAACGGTTACAGGTAGAAGAGAAGAAGAACTTACTTCAAATTATAACCGGAACACGTCAGGACACGGTGGTGCACAACCGGAATCCAGAAACACCGACGGAAATCACTTCAATCATACTCTTAAAAAGGAGGAAAACCCGATTGGAGGAAAATAACCGACTTCAATCCACTCTTGAAGAAGAAGAGGAGGCGCACCTATTGAAGGAACATCATAACCCAAATTGATTGCCAATAAAGGAATTAGGGCTGTAATTGATTTTGGGGGGAAACCACTTTTTTGTGGGTAGCGGCTGTTGAAGACCGACACAGAAAAGGAAAAGTAATTTTAGGCCTTCAATAATAATAAAAAGGAGACTACTTTTGTTGGGAACGGCAGTGTTTAAGCCGACACAAAAGGAAAAGCCTTGGGCTTATTTAAGATTCAAGAAGACTTTATTTTGGGCCGACAAACAAGATCTTATTTGGGCTTCTATTTGGAATTTGATTTTTGAAGGAAACACACAATCTACAATTTGGGATTTACAACACTTTTATCGGACCGACAGGAGAAGGACGCTTCGACTTGGAAAGGTTCTTTAAAAGGAATTATTTTTGGATATCCACAACACTAAGGTTAGAAATCTAAATCATTCTTGGATTTCTAATTTACTAGTAGTATAAATTTATCATCTATACTATTAGGAAACCCCAAATTTTAGAAAGTGAAGATTATTAGAATAGAAACCATGTCTGGAGAAAATCCTAATGGCGCCTTAGTAACACAAAAACCCGTTGCACCAATCTCTCATTATCAATGCCCCGTTTTGAAACAAACAAATTATACCGTTTGGGCCATTCAAATCAAAGTTATACTTGAAGCAAATGGATTATGGGAGATGATAGAACCTAAGGAAGATGCGGAACCCGATGAGAAAAGGGATAAGGCAACGATTGCCTTTTTATACCAAGCATTGACCGAAGATGTGATATTGCAAGTTGCGGGGTGTGAGACTGCGAAGGAAGTCTGGGAGGCGTTAAAAAAGAGACATGTCGGAGAAGATAAAGTGCAGAAGGCACGTTTACAATCATTGATGATTGGATTTCAAACACTCCAAATGAAGGAGGACGACACGTTAGATGCCTTTACCGCTAAGTTAAATGGTTATGCCACTAAGGCAAAAGAATTAGGAAAAACCTTGGATCAACCGTTACTAGTACGAAAACTTTTAGATTCAATGCCAGATAGGTTCATCCAAATAGTGGCATCCATAGAACAAAACTCTGATCTAGACGAAGTTACGTTCGACGAGATCATTGGAAAATTAAAAGCGTATGAGGAAAGAATTAGACTCAAGAAAGGCGGACGTGGAGACAGCCAGGAAAACTTATTATTCGCACATGGCGAACACTCTGGAAGAGGAAGGCGATTTGGCAATCGCGGACGTGGTAGATCAAACTCTTCACGAGGAAACTGGCAAAACAATAGAAATAGAAACGACTCGAAAGAGGAAGGCTCAACTCACAAGGCGAGAACAAACACAAAGTGGAATAAGCAAGTGAGGGATATGAGCAAAGTACAATGTCACAGATGTAGAAAATTTGGACATTTTAGGAAAGACTGCAATCAACTGCCGACAACGCAGGAACAATCAAATCTTATCCAAGAAGATGAAGAGCCATCATTGTTAATGGCAACACACAAAACTGAGCACGAAGATGTACTGTTAAATGAAGGACAATTTCAACCCGAAAAGTATGCAACAACAGACGAAAGTATCTGGTATTTAGATAATGGAGCAAGTAACCATATGACGGGGACTAAGAGTCACTTCAGGGATATTGATGATAACATAACAGGACGTGTTCGTTTTGGAGATGGATCGTATGTAGAAATAAAAGGAAAAGGCTCTGTTTTGTTAGGATGTAGGAATCACGAACAGAAGATTATATCGGAAGTATACTACATTCCAAACCTTAAGAGCAACATACTGAGTCTAGGACAACTCACGGAGATAGGGTGTAAAGTCATCATGGAAGGAAACAAACTGACTTTACATGAAAAAAATAAGAGGTTGCTGATGAAGATTGAAAGATCAAGGAATAGACTTTACAGCATCAAACTAAAGATAGGTACACCCATATGTCTCCTAGCGAATATAGATAGCCAAGCATGGTTGTGGCACGCTAGATTAGGTCATCTAAACTTTGAGGACATCAAGAACATGAAAAGGAAGAATCTAGTGGAAGGAATACCACAGATTAATCACGCAGGACAGATTTGTGATGCCTGCTTATTAGGAAAACACAGTAGGACTCCATTCCCAAATCAAGCCAAATTTAGATCGAAGAAACCTTTGGATCTAGTATATGGAGATCTCTGTGGCCCTATAAGCCCAACCACAAACTCCGGGAAGCAATACATTTTCTTGTTAGTGGACGATTGTACACGTTTCATGTGGGCCTACTTTCTGACATCGAAAGATCAAGCATTTGATACTTTCAAGGAATTTAGACAACATATTGAAACGGAATTGAGGACAAAATTAAGGATGCTGAGAACAGATCGAGGAGGTGAGTTCACATCTAATGAATTCACCAAGTACTGCAAGGAGAATGGAATAGCACGACAGTTAACAGCACCTTACTCACCACAACAAAACGGAGTCGTGGAAAGAAAAAATAGAACAGTGTTATCTACAACTAGAAGTATGATGAAGGCAATGAAGTTGCCACAAAACTTTTGGGCGGAAGCAGTCAGACACGCCGTCTACATACTAAACAGGGTCCCTACAAGAGCCCTGGTGGATAAGACTCCATATGAGGCACTCTACAACAGAAAACCAAATCTGGAAAAACTAAGTATATTTGGATGCACAGCTTATGCCAAGGTAACAATACCTCACTTACAAAAGCTGGATGATAGAAGTGTACCCATGATTTACTTAGGTGTAGAGGAAGGATCAAAAGCATATAGATTATATGATCCAGAGAAGAAGAGGAAACATGTAAGCAGGGATGTTAAGTTTATGGAAACCAAACCATGGAATTGGGATAACAGTAGAGAGGAACCAACTACACAAAACTCAGAATGGACAAGTTTTGTGGTACGAGGAATAGACGATGGAAATACTACATCAGTCAACTCGGAAAGCAATGAAGATGCGCATCAGGAACAGGAACCAACTACTGCTCCAAACTCTCCGGTTACCCCACCTACATATACTTACAACCCATACTCAGAGGAGGAATATGCTACTACTAGTTCATTTGGGAACTTAGAAGAAAGATTTGATGATACACCAACACGGGGTTTCAAAGATTTGAATGCAGTATATGCAAATGCACGTGTAGCTGAAACTGAAAGTCTGCTACTTATGGAAGAGGAACCACGTAACTACAGGGAAGCATCGACAGATAGGAAATGGATTGAGGCCATGGAAGCAGAATTGGATTCAATTAACAGGAATAACACATGGACTCTTACTACTTTGCCTGCGAATCATGAGGCAATAGGACTCAAGTGGGTTTTCAAGACCAAGAGGGATGCAAAAGGAAGTATCATCAAATACAAAGCAAGACTAGTAGCAAAAGGCTACGTGCAGAAACACGGAATAGACTTCGAAGAAGTATTTGCACCAGTTGCACGCATTGAGACAGTTCGTCTGATTTTAGCACTGGCAGCACACCATGGATGGCAAGTACATCATTTGGATGTCAAATCAGCATTTTTACATGGGGAATTAAAAGGAAGAAGTCTACGTTACACAACCTGAAGGTTTCGTAAAACCAGGAAGTTCAGGGAAAGTTTACAAGCTCTCGAAGGCATTATATGGTTTAAGGCAAGCACCAAGAGCTTGGAATATGAAGCTTGATCAAACTTTAAAGTCATTGGATTTCAAGAAGTGTAATCTCGAACAAGCGGTCTACACAAAGAAAAGTAAGACTTCCACACTAATAGTTGGAGTTTATGTTGATGACTTTATAATCACGGGCACTCCAAGGAAGAAAATAGACTTGTTCAAATCCCAGATGGAAGACAAATTTGAAATGAGCGATCTAGGATTGCTGGCTTATTACCTCGGGATAGAAGTTACCCAGACAGGGGGAGAGATTACAATCAAGCAGACAGGTTACATCAACAAGATCTTAAAGGATGCTAGTATGATGGAAAGTAATGACACCAAGATACCTATGGACCCGGGAACAAAGTTGGTCAAGGCGGAAGATGGAAAACCAGTTGACGCAACTTATTACAGAAGTTTAATTGGATGTCGCAGGTATCTACTACACACTAGACCAGATCTAAGTTACTCGGTTGGATTACTCAGCAGATTTATGCAAGAACCAAAGGATCACCATTTGAAGGCGATAAAGCAAGTAATCCGATACATTAAAGGAACCAAGGAGCATGGAATTATATACAAAAGAGATGGCGGCTGCAAGATTACAGGTTATAGCGACAGTAGTTATGGAATCAATACTGATCAAGGAAAAGGTACTACTGGAATAGTATTCTATTTTGGAGAATCCCCTATTACCTAGTGCACTCAGAAGCAACCAACAGTAGAACTCTCATCATGTGAATCAGAATTCATGGCGGCTACTGGAGCAACATGTCAAGCTTTATGGTTAAAGCGGCTACTTAGTGAAATAACGGGCTGGAAAGAGGAAATAATAACACTGAAGGTTGATAACGTTTCAGCAATAGCACTCGTCAAGAACCCGGTATTTCATGGAAGAAGTAAGCATATCGACATTCGTTACCATTTCATTCGTGAATACGTAGAGAATGGATACATCAATGTGGAACACGTTAGTGGCGAATTACAAAGGGCAGATATATTGACTAAAGCACTACCAAGGTTGAAGTTTGTCACTATGCGGCAGATGCTCGGGGTTCAAGATCTAGGACGAAGCAACGATCGAGATTAAGGGGGAGAATGTGGACCATAATCCCGAATCATTGCTCGGTATATTATGTAATTAGTGTGTTATGTAAAGTATAAGGGTTTAGTGTGTCAATATGATAGATAATAACCGAATGGCGGTTATTGGCAGTTATAGACGGTTATGTCTATTAGGGAAAAGTCGTGACCTTTCATGAACAGTCATGATGGTCCGGTCACTGTATTATAAAACAAGTGTCGTGTAACATAATTTCGTAATATATCACATACGATTATTATTTCAGTAACTTTTCTCTCGTACACTTTTGTGAATCAAACGATTAGGGACAACAATTGGCATCAGAGCATAGGATCTTTGATTCATAAAAACTGTGACCGGAAAAATTAAGAAAAGGAACACCGGCCGGAAAATTCTACGGTGGTGGAAACGGTTACAGGTAGAAGAGAAGAAGAACTTACTTCAAATTATAACCGGAACACGTCAGGACACGGTGGTGCACAACCGGAATCCAGAAACACCGACGGAAATCACTTCAATCATACTCTTAAAAAGGAGGAAAACCCGATTGGAGGAAAATAACCGACTTCAATCCACTCTTGAAGAAGAAGAGGAAGCGCACCTATTGAAGGAACATCATAACCCAAATCGATTGCCAATAAAGGAATTAGGGCTGTAATTGATTTTGGGGGGAAACCACTTTTTTGTGGGTAGCGGCTGTTGAAGACCGACACAGAAAAGGAAAAGTAATTTTAGGCCTTCAATAATAATAAAAAGGAGACTACTTTTGTTGGGAACGGCAGTGTTTAAGCCGACACAAAAGGAAAAGCCTTGGGCTTATTTAAGATTCAAGAAGACTTTATTTTGGGCCGACAAACAAGATCTTATTTGGGCTTCTATTTGGAATTTGATTTTTGAAGGAAACACACAATCTACAATTTGGGATTTACAACACTTTTATCGGACCGACAGGAGAAGGACGCTTCGACTTGGAAAGGTTCTTTAAAAGGAATTATTTTTGGATATCCACAACACTAAGGTTAGAAATCTAAATCATTCTTGGATTTCTAATTTACTAGTAGTATAAATTTATCATCTATACTATTAGGAAACCCCAAATTTTAGAAAGTGAAGATTATTAGAATAGAAACCATGTCTGGAGAAAATCCTAATGGCGCCTTAGTAACACAAAAACCCGTTGCACCAATCTCTCATTATCAATGCCCCGTTTTGAAACAAACAAATTATACCGTTTGGGCCATTCAAATCAAAGTTATACTTGAAGCAAATGGATTATGGGAGATGATAGAACCTAAGGAAGATGCGGAACCCGATGAGAAAAGGGATAAGGCAACGATTGCCTTTTTATACCAAGCATTGACCGAAGATGTGATATTGCAAGTTGCGGGGTGTAAGACTGCGAAGGAAGTCTGGGAGGCGTTAAAAAAGAGACATGTCGGAGAAGATAAAGTGCAGAAGGCACGTTTACAATCGTTGATGATTGGATTTCAAACACTCCAAATGAAGGAGGACGACACGTTAGATGCCTTTACCGCTAAGTTAAATGGTTATGCCACTAAGGCAAAAGAATTAGGAAAAACCTTGGATCAACCGTTACTAGTACGAAAACTTTTAGATTCAATGCCAGATAGGTTCATCCAAATAGTGGCATCCATAGAACAAAACTCTGATCTAGACGAAGTTACGTTCGACGAGATCATTGGAAAATTAAAAGCGTATGAGGAAAGAATTAGACTCAAGAAAGGCGGACGTGGAGACAGCCAGGAAAACTTATTATTCGCACATGGCGAACACTCTGGAAGAGGAAGGCGATTTGGCAATCGCGGACGTGGTAGATCAAACTCTTCACGAGGAAACTGGCAAAACAATAGAAATAGAAACGACTCGAAAGAGGAAGGCTCAACTCACAAGGCGAGAACAAACACAAAGTGGAATAAGCAAGTGAGGGATATGAGCAAAGTACAATGTCACAGATGTAGAAAATTTGGACATTTTAGGAAAGACTGCAATCAACTGCCGACAACGCAGGAACAATCAAATCTTATCCAAGAAGATGAAGAGCCATCATTGTTAATGGCAACGCACAAAACTGAGCACGAAGAGGTACTGTTAAATGAAGGACAATTTCAACCCGAAAAGTATGCAACAACAGACGAAAGTATCTGGTATTTAGATAATGGAGCAAGCAACCATATGACGGGGACTAAGAGTCACTTCAGGGATATTGATGATAACATAACAGGACGTGTTCGTTTTGGAGATGGATCGTATGTAGAAATAAAAGGAAAAGGCTCTGTTTTGTTAGGATGTAGGAATCACGAACAGAAGATTATATCAGAAGTATACTACATTCCAAACCTTAAGAGCAACATACTAAGTCTAGGACAACTCACGGAGATAGGGTGTAAAGTCATCATGGAAGGAAACAAACTGACTTTACATGAAAAAAATAAGAGGTTGCTGATGAAGATTGAAAGATCAAGGAATAGACTTTACAGCATCAAACTAAAGATAGGTACACCCATATGTCTCCTAGCGAATATAGATAGCCAAGCATGGTTGTGGCACGCTAGATTAGGTCATCTAAACTTTGAGGACATCAAGAACATGAAAAGGAAGAATCTAGTGGAAGGAATACCAAAGATTAATCACGCAGGACAGATTTGTGATGCCTGCTTATTAGGAAAACACAGTAGGACTCCATTCCCAAATCAAGCCAAATTTAGATCGAAGAAACCTTTGGATCTAGTATATGGAGATCTCTGTGGCCCTATAAGCCCAACCACAAACTCCGGGAAGCAATACATTTTCTTGTTAGTGGACGATTGTACACGTTTCATGTGGGCCTACTTTCTGACATCGAAAGATCAAGCATTTGATACTTTCAAGGAATTTAGACAACATATTGAAACGGAATTGAGGACAAAATTAAGGATGCTGAGAACAGATCGAGGAGGTGAGTTCACATCTAATGAATTCACCAAGTACTGCAAGGAGAATGGAATAGCACGACAGTTAACAGCACCTTACTCACCACAACAAAACGGAGTCGTGGAAAGAAAAAATAGAACAGTGCTATCTACAACTAGAAGTATGATGAAGGCAATGAAGTTGCCACAAAACTTTTGGGCGGAAGCAGTCAGACACGCCGTCTACATACTAAACAGGGTCCCTACAAGAGCCCTGGTGGATAAGACTCCATATGAGGCACTCTACAACAGAAAACCAAATCTGGAAAAACTAAGGATATTTGGGTGCACAGCTTATGCCAAGGTAACAATACCTCACTTACAAAAGCTGGATGATAGAAGTGTACCCATGATTTACTTAGGTGTAGAGGAAGGATCAAAAGCATATAGATTATATGATCCAGAGAAGAAGAGGAAACATGTAAGCAGGGATGTTAAGTTTATGGAAACCAAACCATGGAATTGGGATAACAGTAGAGAGGAACCAACTACACAAAACTCAGAATGGACAAGTTTTGTGGTACGAGGAATAGACGATGGAAATACTACATCAGTCAACTCGGAAAGCAATGAAGATGCGCATCAGGAACAGGAACCAACTACTGCTCCAAACTCTCCGGTTACCCCACCTACATATACTTACAACCCATACTCAGAGGAGGAATATGCTACTACTAGTTCATTTGGGAACTTAGAAGAAAGATTTGATGATACACCAACACGGGGTTTCAAAGATTTGAATGCAGTATATGAAATGCACGTGTAGTTGAAACTGAAAGTCTGCTACTTACGGAAGAGGAACCACGTAACTATAGGGAAGCATCGACAGATAAGAAATGGATTGAGGCCATGGAAGCAGAACTGGATTCAATTAACAGGAATAACACATGGACTCTTACTACTTTGCCTATGAATCATGAGGCAATAGGACTCAAGTGGGTTTTCAAGACCAAGAGGGATGCAAAAGGAAGTATCATCAAATACAAAGCAAGACTAGTAGCAAAAGGCTACGTGCAGAAACACGGAATAGACTTCGAAGAAGTATTTGCACCAGTTGCACGCATTGAGACAGTTCGTCTGATTTTAGCACTGGCAGCACACCATGGATGGCAAGTACATCATTTGGATGTCAAATCAGCATTTGTACATGGGGAATTAAAGGAAGAAGTCTACGTTACACAACCTGAAGGTTTCGTAAAACCAGGAAGTTCAGGGAAAGTTTACAAGCTCTCGAAGGCATTATATGGTTTAAGGCAAGCACCAAGAGCTTGGAATATGAAGCTTGATCAAACTTTAAAGTCATTGGATTTCAAGAAGTGTAATCTCGAACAAGCGGTCTACACAAAGAGAAGTAAGACTTCCACACTAATAGTTGGAGTTTATGTTGATGACTTGATAATCACGGGCACTCCAAGGAAGGAAATAGACTTGTTCAAATCCCAGATGGAAGACAAATTTGAAATGAGCGATCTAGGATTGTTGGCTTATTACCTCGGGATAGAAGTTACCCAGACAGGGGGAGAGATTACAATCAAGCAGACAGGTTACAACAACAAGATCTTAAAGGATGCGAGTATGATGGAAAGTAATGACACCAAGATACCTATGGACCCGGGAACAAAGTTGGTCAAGGCGGAAGATGGAAAACCAGTTGACGCAACTTATTACAGAAGTTTAATTGGATGTCGCAGGTATCTACTACACACTAGACCAGATCTAAGTTACTCGGTTGGATTACTCAGCAGATTTATGCAAGAACCAAAGGATCACCATTTGAAGGCGATAAAGCAAGTAATCCGATACATTAAAGGAACCAAGGAGCATGGAATTATATACAAAAGAGATGGCGGCTGCAAGATTACAGGTTATAGCGACAGTAGTTATGGAATCAATACTGATCAAGGAAAAGGTACTACTGGAATAGTATTCTATTTTGGAGAATCCCCTATTACCTGGTGCACTCAGAAGCAACCAACAGTAGCACTCTCATCATGTGAATCAGAATTCATGGCGGCTAATGGAGCAGCATGTCAAGCTTTATGGTTAAAGCGGCTACTTAGTGAAATAACGGGCTGGAAAGAGGAAAGAATAACACTGAAGGTTGATAACGTTTCAGCAATAGCACTCGTCAAGAACCCGGTATTTCATGGAAGAAGTAAGCATATCGACATTCGTTACCATTTCATTCGTGAATGCGTAGAGAATGGACACATCAATGTGGAACACGTTAGTGGCGAATTACAAAGGGCAGATATATTGACTAAAGCACTACCAAGGTTGAAGTTTGTCACTATGCGGCAGATGCTCGGGGTTCAAGATCTAGGACGAAGCAACGATCGAGATTAAGGGGGAGAATGTGGACCATAATCCCGAATCATTGCTCAGTATATTATGTAATTAGTGTGTTATGTAAAGTATAAGGGTTTAGTGTGTCAATATGATAGATAATAACCGAATGGCGGTTATTGGCAGTTATAGACGGTTATGTCTATTAGGGAAAAGTCGTGACCTTTCATGAACAGTCATGATGGTCCGGTCATTGTATTATAAAACAAGTGTCGTGTAACATAATTTCGTAATCTATCACATACGATTATTATTTCAGTAACTTTTCTCTCGTACACTTTTGTGAATCAAACGATTAGGGACAACAGTGCCGTAATGCTTGATGATCCGAAAAAAGAATAAACTCACCCGGTAATAAATAATGACGCCAATATTCAAGACTTCGGATAATAGCATAAAATTCTTTGTCATATGTGCTATAACGACGCCTAGTCTCATTCAACTTCTCACTAAAAAAAGCAATAGGACAGTTGCCTTGGCTCAAAACTCCACCAATACCCACACCCGAAGCATCACATTCAACTTGAAAAATCTCCCCAAAATTCGGAAGTGCCAAGACAAGAGCACGTGTGACATGCAACTTAAGATCTTCAAATGCTTTATTTGCAGCTTCAGTCCAAGAAAAAGTCCTCCCCTTCAAACATTCTGTAAGGGGTGCAACTATGGTGCTAAAGTTGCGTATGAAACGCCGGTAAAAAGACGCCAAGCCATGAAAACTACGAACATCGTGTAAAGACTTTGGTGTTGGCCACGATGTGATAGCATGGACCTTGGAATCATCTATTTGTATTCCGTCACCCGAAATCACATAACCAAGGAAGACGACTTCAGAAGTAATAAAATGACATTTCATATGGTTAGCAAATAACTACTGGGCTCGAAGGACACTGAAAACTTCACGAAGGTGACACAGATGTTTTGTAATGTCGGGGCTAAAGATCAAAATATCGTCGAAGTAGACTACGAAAAATTTCCCAATAAAATCTTTAAACGCATGATTCATAAGGCACATGAAGGTGTTCGGAGCATTGGAGAGGCCAAGCGGCATGACCATCCATTCATACAAACCATCCCGTGTTTTGAATGCGGTTTTCCACTCATCACCGGGTCGTAGCCGAATTTGATGATAACCACTTCGAAGATCTATTTTCGAAAATATCTTAGCTCCATATAATTGGTCTAAAAGATCCTCAAAGCGTGGAATAGGGAAGCGATATTTGACGGTAATTTTATTAACCGCCCGACTGTCGATACACATACGATAAGCACCGATTTTTTTTTTGAAACAGTCATTTTTCAAGGGTGTTTTGTCAAACAAGTTTTCGAATTTATTTTTTTTGTGAAAGTGGGGAAACCGGTACTGGGAGTACCGGTTTCAAATTTTTGGCCCGAACCCGGTTCTCCCAATACCGGTTTCAGAAAAAGTGATTTGAACCCGGTACTGCCATTACCGGTTTCAGAGTGTGCAGGTGTGATTTGACAAGCTCATGTACGATATTGACTGGCTACAGTGGTCGCTTGCACCAATTTCGAAACCGGTATTGCCAAAACCGGTTTCGAATATAGTATATATATATATATAATTCGGTTTACAAGCATTTGTAACAAATAAAGTTATAAAACATTATCAGTCTCTTTTTTTAAAACTTATGGCTTCTTCATCATCATCTGAACCATCATCACCTCCTACAGTAACATTTCATGCATTGAAAGCGCAATGTAAAGAGGATATAGACGACGGGTATGAACTTTACCACAAAATTAATGATTGTAAGCTTCTTATGGAACAAAGGAAGCTCGAACATAAGAAGAAAATAAAACAAATAAGGAAAATTGGCAGCGGAATCATTATAAGTGAAGAAATGCATCGCGAATATATTGAGTCTACATTACCAAGCATCGATGAAATAACTTCTGAACTTGAGAAACTGTTAAAGTTGATTGACAAAAAGATCGACTACGCGACATATTATAAATTGCTAGCTGAAGACGGTTTCCGTTAGGAAATTTATGTAGTATTTTGAATATGTATTATTTTTATCTAAGTTTTATATCGTTATTTTGAATATGTATTATTTTGATTTAAGTTTTATATCGACTATGTTGTTTTTTATAAAATATCAATTAAAAAACATTATAAAAAAACATAATATTTATGTTATTGACAACCAGATAGTTATTACATAAAAAAAAATACATAATCCAATCTATCTAGCCCCCCCGTTCCACATCCTGGTGGGCCACGGCGAACTCTGCGACTTCTTCGCGGACGTCGATCTTGTTGTTGTTGTTGTTGTTGTTGTTGTTGTTGTTGTTGTTGTTGTTGTTGTTTTTGTTGTTGTTTTTGTTGTTGTTGGTGTTGTTGTTGTTGTTGTTGTTGTTGTTGTTGTTGTTGTTGTTGTTGTTGTTGTTGTTGTTGTTGGTTGTTGTTGTTGTTGTTGTTGTTGTTGTTGTTGTTGTTGTTGTTCTTGATGTTGTTCTTGTTGTTGTTGTTGTTCTTCTTCTTCTCCTTCGTCATTTCCCAGATTTGTAACTGGGTGTTGACAAGAACTTAGAAAAGGAGATAAGTTTTGCATCGGAAAAGGAGAGAAGTTTCGTGTCGGTGGACCACTGTATGAGTAATCAGGATTGAAAATATTTGGAGAGATATTGAACAGATGAAGTGGTGGATTCGGGGTATAATAACCCGGGTTTTGGGAGGTACCCGTAAAAAATTGTTGGGTACCCGGGAACATTTGTTGGGTGCCTGGACTTGAGGGACCAGCCTGTGAATTACCCGGTTGGTAAGTTTGAAAACCCGAATTTGGTGACGGCCTAAACACATTTTGGGTATTAAAACTGGAAGGACCAGCACCCCATGAAGTCCCAGCTTGATCATGTTGGGAGGGAGGCATTTGAAATTGTTGTGACTCAGGAAACTGAAAATTTTGTGACGTATAATTCATACGTTGTTCCTGTTGACTGAAAGAAAATACCTCCCTCGGTATTGTTCTAAAATCCCCAAACAGCTGGCTTATCTGCGGATGTGATTCTTGATACAGACGAGCTCGCTCGTCAACCTGCAACAATCCCTCTTGCTGCGCACATTCAAATATTAGTAACAATTTAATATTTATTAGTAGCAATTTTTATTTAAAACAAATATACTTACAAACAATTGTTGATTAGACCCCCAGGCAGGGTATTGGCCTGGAGGTTGGGCCTGACCGGGTTTACCGACTATTAAGACGGTATGATCTTGATACCACTGCATATAGCCGTCCGCAGTGGTGGTCCCTGGCTCTCCTTGGTGGAGCCGCTGGTGTCGGTTCTCCCACTGGTTGATATAGTCGGCATGTTTTACACCCCAATCGACCACAGCAGGTCTCCCCTTCCGGATTTTAAAAAGTTTATCAAACTCGTTTGGTTCCAACAAACCATAATTAGATGGAATGGTTTGTATGATGCCAAACTGTCTAGCAACTCTATTTGCTAGATGTACCTCCACCTCATCCCAAAAGATCAACGGACCAATATATCTCCATATACGTCGCCCAGTCCTACAACTCACAGGGAGTAGGTGGATGAACTCTTCATACGGAGTCCATTTGAACTGTATTATAAAAATTTTAAATTATTATAACTTACAAAGTATATAAAATATTAAACGCATTAATAAATATTAATTTTATACCTGCTCATCCGTGAGCGCATTGAAAAAAGACCGGTACGCAGTAAGAACGTGTGCCGGTGTATCAACATTTGAGAAGTCTCCATCCCACCTGTTTGCTAAGCAGGTGCGATAAGCATAGTCTCTCTCGTTTTTGCGTGTCGTGACGCGTGGGGCAATCCGTGACATTCTTTCCCACGCCCAATACTGGAGCAACAACAAAGGCCCATCAATGCCCTTTCTTGCAGGCATACTCCCCTTAGACAAGTTTCTATACAAACACGCAAGAGCTGCAGAACCCCAGCTCTTTCGACCTTCTTTGCTCAGGTGTCCTAGGTTCCTCAAAAATTCAAGCTTACATCATAGGTGTTTGCATCAAGAAAAATCTCCGAACCAATAATAGCTAGTATAATCTTTCTAGCTTGGTGTAGACACTGCAGATCATCTTCGTGGTCAAACGGCTTGTGAATGTGCTCACATAAGGTGTGAAATTTGATCCGACCATTTTTCAAGTTATCAAAATCTAGTTCATCTGTAGGAAAAAAGCCCAAATATTCCATACACAAATTGTTCCGGGTTTTCGTAACCCACTCACCAGTCACGGCTGGTCCATCTATGGGTAAACCCCATATCACCTGCACATCTTGCAAGGTGACAGTTGCTTCACCAATAGGAAAATGAAACGTGTTGGTCTCTGGACGCCATCTTTCCACCAACGCGATAATCAAAGGATGATCAAGTTTGTGAACCACTGCCTTGAATATTTGGAAAAACCCAGCATCCTTGAGATGCTGAATGACTTTGATGGGCATTCTAATCTTCATTGCATCAGACAGCCCTCCATCACCTTTTCTACATCTTGGCTCGCTTACAGCGCGTTCATGGAAAATGTTGTATGAACGATGCATATCTGGAGCTTGTAACCACAACAAATATGGGTTTCTTGGTACACAGGTAACATTAAGAGAGGTCATTTCGTTTTTGAAAATACTGGTATAGGTGATGATTATTTGAGTGAGAAATTGATTATTGCTTATGAAAATATACTGATGTTTGCGTGAGATGCTATCAAAAACATGCATGTGTATATATACTAATGTCTGCGTAAATTGAATAATGATGCATGTGCCTTTTTGTCGCGACATGCGAAACCGGTATTGGGAAACCCGGTTTCGCAGTGAGATGTCCCATCAAGTCACGTAATCCTTCATGCTTACTGTTTCTCTGAAAAGGCATGTACGTACTTCGAACCCGGGGATGCCACAACCGGTGTCAAGTTGCTTTTTTTGAACCCGGTTTTGCGAATACCGGGTTCGGGCCAAAAAATTGAAACCGGTACTCCCAATACCGGTTTAACTGGTTTCACAAATTTTTTTTGCCAAAACTTGTTTGACAAAACACCCTTGAAAAACGTTCATTTTAAAAAAAAAAATCCATATAACAAAAAGATATATAGTAGTTTATTTTATAAAATTTAAATTAAAACGTGCTATATTTTTAATACTATATTTGAAAAAGATTTAAGTTATATTGCTTCCTCGCAGGCCCGACCCTGCTACTCGGCCAAGAGGGCGACAGCCCATAGCATCAAATTGTAAGTGGGTAGCAATTTTTTACTATAAATATGTTTGTAGTAGGCCCATGTATCAATATATATTTACCCCATGTAATTATAAATGTTTTTTAGATCCATCTAGTATATAACTTCATTTTAAACGGATCCATTTAATTTCTTTGCATTTTAAAGGCTATGAGCCTATATGGCTTTAAATTAAACTCTTAAGCCATTGTCGTGTGAAACAAGAATAATATGTAATCTTTTTCTCGTATTATGGCCAGCTTGTAGACATCCAAAATAATGTAATCTTTTTCTGCATATATGCTGTAAAAAATTATGTAATCTTTTTCTCGTATTCATATATTGTAAGAAAGATACAAAATGGTGATTTTTATTTTATATATAAAAAAAGTTGATCTACTTTGTAAAAGGTCGATAATGTATTTGTTTTTATTGAACTTATTTACAAGATATAATAAGTCTAGCAAAACGAATTATTAAAGTTCGTATGTATTGAGAGGAGTGTTTTACTATCATTGAATATTACAAGATAATATTTTAACCGGGGTAACCCTTTATCCAAAAAAATATTACAAGGTAATTAAAGTGCTTTATTTTAAAATTGAACACAAAACATCATTTTAAGTCACTTATGATGTGAAATTTATACGAAGATTTTATTCTTAAGTTGTACACTACTACAAATATGACTATTAGTCTATGCTTATTTTACACGGTTTATATAAAAAACGTGTAAAATTATAAAAAGCGGAAATTTTGACACGGTTGATGACCTCTAACCGTGTAAGAAAATTGATTCCGGAAAGTTTGACACAGTTAATAAATAAAACGTGTATGAAAGCATGTAAAAAGCTATACAATTTAGAGTTTCAGCCGCCTTACTCTTCTCACTTTTTCACCTTTATATTTTTAAGTCATGATACACTGCATATAGCCGTCCGCAGTGGTGGTACCTGCATCTCCTTGGTGGAGCCGGTGTTGTCGGGTGTTCCATTGGTCGATATACTCACTATTTTGTACACTCCAATCGACCATAGCTCTTCTCCCCAGCCGGAGTTTACGAAGGGCCTCAAACTCTTTTGGTTCCAACAAACCATAATTAGATGGAATGGTTTGTATCATGCCAAACTGTCTAGCAACTCTCAGTGCTAGATGTGACTCCACCTCATCCCAATGTATCATAGGACCAACGTATGTCCATATGCGTCGACCAGTCCTACAACTCACAGGGAGTAGGTTGATGAATTCTTCATACGGAGTCCACTTGAACTGTATTATTAAAATTTTAAATTAGTATAACTTACAAAGTATATAAAATATAAAATCTATAATTTGAAAATATTAAATTTTTACCTACTCATTCGTGAGCGCAATAAAAAAAGACCGGTACACAGTAAGAACGTGTGTCGGTGTGTTAACATTTGAGAAGTCTCCATTCCACCTGTTTGCTAAGCAGGAGTGATAAGCATATGGCGCCTCGTCTTTGACAGTCGTGACGCGTGGGGCAATCCGTGGCATTCTTTCCCACGCCCAATACTGGAGCAACAACAAAGGCCCATCCATGCCCTTTCTTAAAGGCATACTCCCCTTAGACAGGTTTCTATACAAACACGCAAGAGCTGCTGAACCCCAGCTCTTTCGACCTTCTTTGCTCAGGTCTCCTAGGTTCCTCAACAAATTCAAACTAACATCATAGGTGTTAGGATCAAGAAAAATCTCCGCACCAATAATAGCTAGAATAACCCTTCTAGCCATGAATAGACACAGCTGATCATCTTCCTCGTCAAACTCCACATCAATGTGCCTTGTTAAGGTTGCAAATTTGATCCGACCGTTTTTCAAGTTATCAAAATCTACTTCATCTGTATGAAAAAAGCCAAGATATTCCATACACAGATTGTTCCAATAATCAAAATTTTGGCTTTCTGTAACCCACTCACCAGTCACCGTTGGTCCATCTATGGTTAAACCCCATATCACCTGCACATCTTGCAAGATTACAGTTGCTTCACCAATAGGAAAGTGAAACGTGTTGGTTTCTGGACGCCATCTCTCCACCAACGCGATAATCAAAGGATGATCAAGTTTGTGAATCACTGACTTGAAGATTTGGAAAAACCCAACATTCTTGAGATGCTGAATGACTTTGCCGGGCATACCAGCCTTCATTGCTCGAGAAAGCCTACCATCACCTTTTCTACTGTAACATTCGTGAAATTTGAATTGGCTTGACTTGTAATTAATGTGACTAAATGTAATTTAATTCCTTGAGTTAATGTTAAATCCCGAGCGTTTTGATGTGCCTTAGCATAATTTGAAGTGCGTTTGTGTTTATGGGTTCGTTTTAGCGTTTAATTGGATAACGAATAGCTATTGGTCGAATTTAGCGGGGCGGGAGCCCATAATTGGACTCCCTAGGCCAGCCACCCACACCACACCACACACACTCCATCTCTTTCTTTTCCTTATCTCTTTCTCCTTTACCTTTCCTCTCTCTCATTTACTCTTTCTTTCTTTCTTGCAACAACCACCAAAATCCATCATAAATTCATCATTTAATCCCGAAAATTTTGTGTTATTAATGATAAATTAACTAAATCTTGTAACCCTAATAATAACAATCATCAAATATCCAAGAAATTCCAAGGTTTCAAGTGTTCATCCATTTTCTAGGGATCAAACCCGAAATTTGGGCTAAGAGTCGAATTAGTAAGTGTTGTATAGCTTAAAACGTTTCTTGTACATTGTAGAAAACTTCCCCATCTTAGATCTAAACGTTTGGCGGTCGATATTTGCTTGAATGGTATGTTTTAGCTCAAAACTTGTCTTGAACCAAATCTTGTGGAGTTGAAAGTGGGTTTTTGTAGAAATATGATTTTATGACTTTTTGATACTTGTAAAAGGTTGTGTCAAAGTATGGAGTTTTAATTTTGGGTTTAACTAGGTCGATTTTGAGTCAAAAGCACGTTTTTGAGCTGATCTGGGCATGGTCTCGTCGAGCCCAATCTTGGGCTTGCCGGGATTGAATTTCAGAATGTAAAATGCAAGTTTTAGTGTTGGGCTCGTCGAGCCCAATGTTGGGCTTGTCGAGTTCGTGAGGCAGAATGAGTCGATGTTGAAAGGGCCATAACTTTTAAACCGTGTGTCCGTTTTAGGCGTGTAATCTATCATTGGAATCGTATGAGAGTCTACATTCTTATGGTATCATTAATTTGGGGTGAATCTATCCCCATTTTTCTGGGTTCTTTATTTTCCAATCATTTGCTCGTTTATTCGACCGTGGGGTGTCTTGGTTTGGCCTAGGATGACTTGTAACGTAATTTAGACTATAGCATGATGATTTAATATTGATGTAATAGGTTTGTGATCGTTGTGCTCCCCGCTCCCCCGCTTAAGCTCATTCTAACAACTTCTAAGGCCAAGGTGAGTTCGTAGCCCCTTTTCTTTATGTGATTTTGGGGTGAAAAGTGTACAACGTAGTTTCTTGGTTTGATTGATCGTTATGTGTTCGTTTATGTGAGTAATCAAGGTTATATGATCTATTGACTACCTTAGCAAGTTTATGTGCTCGTTTATGCAAGTGATCAAGGTTGTATGATTGTTATATGCTCGTATTAAAGTTATGTGTTCGGTTAATTGGTGAATCAAGGTTGTATGATTGTTATATGCTCGTATTAAAGTTATGTGTTCGTTTAATTGGTGAATCAAGGTTGTGTGGTTGTTATATGCTCTTATCAAGGTTATGGGGTTCATTAAATGATCTAATCAAGGTTTCAAGGCTTTGTGATCGTCTATAGATCCAAATTATGAGATCATTTAATGACCCAATCAAGGTTTCAAGGTTATGTGATCGTTTATCGATCCAAATCAAGGTTTCAAGGTTATATGATCATCTAATGATCTAATTATGTTGTATCAAGGTTAAACGGTTGTTATCCCGACACTTGTTTCTTATAGTCAAAACCTACGAACTCACCAACTTTATGTTGACGCATTTCAGTACACTTTTCAGGTAATCAAGTGAATCAAAGACGTGATGGATGATTGCATTGCATGTGATAGGATTGAGCTTGGACTTTTGTGGATCCGTGATTCATTACACCCGTTTATGGGTTATGCCTAGGATCGTTGACCATCATTTGATCTATTTTTTGTAAACTATTGATGGTGTTGTGCTCCTTATGCATTATTTGATCCATGACTTGTGCATTATTTGAGCCGTGGGAAGGGAAAGTGTATAATGTGAACGCCACCAAGGTTGAGTTGAAAACCGTGCCCGTAGTTAAAGATTTTGCGGATGTTTTACCGGACGACCTACCGGGTTTGCCTCCATTTCGTGAACTTGATTTTCGTATCGACCTCGTCCCTAATGCTACTCCCGTGGCCAAAGCGCCTTATCGCTTAGCCATGACCGAAATGCAAGAGTTGGCCGCCCAACTCAAAGAGCTCCAAGACAAGGGTTTCATTCGCCCTAGTCAATCGCCATGGGGCGCACCGGTCTTGTTTGTCAAAAAGAAGGATGGATCTTTCCGGTTGTGTATTGATTATAGAGAATTGAATAAGCTAACGGTGAAGAATCGTTATCCTCTTCCTAGGATTGACGATTTATTTGATCGACTTCAAGGTGCTCAATATTTCTCCAAGATTGATTTGAGATCGGGTTACCATCAATTGAGGGTCCATGAAGATGACATTCCTAAAACCGCTTTCCGAACAAGATATGGGCATTTTGAATTTACGGTGATGCCTTTTGGGTTGACCAATGCACCGGCGGTGTTCATGGATTTGATGAACCGGGTGTGTCGGCCCTACTTAGATCAATTCGTCATTGTCTTTATCGATGACATCCTTATTTACTCTAAAACAAAAGAAGAGCACGCCGAGCATTTGAAGCTAGTGTTGGAGTTACTTCGGGGAGAAAAATTGTATGCCAAGTTCTCCAAGTGTGAATTTTGGCTAGAAGAGGTCCATTTCCTTGGTCACGTGGTGAGCAAGGAGGGTATTCATGTGGACCCTAGTAAAATCAAAGCGGTTAAGAATTGGAGACGACCCGAGACGCCAACCGAGATTCGCCAATTTCTTGGTTTGGCGGGTTATTATAGGAGGTTTATAGAAGGCTTCTCAAAGATCGCCCAACCTTTGACCTTGTTGACACAACGGGAAAGGAGGTTTTATTGGGGTGATAAGCAAGAACGGGCCTTCCAATTGCTTAAGGATAAGTTATGTGATGCACCAATCTTGAGCCTGCCCGCTGGGCCCGACGATTTTGTCGTGTATTGTGATGCATCCGGGCAAGGCTTAGGGTGTGTTTTGATGCAACGTGGGAAGGTGATTGCATATGCATCAAGACAATTGAAAGTGCACGAGAAGAATTATCCAACACATGACTTGGAGTTAGGAGCGGTCGTGTTTGCTTTGAAGTGTTGGAGACATTACTTGTATGGCACCAAAAGTGTGATCTATACCGATCACAAAAGCCTACAACACATTTTCGATCAAAGCGAGTTGAATATGAGGCAACGGAGGTCGCTAGAGCTTTTTAGTGATTATGATTGTGTTATCCGGTACCACCCGGGTAAAGCCAATGTGGTAGCCGATGCCTTGAGCCGGAAAGAACGTGTACATCTAAGAAGAATTAGAGCCATGAGCTTCACCGTGCAAAGAAGTGTTCATGACACCATTATTGAAGCTCAAAGAGTGGATACCCTACCGGAAAACTTCATTAACGAAGCCCTTCATGGGTTAGAAGAACAATTTGATCGGAAAGAGGATGATGGGTTGTACTTTGTGGATCGATTATGGATTCCCGTCTTTGGGGGTCTAAGATTGAAGTTGATGAACGAAGCCCATAAGTCGGCATACTCGGTTCACCCGGGGTCCGACAAGATGTATTTTGGTATGAGGGATTTGTATTGGTGGCCGAGGATGAAGAAAGATATTGCTAGGTATGTTAGTGAATGCATTACGTGTTTGCAAGTAAAGGCCGACCACAAGAAACCACCCGGATTGCTAGTTCAACCGAGAACACCGGTGTGGAAATGGGAAGAAATTGCTATGGACTTCATCACGAAGTTACCAAGAACGAGTAGTGGTCGGGACACCATTTGGGTAATAGTTGACCGGTTGACTAAATCGGCTCACTTTTTAGCCATCCGGGAAGATGATAAGTTTGACACCATGGCACGTTTGTACATCAAAGAAGTGATATCCAAACATGGGATGCCAATTTCCATTATAACCGATCGGGATGCCCGATTTACTTCAAAGTTTTGGAAGGCGTTCCAAAAAGCAATGGGTACTCGACTTGATATGAGTACGGCGTTCCATCCACAAACCGATGGTCAAAGCGAAAGAACGATCCAAACACTTGAAGATATGTTAAGAGCTTGTGTCATCGAATTTGGTGGCAATTGGGATGTACATCTCCCTTTGGTCGAATTCTCCTATAATAATAGCTATCACGCTAGTATTCAAATGGCGCCGTTTAGGGCCTTATATGGGAGAGTATGTAGGTCACCTTTAGCTTGGGCGGAGGTTGGTGAAAGTCAACTCATTCGGCCCGAGATTGTCATTGAAACGACTAAAGTGATCTCACAAATCAAGGAGAAATTGAGGGTAGCACGGGAACGACAATTGAAGTATGCAAATGTAAGACGAAGACCCCTCGAGTTTGAGGTCGGTGATTTTGTTTTGTTAAAGGTGTCTCCTTGGAAGGGTGTAGTTCATTTTGTGAAGCGTGGCAAGTTGAGGCCAAGGTATATTGGCCCATTCAAAATCTTAGAGCGGATTGGCCCGATTGCTTATCATTTAGAGCTCCCTCAAGATTTGAGTGGAGTTCATAATGTGTTTCATGTTTGTAATCTTAGGAAGTGTTTGGCGGATCCAACGCTTCATGTACCTCTTGAAGAAATTCGGGTAGATAAAACGTTAAAGTTTGTAGAAGAACCGGTAGAGATACTTGATCGGCAAACTAGAAAGTTAAAGAACACTCGGTACACGATCGTCAAGGTTAGGTGGCAAGCGAGACGCGGGCCCGAGTTCACTTGGGAACGCGAAGAGTCTATGAAGGCCAAGTATCCTCACTTGTTTAGCGACTAGGGTTTTGATCGAATTTCGGGACGAAATTCCTTTAACGGGGGAATGATGTAACATTCGTGAAATTTGAATTGGCTTGACTTGTAATTAATGTGACTAAATGTAATTTAATTCCTTGAGTTAATGTTAAATCCCGAGCGTTTTGATGTGCCTTAGCATAATTTGAAGTGCGTTTGTGTTTATGGGTTCGTTTTAGCGTTTAATTGGATAACGAATAGCTATTGGTCGAATTTAGCGGGGCGGGAGCCCATAATTGGACTCCCTAGGCCAGCCACCCACACCACACCACACACACTCCATCTCTTTCTTTTCCTTATCTCTTTCTCCTTTACCTTTCCTCTCTCTCATTTACTCTTTCTTTCTTTCTTGCAACAACCACCAAAATCCATCATAAATTCATCATTTAATCCCGAAAATTTTGTGTTATTAATGATAAATTAACTAAATCTTGTAACCCTAATAATAACAATCATCAAATATCCAAGAAATTCCAAGGTTTCAAGTGTTCATCCATTTTCTAGGGATCAAACCCGAAATTTGGGCTAAGAGTCGAATTAGTAAGTGTTGTATAGCTTAAAACGTTTCTTGTACATTGTAGAAAAAACTTCCCCAGCTTAGATCTAAACGTTTGGCGGTCGATATTTGCTTGAATGGTATGTTTTAGCTCAAAACTTGTCTTGAACCAAATCTTGTGGAATTAAAAGTGGGTTTTTGTAGAAATATGATTTTATGACTTGTTGATACTTGTAAAAGGTTGTGTCAAAGTATGGAGTTTTAATTTTGGGTTTAACTAGGTTGATTTTGAGTCAAAAGCACGTTTTTGAGCTGATCTGGGCATGGTCTCGTCGAGCCCAATCTTGGGCTTGCCGGGATTGAATTTCAGAATGTAAAATGCAAGTTTTAGTGCTGGGCTCGTCGAGCCCAATGTTGGGCTTGTCGAGTTCGTGAGGCAGAATGAGTCGATGTTGAAAGGGCCATAACTTTTAAACCGTGTGTCCGTTTTAGGCGTGTAATCTATCATTGGAATCGTATGAGAGTCTACCTTCTTATGGTATCATTAATTTGGGGTGAATCTATCCCCATTTTTTTGGGCTCTTTATTTTCCAATCATTTGCTCGTTTATTGCAAGTGATCAAGGTTGTATGATTGTTATATGCTCGTATTAAAGTTATGTGTTCGGTTAATTGGTGATTCAAGGTTGTATGATTGTTATATGCTCATATTAAAGTCATGTGTTTGTTTAATTGGTGAATCAAGGTTGTATGATTGTTATATGCTCATATTAAAGTCATGTGTTTGTTTAATTGGTGATTCAAGGTTGTATGATTGTTATATGCTCATATTAAAGTCATGTGTTTGTTTAATTGGTGATTCAAGGTTGTATGATTGTTATATGCTCATATTAAAGTCATGTGTTTGTTTAATTGGTGATTCAAGGTTGTATGATTGTTATATGCTCATATTAAAGTCATGTGTTTGTTTAATTGGTGATTCAAGGTTGTATGATTGTTATATGCTCATATTAAAGTCATGTGTTTGTTTAATTGGTGATTCAAGGTTGTATGATTGTTATATGCTCATATTAAAGTCATGTGTTTGTTTAATTGGTGATTCAAGGTTGTATGATTGTTATATGCTCATATTAAAGTCATGTGTTTGTTTAATTGGTGATTCAAGGTTGTATGATTGTTATATGCTCATATTAAAGTCATGTGTTTGTTTAATTGGTGAATCAAGGTTGTGTGGTTGTTATATGCTCGTATCAAGGTTATGGGGTTCATTAAATGATCCAATCAAGGTTTCAAGGTTATGTGATCGTTTATCGATCCAAATCAAGGTTTCAAGGTTATGTGATCGTTTATCGATCCAAATCAAGGTTTCAAGGTTATGTGATCGTTTATCGATCCAAATCAAGGTTTCAAGGTTATATGATCATCTAATGATCTAATTATGTTGTATCAAGGTTAAACGGTTGTTATCCCGACACTTGTTTCTTATAGTCAAAACCTACGAACTCACCAACTTTATGTTGACTCATTTCAGTACACTTTTCAGGTAATCAAGTGAATCAAAGACGTGATGGATGATTGCATTGCATGTGATAGGATTGAGCTTGGACTTTTGTGGATCAGTGATTCATTGCACCCGTTTATGGGTTATGCCTAGGATCGTTGACCATCATTTGATCTATTTTTTGTAAACTATTGATGGTGTTGTGCTCCTTGTGCATTATTTGATTCGTGACTTGTAATTGTATTTGAATTATGTATGGATTGCTCCAATCCTTGAATGCATTTAGTTGTCTCTACTTAATTTCCATGTCATGCTGAGCTTTTCTATTAATGCCCCATGTTTCCGCCTTGTTGGGGTGTTACATCTACATCTTGGCTCGATTACTTCACGTTCATGGAAAATGTTGTATGAGCGATGGATATCTGCAGCTTGTAACCACAACAACAATGGGTTTCTTAGTACACAGGTAACATTAAGAGAGGCCATTTGGATTTTGAAAATACTGGTATAGTTGATGATTATTTGAGTGAGAAATTGATTATTGCTTATGAAAATATATATTGCTTATGATGTTTGTGTGAAATGCTCTAAAAAATATGCATGTATATATACTAATTGTAATCTGAGAATTGCATGCATGGCCACTAAGTTTTTGTCGTTTTATTCGAACCCGGTTTTCCCAATACCGGGTTCGCAGGCTATTGTCACATCAATCAATCTAGGCTGCTGCATGTTACTGTACGTCTGAAAAGTTCTGAAAAGTGGGGTACTTTTTCTGAAACCGGTAATGGCAGTACCGGGTTCAAATCACTTTTTCTGAAACCGGTATTGGGAGAACCGGGTTCGGGCCAAAAATTTTGAAACCGGTACTCCCAGTACCGGTTTCCCCACTTTCACAAAAAAAAAAAATTCGAAAACTTGTTTGACAAAACACCCTTGAAAAACGACAGTTTCAAAAAAAAAATCGATAAGCACCACCCTGTTTTGGAACAAGCAACGCGGGAACGGCACAGGGGCTCATGCTCTCTCGAATAAGGCCCTTGTCAAGGAGTTCTGTGACCTGTCGTTGAAGTTCCCCATAGTCTTTCGGATTTATACGATACGCGGGTTTATTCGGAAGACTAGAACCCGGTATAAAATCAATACAATGTTGAATATCACGCATAAGAGGAAGGCCTGCAGGAATATCATCAGGAAAAACATCCATAAATTCTGTGAGTAAAGGCGTTACCTGTGGATGTATTTCATTATTCTCCACGTTAGATTCTGTGACAAGTAAAGCAAACATTAAAGGAGAGTCACTATTTTTAGAAAAGTCTAAAAATTCTGATTTGGAAAGGAGCAAGGCTTGTGTAGTCGACTCTCGCAAGTCAAGTGGGGCAAGGACAATATTAATGCCATCTTTCTTGAAGCTATAAGTGTTCCGAAAACCAGCATGCTTGGTTCGCCGGTCATATTGCCACGCCCGGCCGAGCAGAAGGTGGCATGCATCCATCGCGACCACTTCATACCATACTTCGTCTTGATACTTGTCGCCAATCGATAACTTTACCAAACAACGCTTTGTAACACGAACAAGATTACCTTTTTTCAGTCAAGTTAACTGGTATGGTTCGGGATGATCCTCAACCGATAATCCAAGTTTTTCAACCATAGTGGTTGCTACGATGTTATCACAAATACCCCCATCTATAATAACCGTACACACCTTGCCATTAACTGTACAACGAGTACGGAAAATATTGTTACGCAACCACAAATTGTCGTCAACGGTGTTATCCACTGTGATAGAGAGTGCTCGTTGTACCACTAACGCTTCGCCTTTATCCGGGTACACAACTTGTTGATCCACTTGCGGGATCTCAGTCTCTTCATCTGTATCATATGTACAAGCAGAATCATCAACAAAAGTAATAATTTGTTTATTAGGACATTCACGAGCATAATGGCCCAACCCTTGGCACTTATAGCATCGACGACTATTGGAAGAAGCCGAAGCCATGGTGCCACTAGAAGTACCTTCCGTTCATGATAAAGGGGTACTCCCGGTGGTCGCGCCCGAAACCGTTAGAGGGCGTATAGGTGGTTGTGAGCGACTAGCATTGGTATGAGTTTTAATTGGAAGTTGTTTCTCCACCTTAAGGGCAATACGACAGACGTCATCGAGGGTCCAAAATTGTTGCAACTGAACGATATCAGCAATGTCGGAGCGTAATGCTCCCAAGAACCTAGCGAACACTTGTTCTTCATCTTCATCGGCTCCACAACGCATACGCAGCCCATCGAAATCTGCAATTAGTTGCTCCACGGAAGGATTTTTTTGCACTAGGTTATGGTATTCAAAAAATGCATCTTGCCTATAATTGATAGGTAAGAACTTTTCACGTAGGAGTTTCTTCATCTTGTCCCATGTTTCCACCTTTGATTTACCTAGTTGACGCCGCTTGTTTTTGACATGATCCCACCATAAGGACGCATATTTACGAAGCTTAATAGCCACCACTTTAACTTTGAGATTATCCGGGATATTTCGCAGTTCAAACACCCGTTCCACCGTACTTAACCAATCGATAAACACATCAGGTTGTGCATTGCCTTCAAACTCTGGGATCTCAACTCGAATCCCCAAGGAACGGAGGACATCATTGCGAGTTTCAACCCGATGTGGATGTTGCCGACGAGCAAAAGGATTCTCCTCTCCGTCCAATCTATCGTCCCAGACGAGTGATTCAGACTCGGTTTCCTCTGTGCGGTCGTCTTGTTGGAACTCCAAATCTCGAATCCGTTGTTGTAGCTGTTCAATCTCTTCAACATCACGTGGGTAACGGTTTACAACAGGCACTTCTGGGTCACCGCCACGACGTGCGTTACGTGGTCGACCTCTGCCCACCATGATCGTTTCAGTCCTGAAAACTGATACCACTTGATAGGGATCTGAGGATGAAGGAATCAACAATAGAGAGAAATAGAAATTCTAGAGAAAACAATTCTCAATTATTCATAAAAATAAACCACTTTCTAATCCGTCAAAAAGAAACATAAATAGGAATTTTGCAAAACATAAAAAAAAACCACTATCTAATCCGTCAAAAAGAAACATAAATAGGAATTTTGCAAAACATAAAAACGGAAAGTGGATCAACCCCGAAACTCAAAAGATTGGTTCATTATTTAGCTACTAAATAAACGAAAGATATTCTTTGTGATATATATCCATGCATATATTCTATTTGATATATATCACGACTTAGTCTTCAATAACCATCGACAAGTCAACCTCCACGTGTTCCTGATCCGCATCACAAAGTCTTAATAAGATAAAAAGAAATAGGGTTGTTCTCTTTTTAAAAGGATATAAATAATTGTTTGTTTACAATATCAATTCTTAAATGTACTTTACGGGTTATTGTAGTACAAAATACTTATTCAGAATCAAAATAAAAACAGCTGATTAGAAATACATCACATATAAAAGTACTAGACATTGTCTACGCAATATGACGATGATGGTGGTAGGTGGGGGGTGTGATGGTGGTGACAGGTGGTGGTGGTGGCCGAGATGGTGGTGGCAACAAGTTGTATAGGTTATTGATGTATAAAGGGTATAATTTAAATCCATTTATAGTATTATAGATATATCAAGTGAATATGTTTAAAATAATGAATAAAAATGAGGGTATATACAATCATCCTTCGAGAAATGGGAGGGGGTGAGGATGAAATTCTTTTTATTTTCGTACGGGCGCATTTGGTTGAGAAAAACACCTTTCGTATTGAATTGAGAAAACATAATAAACAGAAAACGCATTCTAATAATAGTTTTCTAAGAATATTTTCCCGGAAAATAGAAAACAATGTTTTTTACTTTTTAATGAAAAATTCAAAATATTTTTTTTCTTATTATTTTTCACATTTTCTAATCCATTGACAATCTCTATTTTACCAAAATATTATCCTTCTAATTATTTTCTTTTTCTTGATTCTTTGATTTTCAATATATACATAACATGATTGTATTATATAACACCTTAAATTATATTTGGTGACATACAATTAAAAATTAATAGTATACGGATCACCATCCATTTAATATTGTCTTGTATCATAAATTCTAACTTAGATCAAAGTCTGATACATACATTATTATTATTAGTATTAGATTACTCATATAATTATAAGTTTATAACTACAATGCTCGTATAAGATAACCAGGGCCGGTCTATATGGTGGACAAAGTGGGCGACGGGTCGAGGCCCGTTTTTTTAAGGGGCCCGATTTTTTTATAGTTATAGATATATAATTAAAACTTATACCGGCTTATAAAGGAAAAAAAAAAGTATACGCAGTCAATCAAAGTCACAAGCGGTGCTCTGTCAAAGTACACAAATTGTCCTTGTCCCCACTTTCTTTTAAGTTGCAGGTGTGCTTTTCTTTTTTCTTTTTTCTTTTTTTATTTTTATTTTATTTTATGGAGATAATGATTAATTGCAAACCTTATCAATGTTTATCTTTTATTGTTTATTAATTATTATAAAAACAGTATAATATTTTATACAATTAACAATAGATATAAATATCATATCAATAGTATTATGAGTATCAATTAAACAAACTAATAGTGTGATTTGTCGACTTGTCGTTTATAAATCAAAATTTTATGTAGTTTTGAACTTATGAAAGATTTATTAATGTTTTTAGGTTTATTTCATTTAACTTTAATATTTGATTGTTAATTTTAGAATTTAGATTAATCGCAAATTACTAAGCGTCTTAAATTTGAATTTAATTTTTAGAAATTATGCCTCCTAAAGCTGTTGGAATATATAACCAAATATCATTATTCACGAGTACGCAACGGAAGCAAATCAAACCATGTAGTCAAATAATTAACCTTGAAATAGGATTAATGAATACCTCTTAATGTAAATGATAAAGTAAAGAAACTTTAAAAGGATTTGAAGTAAATCTCTGTACGATTGCACACACGATCCACCGATATAGGTGTGCTAGCACTTGATCACGAACCGAGCAACCTTTGGCTTGATCTCCTTCTTCAAAACCGAAAACCAAAAACCCAAAGGGTTTTCCCTTGGTTTGGCCGTCCAAAAGAATGAGAGGAGAGAAGGAGATCAAAGGTTTTAGCAGTTATAACTTTGTAGTTTTGTTGTAGAAAACCATAAGGCTACCTTTAGTATTTATAGGTAGGTTTAAACTTGGCCATCAAGTTTAGGGTTTCACTAGGAAACCTAGTAGGGAGGCCGACCCCCTATATGCTTTTCTAGAACCTTCCCTAATCGTTTTAATTACAATTATCTCCTTACTTTAACGACCGTTAGCTAGTAACCGTTAAATATTAACGACCATTCGTTAACTTATTCGTGATCCATATTAATTAATAAATCAATTAATATTAACTATATTTGAATCGAGATGTGTGACCCCGTAGGCTCAAATCATTTCCGGACATACGTTCATTTTACGTGATCACATACTAACAGCTCCCACTTGAGCTCGTAACAAATGAAGGTAATAACATTGGTTAGCGTCTAGCAACACGCCAATGCTCCCAGAAATATTTAAGTATAGTTTCTTAAAGTATATTTAAATGGTTGAGGCATTTATCATCCCTTTGTTCAGATACCGTGTTAAACATGAATATGGATCAATGTCATTTCATGATTTAACGATTCTGTTTCTCATTTCATCACTACTTAAGATTACCAAACATAATCCAGACACATCTAGATTTATTTGGACATGGCCATGTAAACATCTTAAATAGTCCAATGAGGGGCCCAATGGTATCATTCTGCAACTATTAGTTGGAGGAACAAATCCTGTATTGACTACACGTGTCAGTCATCATACTTCACTACACTTTCTGAAAATAGCCCTTTATGTACTCCCTTATTCAGGAGAGTTAGAACTATATCTAGTAAGTGCAATCTATACATGCTGACCTGCTTGTATCTCAAGTTAAAGGATCAATAAAGTAACCATTTACTAATTTCACTTAATGACGCCGATCCATAAAGTGATAAATTCGTTAGTGGGTAGTCCGATATGCATCATATGGATACCATGTGAGTTTGGTGGGACCAGCCATTATATATTCAAAGAATATAACCAATCGCTCAGATTTGTCTTAGTTTAATTATATTCCCATATAATTAATCGACAATGGACAATTTAGAATATTTAATAAAATATTCAAGGATTAAACATGCAATATAGGATACAATTAATATTAAATGAAATCAAACATATCAAGTACTTTATTTCATTATGAAAAATATAAATTGTTTTACATCCCTTATCCAAATACCGAAACAACAGATTTACATGAAATAACTAGCTAATTTAAGTCCTATGCCCTCGGCATGCCTTTCAAGCTTGGGCCTAGCCAAAGCTTTTGTGAAAGGATCAGCTAAGTTAAAATCTGTGTGAACTTTGAGTAATTTTATCTCTCCTAGTTCGATCTGCTCACGAACATAGTGATATCTTCTAGCATAATGTCTGGAACCTTTCTGAGCTCCGGGCTCGTTGGCAATGATTAATGCACCAGTGTTATCACAGTACATATCAGTGGGTAAGTCACTCGAGGGAATCACGTCAAGCCCGCTAATGAACTTCCTTATCCAGACTGCTTCCATTGCGGCTTCTAAGGCGGCAATGTACTCAGACTCTGTTGTAGACATGGCAACTGTGGTTTGCTTCTTGCTTTTCCAATCTACAGCACCTCCGTTAAGAACGAAGACGAATCCTGACTGAGACTTCGTGTCATCTCTATCAGTTTGAAATCCAGCATCACAGTATCCGGTCACTTTGAGCTCTAAGTCTGGATTTCCTCCATACACCAAAAACATATCTTTAGTAGCCCGTAGGTACTTCAGAATGCTCTTAACAGCAGTCCAGTGACTTTCACCTGGATTCTATTGATATCGGCTAACGATGTTTTGCGCGAACGCCACATCGGGTCTAGTGCATCTAACCGCATACATAATAGATCCTACAGCCGAAGCATAAGGGATCCTTCGCATACGCTCCACCTCATTAGGTGTAGTAGCACCCTGTTTGATAGATAAACTAAGTCCTTCTTACATAGGTGTAAACCCACGCTTAGAATTCTCCATCTTGAATCGTTTCAAGATCTTATCAGTATAAGCACTTTGACTTAGTCCAATTAATCGCTTTGATCTATCTCGGTAGATCTTGATTCCAAGAATGAATGCCGCTTCTCCTAAATCTTTCATGGCAAAACACTTTCCAATATGGGATTTAACATCTTGCAACATTGGAATGTGTTTTCCTATGATCAATATGTCATCAACATATAAGACAAGGAAAGTAACATTACTCCCACTAGCTTTGCGATATACACATGGCTCATCGGGATTTTGAACGAAACCAAACTTTTTGATTTCTTCATCAACCGCTTATTCCAACTTCTTGATGCTTGCTTTAGTCCATAAATAGACCTTTGAAGCTTGCATACTTTGTTGGGATGTTTTGGATCAATAAAACCTTCAGGTTGATCCATATAGACTTCTTCATCCAAGTAACCATTTAAGAAGGCAGTCTTAACATCCATTTGCCATATCTCAAAGTCATAGTACGCAGCTATGGCTAAGAGAATCCTAATAGCTCTAATGTCCGCAACTGGAGAAAGGTCTCATCATAGTCAACACCGAAACGTTGAGTATAACCTTTCGCCACGAGACGAGCTTTATAGGTGTGTACATTTCCATCCATGTCCGTCTTCTTCTTGAAGATCCACTTACACCTAACAGTTTGAGCATTTTGTGGAAGATCAACCAAGCTCCAGACTTGATTGTCTTTCATGGATTTTATTTCCACCTTCGTAGCTTCAAGACATTTGTCAGATTCCGGATCTGATAATGCAGCTTTGAAATTTTGAGGCTCATCGAGATCTCCTAAAACGTTTTCTTCTACCATCAGACATAATCTGTCAGTAGGACGTCTTGTCCTTACGGACCTACGAAGTGGAATCGCTTCATCATCATCGACTTGAGGTTCATCACTTTGAACATCCCCCCCCCCCAAGTTGATGATTGCTGGGAGCTTCAGAAGGTGGACACATCTTCTTCTTGAGTCTCATCAAGTTCTACAACCCTCCCACTGTTCGGTTGAGCTAAGTTCTTTTCAAAGAATTCAGCATATCGAGCAACGCAAACAGTGTTTTTGACAGGATCATAGAAGTCGTAACCCATCGTTTCCTTAGGGTATCCGACAAAGATGCACTTAGTAATTCTGGGTCCAAGTTTGTCAGGCGTATCGCGCTTCACAAGTGCCTCACATCCCCAGACTCTTAAGTAAGACAGATTAGGGATATCTCCATGCCATAATTCATATGGTGTCTTGCCAACCTTCTTTGTTGGAACCATATTGAGAATGCGTACATCAGTCTCTAGAGCATAATCCCAAAACGAAATTGGGAGAGTTGTAAGGTTCATCATAGATCTCACTATGTCTAGCACGGTTCGATTTCTCCTTTCAGACACTCCATTATGTTGAGGAGTGTATGGAGGAGTAAGCTGTTGGACAATTCCACACGCTTTCAGATAATCCTTAACTCTTGGCTTAAGTATTCACCACCTCGATCTGAACGAAGAATCTTGATGGTTTTGCCGAGTTGATTTTCTACTTCATTTTTAAACTCTTTGAATGTTTCAAACACTTCATGTTTATGTTTAAGCAAGTAAACATAACCATTACGACTGAAATCATCCGTAAACGTTATCAAGTAGCTAGCTCCTTTTCTTGACATATGTCTAAATGGGCCGCAAACATCGGTATGAATGAGTCCAAGAAGATCTTTAGCCCTCTCCGGTTTATTCATCATTTAATTGTAAGATCCCCTCACGTTGGAGTCTTTCAATGCGATTTTTGCCAATGTGTGCAAGACGACAGTGCCAAAGATAGGTAGAGTCCAAGTTAGTCTTGGCTCTTTTGCTAACATTATACATTGAATTATCATTTAGTGAATCACAACCACGCATATCAATTTCATAAATACCATTATTATCAATAGCATCAAAATAATGAACATTATTTTTAGAAACTTAAATACCATTATCATTAAAAACATTAATGAATCCGCTGTGTTTTAACACTGAAACTGAAACTACACCTCTAGTAATAGATGGCGCATAATGACAATTTTCTAAAACAATAATTAAACCGGAAGGAAGAACTAAATGATATTCTCCAATAGCTTCAACAGGTGCTGGTAGACCATTGCCCACGAACAGCTGCAAAGCTCCGGGCTTCAGCTTCCTCCTTTTCCTAAGTGCCTGTAATTCATTACAGATATGAGTTCCACAGCCAGTGTCATAAACCCATGATTTACGCTTAGTAAAGGAAAATAATTCAATAGTGAAGATACCTGAAGCACTAGCACTGCTAGCTTGCTTCTTCTTCACATTCAACTCGGCAAGATACTTGGGACAGTTCCTCTTCCAGTGCCCGACTTCATTACAATGATGACAGGTCTGGTCTTTTGCCGGATGCTCTTTTTTAGCCGGAGGGGTTTTCTTTGGTTTGGGGGAATTAGCAGCTTGCTTACCCTTGCCCTTACCATCAAACTTGCCTTTAGCTTGGTGCGATTTCTTAGCTTTCTGGTCCGACCCCCCTTTATCATAAGAACATTTGGTCATTGGCCTTCTTTGGAATCGTCTTCTCATATTCAATGAGCATAGCATGAAGTTCAGTGACGCTCTTTTTCATAGAGTGCATGGTATAGTTTTGCACAAAGCCCTCAAATTCCTTAGTAAGGGATTTGAGAATCATTCCAACTTTTACCTCTTTATGATAAGCGTACTCCATCGAATCCAATTTGTCAAAATGCTCTTCATCTTGAGCACATGACTGCTAACCGATTTTCCAGATTCAAGTTTCATGTCATGGAGTTCCACGACTAAGTCGAATAGTTCCACTCCAGCTTGTTTTTCATACAAGGATCTAAGTTCTCTGATCATATCATATGGAGTGTAATTCTCGAATTATTTCTGAAGCTCGAGAGACATGCTCGCTAGCATCAAACAACAAACTTCATTGAATCTAGTGTATTGAACTCTATATTCAGTTCTTTCAGCTGCTGTTGATTCAGCACCTGGTTCGGTTGGCCATTGCCTTTCAATGACATCCATGCGTTCTTCAACTCTTAGAACATGACGATACCAGTCATTGAAATTTGATCCATTAAGATTTTCTCTTTCAAACATTTGCCGAAAAGCATTGGTGTTTGTAGGAGGATTCATTGCCATCTACAAACAGATTAAGTTCAAAAATCAGTATTTTCGATAATAAATCCTTAAGAAATCAATTACCCAATGTTTATAAAATAAACAATTAATTTCATTAAGGCTAGGATCCAATTGACATACACTCATTTCATCAGTTGATCTGCTAGAAATGATTGTACTCAAAAGGTAAGTGACGAGCAGTAATTGCATTACATGTGCAATTCCTAGTAAGAATGGGACCTACAAATTACATTTGATTCATCAAGTGATTTGTAGTCATGTTTTGTCCCATCTTTTGCCACGGGTTAAGGTCTCACCGCTTAACTCGCTTTAAGTCGTCCAACCAAGAACGCGCAAATTTGTCACCACTGTGTACCAGTGAGTGGGATTTTCCATGCAACTGCCATTTCACCACTGTGTACCAGTGAGTAAAACAACAGCCACAAGTGTCCTTTACAAGTTGGATGGCAATGACTTAAGTTTATTGGGTCAATCAATTTGATGTGTGATCAAAAAGTTATGTTTGAAGATTCATGCATATCTTCTAAACATAATATGTTTATAAAACTCATTTTTATTGCCTTTAAATACAAAAGAGCTCGGTAGCTCCTTTTGAACGCACAAAGAAGCGCAAGGGCAAAGGTTTGCGATGGACGCAATTAAAACCCGCCCTTTTAGGAGGCTAACGCACTCCGACTTATACCTCTCTTAGAGTTTGTTCAAATGGGTGAGCCGGTGTATCTTTTGATTTTAGGGCACCAATTTTATAAACAAAATCATTATTTCAATGTAATTTAGTCAAGTTTAATTTTCGAAAAACAATTTTGCACACAATTTTCTTAAAGGGCAAAACTAAACATACTAAATATAAACACGTAACAATTAGGTATCCATCCTCGGTTAGGCCACTATGGTTTAAGATTGGCTCCCCTTTCTCAAGGAAAAGGACCACATACATCAAGTAAACTTGATTGCGTAAGCCAAAATTTAATAACAAATTTATCACATAAACACATAAGGTGCTGATTTGAAAAATCCAGCAGCTTCACAACCCATTTAGGCCTAGAGGATGGCCGAACTGGACTTAGCACAGAACTACAAAGTTGTAGCCCTATGAGTCAAGTATCTACTGTTCAAAGGACGACTTCTAACTCCTTACGGATTAAAAGATATGATCATTTTAGTGGACTGGTGTCAAGCAGCAACATTAATATATAATTATCACATTGTCAAACAATTAATTATTTTAATTATCCACCTAAAAGACCTAGTGATCAAGTAATTTAATCATTATAACTAAGTAATAATCATGAATCAATTGCATGTAAAAACTCATGATTATTACTTCTTTTTAACAATTAAAATAGAGGTAATCCATAAACGCATGCAATTAACACATTAATCATGCAATAAATCAAAACTTGCAATTTGGGTTTCCAAAATATTTTTTTTTTTTATTTCCAGATTTTTGAATTGGGGTTTATCAAAAAAAATAAATTTATTGTTTATTTCTGTTAGAACCAGTTTCAGTGAAACTGGCCAGTCTCCAGTTGCACCTGGAGACCAAGAAGATTTGTCCAGAAATATATTGAAGTCCAGTTGCATCGTACAGTTAACGCAACTGAAGACTTCCTCCAGTTGAGAACTGACCAGTTGAAGAATCCTTCCAGTTGGAGTCGAAGACAACAAGTGGAAGATAGAGAATGACAATGACAGCGAAGCCCAGTTGACATTCTAGTCAGTTACAAACTGGAGACCGTCAGTGGAAAGCTCTTACAAAGCTTTACACTGATTACGAGGAATTGACTTTTATACTTTATGTGCTTTTACCCGGATAATAAGATTTATCTTATTATTTAAGTACAAAAAGGTACATAAAGCTGGTTGAGTAAAGTTGCTTTATACTGCAACTTTACACTGCATTTTAAGGAATTAAATGTTATTCCTTAAATGCTCTCAACCATATTTGTACGGCCAAAGTTAACATCCCAATGTTAACTTTGCCTATAAATACAAGTCATTGCACAACAAGAAAAAGTAAGTGAGAACACTTCACACTTTGCATACCTGCAATATTCTTGGTGAACTTGTGCAATCTTCTCTCAATCGTAAAAAGGAACATTTCACAACTTTAAGTGTTTCGATTGTTTAGATAAATTCCAAGTGTAGATCAATTGTAGTTCATAGGTTGTTAGGATATTTACATACTTGTATTATCTTGGTTCCGCAACAATCTTGTAATTTATTTAAAGTTAATAAATAAATTACACTTGAAAATTACATATTGTCTCACCAATTTACTTTACAAGTATTTTGTATTATTGCATTGTTCTTTACTTATTGTCACTTAAATAAGTAATCTATCTAGAACTTGGTATATATTCTCTGTAACTGGTCGTCTTCAGTTCAGCGTTTATATTGCAAAGTAACTCCACCATCGACATAGAGGTGTCTTCAGGTAGTACCATCTATTGAGTTGGGACTTACAAGTGGTATCAGAGCAGAAGGCTAATAAACTTGCCTAGATCTGCTTAGATGACTACTACTGAAGTTGGAGATGGTTCTGGTCAAGGTGAAAACCCTTTGAATACTAATACACCACCTTTTCAAAATGTTAATACAAACCCTCCTCCTCCTACTGCCCCAAATCACGTCCATGTACATTATTCTAACACTCTTGTTCCAAAATTTGATGGAAACAGTGAGACCTTTGGTACATGGAAGGCCAGAATGCTTTTACATTTTGGTGGGATAGAGAGGTATATGTTGAAAATCCTTAAGGATGGACCATATATACCCATGTCTCTTGGGGTAAGTCCTCTTCTAGATCCAACTGGAAGAAGAGGTTCTAGAGAAAAGCTCGAAGACCACTGGTCTGATGAGGATCGTAGACTTGTAGATCTGGACACTAGACTCAAGAACATGATCCTTGGAGCTGTTCCTGAAGATCTAATTCCAACACTTGTGTTGTTCCCCAGTGCCAAGTCAATGTGGGATGAATTAGTTATTCAGTTTGAAGGAGGTGATGACACTATTGTCACCAGAAAAGTTGCCTTGAACAAGAAGTATGAATCCTTCTTTGCTCTGCCCAATGAAAGTCTAACTGGTACATACACCAGATTTTCTAGCCTCATTAATCAGCTGAGAGGCTTGGGTGTAGAGAAGGATAAAGATATTCTTCTTGAGAAGTTTTGTGATATTCTTCCTTCCAAATGGGAAAATATGGTTCTTGTCTTAAGACAAGGTAAAACCCTGCACAGCCATACTCTTGCATCGCTCTATGGAGCCTTCAGATTCACTGAAGACAATAATGCTGCAAGACTGGTGGCTGAGCAGGATGCCATGAACCATGCCCAGAGTCCCAAGGTTGCTAGTGTAACTGAGCGACCTTGTACTGCTTTAATGTCTGCAGAGAGTGTCCAGGCACACTCAATGAAGAAGATGTTAAACAGTTTCTTGAACTCTGGCCTGACCACTGAAATTAGTGATGGTTGTGATGAAACTGACGATGATGATCTGGTAGCCATGATTGCTAAAACCTTTAATAGGTTTAAGCATAAATCTAAAAGATTTAATGGGCCAAACAATGCTTCCAGCTCTAGCTCTCTAGATAAAACCAATCTTACCTGCTATAAATGCGGTAAGAAAGGTCATTTTATGAAGGAATGCAGATCTAGTCAGATGAACAACCAAACTGGCCCCCGTGTCCCTAATTTCAATCGGCCTGATGATAGCTACAAAGCTAAATATAAGAAGCTTAAGGCCCAGATTTCCCTCCTGTCCATGGAAAAAGAAAAGGATCAGTGCTTGATGGCACAAACTGAGCGAAAATGGGAGTACTCTGATGACTCATCAGCTGATGAAGAAGAGGAAAGGGACATGTGTTTCATGGCCTTGGAAGATCAACAGCAGCATGTGGCAAAAGAAGATGTCATCACTGGAAGATGGGTGGACATCATTTTGAAGAAGGTATGTGATTATGACAATCAGGTGGATCCAGAACTGAAACTGGACCTTGCTGAATCATTAAGTGGTGATTTGGATTTTGTGGAAACTGTTAAAGCAGATAGTGAAAGATATCTGGACACTATCTTAATTGAACTAAACAATGTTAAGCCACAACTTAATGATTTACAAAGTGTCCAGTTGGCTCTCAAGGAGTCAGTTTTAAAAATTGAGGCTTTGGAATTTGATAATCAAAAATTAATTTCTGATCTTGAAAAAGAACAAATGATTCTTAAGCATCTGGAAAGAACTATGATGCATTTTCTAGAACAATTGATGCCCAGAAAAATGCATGGAAATCTGGAGATCTGGAAATGGCAGCTCTCATACCAGATCTTCATGCATTGCCTCCAACTCTCAGGGTTGAAACTTCTTATGATCAACCTGAAGCTGTTGAAACTGAACCCATTGTGACCACCCCCATTGAGGTTAAACCTGGAGCCAAACAGGCTAGTGCTCCAGTTAAAAAGGCCACTGGTAACAAGCCTTTACCTCAGAAGTCTAAGGAGCCCAAGACTCAAAAGACTAAAACTCCAGCTGAACCAAGGTCCAAGGTTCAGCAGCCTGATGAAAACAATATTTTGTTTAAACTGGAAAGTCAACTCCAACTTTTGTCTCGACGGGTTCAGAGTTGTACTGCCCGGATCAAAAATCTGGAAAGAGGTTCATCACCTCCAGTTTTAAAACAAAATATTAAACCCCCTTCAAAACCAAAACAAAAGAATGTTCCATCTGGAACTAAATCTGATAAGAAAAAAGGGAGCAGGTATCAAATACCAATCGTTTTTACTCCTGCACCTGGATCTGGTGAAAAAGATCCAGATGTAGTCTTCAGTTTACCTCCACAACAATCAACTGTGACTTCTGTAGAGAAATCCAGTGAACCCATCAAGAAAAGATGGGTTCACAAAAATAACTGATGATTTTTGTGGGTGTGCAGGGCGATCGAAAGAAGAATATCTGGTATCTGGACAGCGCTGCTGGCCGGACTATGACCGGATGTAAGCCCCTGCTTGAAGAGTTCACTGTCCAAGATGGACCGGCAGTGACGTTTGGTAATGATCAAAGTGGAAAGACTGAAGGATATGGTGTGCTCAATAACGAACAGGTCGAATTCAAGAGAGTTGCATTTGTGAATGGTTTGAAATACAACCTGATCAGTGTCAGCCAACTTGTGATGATGGCTACAGAGTTTTGTTCGATATTGCTCAAGGCACCATATTTAACAAGGATTGGAAAGTGGTGATGGTTTCACCAAGAAAAGGTAATGTGTACATCATGGATATGGAACCAGCTCCAAAAGAGCAGTGCTTCTATACCAAAGCTGATGAGGACACCAACTGGCTGTGGCATAAAAGATTATCCCATCTTAATTTCAAAAATATTAACATGTTGTTTCGCAAACAACTGGTTGATGGGATACCTCAAATTTCTTTCAATAAAGAAAAGCCATGTCCAGGGTGTGAGATGGACAAGCAGAAAAGGGCCAGTTTCAAGATTAGGCAAAACTTTAGCATCACTGAACCTCTTCACATGCTACATATGGATCTCTTTGGTCCAGTGAATGTTCAAACTAGAGCTGGAAAGAAGTATACTCTAGTTGTGGTCGATGAATTCACCAGATACTGTTGGGTGGTATTCCTTAGATCCAAAAGTGATGCACCTGCTGAAATCATCTCTCTCATCAAAAGAATTGAACTCAAGTATACTCGAAAAGTCTGTCAGTTGCGAAGTGATAATGGTACTGAATTTCAAAATAAGGTACTTGAAACATTTTGCAATGACACTGGCATCTCTCAAAACTTCTCATCAGCATACTCTCCAGAGCAGAATGGAGTTGTGGAAAGAAAGAATCGCACACTGATAGAAGCAGCCAGAAGTATGCTATTTGAATCAGGTCTTCCCACCAGTTTCTGGGCTGAAGCAGTTGCAACTACTTGTCACACCCAAAACTGGTCAGTCTACATCAAGAGACATAAGAAGACTGCCTATGAAGTACTCAGGAATCGTAAACCAAATATTGGATATTTTCATGTATTTGGTTGTCCAGTTTATATTTTAAACGATTCCAGTCAGCTTGGAAAGTTTGATGCAAAAGCTGATGAAGGTGTATTTTTAGGCTATTCAGATATTCGAAAGGCCTTTAGAGTTTATAATTATAGACTCCAAAAGGTTCATGAGACAATTCATGTCACATTCGACGAATCAACTGAAGCAATCAACAAGAGACCAAGCCTTGATATTACTCCAGTCATTCCAATAAATTTTGGTGAAACTGACCAAGTTCATCAGTCAGTTGTTTCACCAAAAGATGTTTCCAGTTGCAACAAATTGGAACCAGTTAAGAAGAAAAGCACCACCAGTGACACATCATTCTATCTCTCCATCAATTTCAATTTACCACAGGAATTGGTGATTGATCTGATGTACATGCCACTCCAATATCAGCACCAGTTCAAACTCCAACTTCTCCAGTTCTTCAAGAAATGCCTTTTAATGAAGAATTTCATGATGCAAATCGTGACCTCATTGACTCTGATGAGGACGTAGAAGTAGTTTGGACAGATCCTCCTCCAGAAGCTGCTGCAACTGAAGAAGATCGCCAGGTGACTTGCACTGATATTGTAATTCACCAGCCTAGTCAATACACTAGATGGACTCAAGCACATCCAATTGAACAGATTGTGGGAGATCCAAATAGTGGGGTTCAGACTAGAATAGCCACCAGTGAGCAATGCTTAAACGTCACCTTCTTATCACTAATTGAACCGAAGAAGATTGACGAGGCTATGGCAGACCCAAGCTGGGTGGAAGCTATTCAAGAAGAGCTCGTCCAGTTTGAAAGGAATAATGTATGGGAGCTTGTTCCTTGTCCACCAGGGTTAAAGAAAGAACCCATTGGTACTAGATGGGTCTACCGAAACAAGATGGATGAAGATGGCCATGTTGTAAGAAACAAGGCCAGATTAGTTGCCCAGGGTTATTGTCAAGCAGAAGGCGTTGACTTTGATGAAACTTTTGCTCCAGTTGCAAGACTTGAAGCCATCAGAATATTTCTGGCTTATGCAGCCCATCTGCAGTTTAAGGTCTTCCAGATGGATGTCAAAAGTGCGTTCCTTAATGGAACATTGGAAGAAGTTGTGTATGTTAAGCAGACTCCAGGCTTCATCAATGAGAAGCATCCTCACTGGGTCTATAGACTGAACAAAGCTTTGTATGGTCTTAGACAAGCCCCAAGAGCCTGGTATGATACTTTAACTAAACATCTTCTTAAAAATGGCTTTCAAAGAGGTGCAATAGATAATACCTTATTTATCTTGAAAGAAAAAGGTAATATCTTATTGGTACAAATTTATGTTGATGACATTATATTTGGTTCAACTAATGATGCAATGTGTAAAAAGTTTTCTAAAATCATGTCATCTGAGTATGAGATGAGTTTAATGGGAGAATTAACATTTTTCTTAGGTCTTTAGATTAAGCAAACTGAAAATAGAATTTTCATAAACCAAGGAAAATATGTCAGAGATTTGTTAAGAAAATACAAATATGATTATATCCCATCGAAAAACACACCTATTGCAGCACCATTAAATTTGGACTCTGACCCAACTGGCAAACCAGTGAACATCACTGAATATTGTGGAATGGTTGGTTCACTGATGTATTTAACTGCCAGTCGACCAGATATAATGTTCGCAACATGTCTATGTGCCAGGTTTCAGGCTAACCCCAAAGAATCACATTTGCACGCTATTAAGCGTATCTTTAGATACCTGAAAGGGTGTCCTAATCTTAGTCTTTGGTACCCCAAAGGCTCAGGGTTAGATCTAATGGGTTATTCAGATTCAGATCATGCAGGTTGTAAGATAGATAGAAAATCAACAACTGGTGGTTGTCATTTTCTTGGAGGAAAACTGGTAAGTTGGACCAGTAAGAAGCAGACGTCAGTCTCTATGTCCACTGCTGAGGCAGAGTACATTTCTGCGGCCAGTTGCTGTGCCCAGATTCTCTGGATCAAGAACCAGTTACTAGATTATGTCAAAAGTATACAAGGACCCCAATCTTTTGTGACAACACCAGTGCAATTGCTATATCTCACAACCCAGTAATGCACTCCAAGACAAAGCATATTGACATCAGGTATCATTTTATTTGTGATCATGTTATGAAAGGAGACATTGAAATTCATTTCATCCCACTGACAAACAGCTCGCTGATGTTTTTACAAAACCTCTTGATGAGAAAACCTTTAAACATCTCATCAGCGAACTGGGAATGTTAAATCCTTAAAACTGGAGATTTTTGTCATGAACGCGTCAGTGACACTAATGAAGTTCTCCAGTTGAGGAGGTCCAGATAATCTTTGCTCGCCAGGCTATCGAACGCCTTTGTGATACTATCCTGACACTAATTGATTTCTGGATCATCATTTTAGGGGGAAAGACTCAAAATAATTTCTGACTAAAATTCGTTTTGTTTGAAAATGGCAACTGGAGAACTCTCCAGTTGGAAACTGGCACTGGACTAATCCTCCAGTGACCAGATTCAGTCTTGTCTTAATTTTTTATAACGTTAGAGATACTTGGTCAATATTTGTGACACGTGATGGCACTCGAGTGCTTTAAACCACTTGATATCGTCATCCGACGTGTTTAAAGTCATTTTGGTATTTGACAATTGTTTTTATTGGGAAAATTAAAATTAGTGGGCGCGTGGGTAAGTTAAGCCATCGTAGCATTTAATGCTGACACGGTAAATTATGTTTTTATTTCAAAATTCAAACTTATTTTGTTAAAATATCTACAAAATTGATTTTGTTAATAAAATATAATTTTTGGTATTTCATTGGGATCTTGAATTCCTTATAAATACCCTTATTTACTCCGATCACATTTACTTCCCTTTACATTCTTTTCATTTACTTCCCAATCATCTAAAAATTGCTTCATTTCTCTCTCTGCTTCATAAATCAAGAACCCTAATTCCAAAATTTCAGTTTCATTTTCCAATGGCACCTAAATCTTCCCGTTCAAGAGATGTAAATCTCTTATCTGTCCCATATGCTCCTTCACCAGATGTCAAACAGGCACCTGGTGCTCCTGGTAACACTTCGCTCATCAAATTAAATCCAAATAATCCGATGGCGAGTTTACAAGGAACCCAAGGGTCCAATACCCTTATTAGAAGAATCCAAAGATTTTTGAAGGATTCTCCAATTGGACCCTCATTCTCTCTAAACCCACGCAAGATGTTTCATGACTACTTGTGTGAGTTTTGGTACACTGCTACTCTTTCTTCTGATTGTTCTTCCATCACTTTCACATTAAAAGGTGGAACAGTCCAGTGTACCCTATCAGCAGATGTGTTGAGGGATGCTTTACACCTCAACTACTGGAGAGAGGGTGAATCTACAGTTGTCATCCCCCCAAACATTAATTTTCGCCAGGTCCTCCTTGAAATGGGACATAAGGAGTGCCTGGAGAAAGGGGTGGGGGGGGGGGGGGGGGGGGGGGGGGGGGGGGGGGGGGGGGTGGGGGGGTGGTGGTATCCTCTTGAAATGGGACATAAGGAGTGCCTGGAGAAAGGGGTGTTGAAAACTAAAGGTGCGATGACCATGAAGGGTCTTACACCCTCATGGAGGTATTTTTTTCATCCACCTTGTGGAAAGTATGGGTGGGAGTTCTAGTGGACTTGACCAGATTAACTCCACACAAGCAGAAATGGCATACTGCTTGTGGAATGGATTGAGAGTGGATTTTGCTGATATCCTTTTCAGAAGCCTGGTTCAAAAACTGAAGGGTACCAGGGGACTATGTATCCCCTTCTCCAGGTTTCTCTCTCTTTGTTTTCTACAAATTCTGGGCAGTGAAGCTTATTCAAGCACAGATTCACCTTACACTGTCCTAGATTTGTTGAGGAATCTAGACTCTCTAGTATCTGAAGCTGGAGAGGTCGAGATTCCAGATCGAATGCGGCTGGCATTCGCAAAAACCGATGCACCAATCCAAGGTGAGTCGGAAGGACAACTGGGCGGGCCTCAAAATAATGAGGGACCCACCAGTTCGTCTACTAGAATTGTTATGGTTGTGGATAGAGCAACTATAACTGAGGCAACCCCACTGACCTCTATCCCTGGTGAAGATACCTCGGTATCTGATCCTCCAACAGATGCACCCAACCAGGAAACTGGGAAGGTCATCTGGAGACTGACCCATCTGGTCAGCCCTCAGTTACATTCATGGATCTGGACATGAATGTTAATGACGAGAAAATCCTTATAGAGTCTTCGGATTTTGAAGGTACTGAATCAGACTTAGAGATTTTTGATTCTGCTGTACAAGATCAAAACCCTTCATCTCAAGTCTCGCCTCCAGATACTTCAATTTCACTTTCACAAACTCAAGAAAATGAGCCTACAAATATTCCTTTTCCCACTTATAACTATATGTCTGGAAACAGACGTATGGCACCATCACCATCTGGGCAATTCTCACTCCTTCGAGAAATCCCCCACCACCGCCGCCGTTGGATACACCTGAGCATTCTCAGCATGTCCAACAATTTGAACTTCCAGTCCTTTCTTCTTCCACCATTCCTATTATTACTTCAACAACTGCTGCGATGTCAACTGGGAGACTTCTCTAAATTTGCCTCCTCCAGTTGCTCCAGTAGAAACTGTTGCTGGTCCAGTGACACCTTCTCCTCCGTCACTGGACAGTCAAGTTGTCTCTGTTCAAGCCGATATCCAAAACCTTCTCACCAGGGTGGAGGATATTCAAAAGACACTTGACAAAAACACCAAGTCTTTCTCCAGATACCACAAGGATCACTTGACCAATATTAAAGTGGTTGATCTGGGGATTAACAAGTTTTCATCAAATGAAGAATTGGTGTTGAAGAAGCTGAATGAGCTGGTCACTGGCTGCAACAATCTGGCAACATCTTTAAAAGAAGCCTTTGACCTCACTTAGTCCAAGGTCACAACCTCAATCTCCAACTTGATGGGCAACACTGTTAGAACATCTGAAGTGGATTTAAGGGAGATTGAAAAACAGGTAAAAGAATTGGTTGACAAACCTGGGTTGAATGTGACTAAACTTGGGCAGCAGTTAATGACTTCAGTTGGTCAGAAAATAGATGATACGCTGGGTGCTAGAGAACAACAATTGATAGAAAAGGTGATATCTGAGATCACCAAGCTGGCCACTCCTCAGGTTGATCTGGCCCCACTCACTACTGAGATCAACCAGTTGAGGGGCAACATTGATAACTTGAACACCCAGGTATCACTTCATGCTCAGTCTCTGGATAAACTGACAACCGAAGTAGAAAGTTTGAAGAAAAAGGATGAAGAAGTCAATGATAAGGTGGTTTCTGATCTGGATGAAGATTCCAAGATTTTGAATGAACTAAAAACTGGTCAGGAACAAGTTGCAGCAAATGTTCTGACCCAGTCAAAAGAAACCAACCACCTATGGAGATCTTTCAGGATGATGTGCACCATATTCAAAGTATGCAAGAACATGCAATCGTGGTAGCCTCTTGACCGGTTGCCAGCTCACCATTCTGAATGGGAAGTTATTAGGGCAGGTCTAGATGCTGCCAAGGGGGAAAGAAGTGCAGTTCTTGCACAAATTCAAACTGAAAGTAATCCATCTGGAACTCAAACAGGTAGTGAAATGATTGTGGCTGCCAGTACTGAAGCTGGTGAGCAAAGAATTGATGAAACTGGTGATGTAAGTGATAGGGGGAATGTTGTTGACAAAGGCAAAGGTTTAGCATCTGATGTATCTGCCCAGCCGGCCACTGATGTACCTATGTTGGAAACTGGCAATCTGGATAGGCTTCCTCCAGTTTCAGAAAGTGATAGCAAAAGATTGGCTAGACTTGGCAATGAAATTAAAGAAAGAAAAGAAGATGAAACAAAGAAACCAAGCTGAAGCCAGAGCACATCTTGCACATATTAAATTGCTTGATATTAGTGATGCTCATCTTTTGGGAATCACTAAGGAGGAGTATGCCAGAGTAAAAAATGATGACAGGATAGTGGGCATGTTGAAAGAAATGCTTGACATTGAACAGGACAGGCACTATCCTGACGAAGAAGCTGAATTTGGTGCCAGAAGTTTGAATATATCAGTGGATAAGGCAAAAGAGAATCGGGCCAGTGGGATCATGAAAAGAATTGAAAATGTTAACAAGGTTGTAAAAAGGGTATTGAATCCACCAAGAAGGAACCCTCAACCAAGAAAACCACTGACCAGAGATGCTGACCTTAGTACATTCATAGAACCAACTGGCGAGGTATCGAATGATGACATCAAGTCTGCTGTACTGGCTGTTGGAGCTGGGAGTATTAAAATATCAAATGAATCTGAAGCAAGAAGCTATTACTCCCAGATCATGGCAACCAGAAGACATAGTGGGACTATCAATGGTGTTAATGTAACAATTAAGCCAGGCACCAAGTACTTTCACGTTGAGGTCAGTTATACGAGAGGGCCACTGGTTAAAACTGACAATCCTGGTGCAATGCAATATGGGTTCTCGGAATGGGTTGAGATGGTAAACTTTTTGGAGGCCAAGGCACAAAGGAATAGGTTTGAGAAAGCATGGGTCAACTTCTTGAAGGGCAAGATTCAACACAAAGAGAATCTGGAGCTGAAGTTGAACATTGATCCTGAAGACTCACAACCTATCTCTTCAGTGACCAAGAAAGGGAAAATTGGTGAAGGGCCATCAAGCTAAATTTTTCTTTCAGTTTATCTACTTGTAACTTTATTTACATTCTGTAACTTGTGTAAATTTCATTTCCTTGTATAAATGAAGTTACCAGTTTGTAACCACAAGGTAGATAATAGATTAGATCTAACAAACTTAAAAAGAAAAACCCAAGGCATTTATTGATCTATAAAAATGCCTTGGAAAACTTAGATAGATTTAATCGAACAAGTCTCTCCAGTTCACACTTGTACAGATACAAGAACTTAAAAAGACTTGCTAATATTTCAGGACAAATAGGGGGAATTTGTTAGGACCAGTTTCAGTGAAACTGGCCAGTCTCCAGTTGCACCTGGAGACCAAGAAGATTTGTCCAGAAATATATTGAAGTCCAGTTGCATCGTACAGTTAACGCAACTGAAGACTTCCTCCAGTTGAGAACTGACCAGTTGAAGAATCCTTCCAGTTGGAGTCGAAGACAACAAGTGGAAGATAGAGAATGACAATGACAGCGAAGCCCAGTTGACATTCTAGTCAGTTACAAACTGGAGACCGTCAGTGGAAAGCTCTTACAAAGCTTTACACTGATTACGAGGAATTGACTTTTATGCTTTATGTGCTTTTACCCGGATAATAAGATTTATCTTATTATTTAAGTACAAAAAGGTACATAAAGCTGGTTGAGTAAAGTTGCTTTATACTGCAACTTTACACTGCATTTTAAGGAATTAAATGTTATTCCTTAAATGCTCTCAACCATATTTGTACGGCCAAAGTTAACATCCCAATGTTAACTTTGCCTATAAATACAAGTCATTGCACAACAAGAAAAAGTAAGTGAGAACACTTCACGCTTTGCATACCTGCAATATTCTTGGTGAACTTGTGCAATCTTCTCTCAATCGTAAAAAGGAACATTTCACAACTTTAAGTGTTTCGATTGTTTAGAGAAATTCCAAGTGTAGATCAATTGTAGTTCATAGGTTGTTAAGATATTTACATACTTGTATTATCTTTGTTCCGCAACAACCTTGTAATTTATTTAAAGTTAATAAATAAATTACACTTGAAAATTACATATTGTCTCACCAATTTACTTTACAAGTATTTTGTATTATTGCATTGTTATTTACTTATTGTCACTTAAATAAGTAATCTATCTAGAACTTGGTATATACTCTCTGTAACTGGTCGTCTCCAGTTCAGCGTTTATATTGCAAAGTAACTCCACCATCGACATAGAGGTGTCTTCAGGTAGTACCATCTATTGAGTTGGGACTTACAATTTCATTATTTTATTACAATTAAACCAATTAATTAACAAAATAATCAAAATAATTACATAAAAAATTCAAAAAATATGAAACCTTAACCCCCCTTCAAGTTTTGATTTTTAGGTAATTAAAAATCACATGGGTGGCTCGTGATACTACTGTTGGAATATATAACTAAATATCATTATTCACGAGTACGCAACGGAAGCAAATCAAAACATGTAGTCAAATAATTAACCTTGAAATAGGATTAAGGAATACCTCATAATGTAGATGATAAAGTAAAGAAACTTTAAAAGGATTTGAAGTAAATCCCTCTACGATTGCACACACGATCCACCGATATAGGTGTGCTAGCACTTGATCACGAACCGAGCAACCTTTGGCTTGATCTCCTTCTTCAAAACCGAAAACCAAAAACCCAAAGGGTTTTCCCTTGGTTTGGCCGTCCAAAAGAATGAGAGGAGAGAAGGAGATCAAAGGTTTTAGCAGTTATAACTTTGTAGTTTTGTTGTAGAAAACCATAAGGCTACCTTTAGTATTTATAGGTAGGTTTAAACTTGACCATCAAGTTTAGGGTTTCACTAGGAAACCTATAGGGAGGCCGGCCCCCTATATGCTTTTCTAGAACCTTCCCTAATCGTTTTAATTACAATTATCTCCTTACTTTAACGACCGTTAGCTAGTAACCGTTAAATATTAACGATCGTTCGTTAACTTATTCGTGATCCATATTAATTAATAAATCAATTAATATTAACTATATTTGAATCGAGACGTGTGACCCCGTAGGCTCAAATCATTTCCGGACATACGTTCATTTTACGTGATCACATACTAACAAAAGCACCATCTGGCAGTCAAAAACGTAAAAAGAGAAAACTTGATGAAGAAATGAGAAAGTCGCAAGCCGGTGCTCTAGATAAATTTATCCATAGACAACCTGTTGAAGAACACGTTGAGACTAACACGTTGAGACAACCTGTTTAATAATATGATTTTGCATTTTTTTTTTAGTTTCTTGAAAAATAACTTTTGCTATGTTTATTGATATAACATTTATCGTCGTTTTTAAAGATTAGCTTATATAATATAAACTCGTTGTTCAATATTCGGTGCTCTAGTTTGTTCAATATTCGGTGCTCTAGTTTGTTGCGCTTAGCCTATGGGCCCTTTTTTGGCGCCCGGCCAAGACCCATAAATATTCGGAGACGGCACTGAAGATAACCTTCGACTATACATATAAATAAATATTAATAAAAAAATATTCATCATCAGTGGCCTCACCGATATTTTTCGAATGACTCCAAGTTCTGATGCTTTTTCGTATTTGGTGTTTTGTCGGTTGAAAATAATAATTTCTATGGACATTTGCAGTATATTAAAGTTTAAGTTTTGTTTGACATTATCAATTTAATGTTATCGTAAGCTATTATATTAATCTTATCTAATAGTATAGTAAGAAAAGAAATTTGAAAAAATATTTATTGATGCAATTTTAAACTTCTAATTAGGAAAAAACATCACTATCTTTTAATTGATATCTGGTACTACATAAGATTACTAAATGTACACTTAATTTAAGTATAGATATTATACTTCCCACCATCATAAATCATTTTCCAAAATTATAGGCGTATCATTAATCATTAATTGTCTTACAATTTGGTCCTAGAATAATGTTATATGAGTGTTTAGGAAATGAGATTTTTAATCAATTGTTATTAATATTGTAAAAAATAATACCAAACTTTAATATATATTATTTACTTTAAATCAAATATTAAATTAAATATTAGATTAATGAATCGATCGAAACCCCAAGTAGATTAGAAAACAATGTACACTGTTTTGTATAAACAAGTTTGTCATTTTGGTTATAGGAATGAATTAAATTACTCCTATTTGTTCTTCTAGCTCTTGGTTTATTCGATAAGCAACAATTATAGAAAACAAAAAATAATCTAACCACTTAATAATTGGATATTAATGCATTGAATCCAGTAATCCACCTACGAATCTAACACATTCCAATGGTGTAAAAACTGAGAACTCTCCTCTTAATTAGCCACAAAATCTCAACCATAGCATCTCCCAACACACACTTGCAAATCCCCAAATAAACAATCATCCAAGATAAATAAGGCCTCTGAATTTCAAGCCCTTCATCCGCCAATCAGACCCCTAGAAACACACCTCCAAATTATATATCTTTTTTCTTGTTTTTATTATTGTCTTTTAATCAATTCTAGAAAATCAGATCGAACAGGTCTCATGATATATTACATGCTTGATTAGTTAAACTTGTTAGAATTGGGTCTAACGGAACGAAAAATTATGTATAGGTTTTATAATAATAAGAACTAGATTATTAGCCCGCGTAATACGCGGGGAAACACAAAATATATTAAAACTTATGATGGATGTGTTAAGACATATAGTTTACAATTGATTTTTATTATATAAAATTGTTTTTTTGTGTATACTTGTTCAATTGATAATTGATAATATGAAGATAAACTTAGTTAATAATATTGCTTCAACTATTCAAAAAGACAAATAAGAGGTCGAAGTTAAATAAATATATGGTGTCATTTTATGACTCATTGTAAGTTGTGTAGCTTATTAAGATAAATATTCCGTTAACATATTGTATGTTGTATAATTAAGTAAAATAAAATTAAAAGAAGAATGTTTGATACAATGGAATGGAAAGAGAGAAAAGAGAATGAGAAAGACTTCCCTTGTTTGGTTACAATGGAGAATACGAAATATAATGAGGAAGAGTGAATCAATTTCATTTCCTTCATTCTCTATAAATTGTAGAGAATGAATGGAATGAAAAAAAAATGTTTATGATGTTATATGTATTAAATTTAATAAATATTTAAAATTTTGTATTTTTCTATATTCATTATCTGCTTGTACCAAACGATGAAATATATTCTATTTCCATATATTCATTCTCTTTCCCACTATCTCCATTCTCCGTTATATTTTCATTCTAATTGATTACTTCGTACCAAACACCCCAGTATATAAGGTAAAAGGAAGATTTGCAAATGATCAGTATGTGTGTTGCACAAAAATTTTGACATGGTATATAATAAGTAAAAACCCTTATAAAATATTCTTAAATAAAATAATCAGATAAAAACTAATAAAACTTTAATTTTGTACCGCAGGTAAAATAAAATATATAACTTTATTGGATAACAATAAGATCAATAACACATGACAACATCTATTTCATAAAAAATATTAAAAAACTATCAAAATGAAGATATATATATTTTTTTCATTAATATAGAAGGTTGTAAATAACGTTTGTCGGTCACTCGGCAGTCACCACCTTTAAGGTTTAATCTGATTTCGTGGAGATATAACAACGTTATAACGGTGACTATAAAATATAAAGGAATTTATTTAAAAAATCTATATATTAGCAATATCCGAACAAAATTAGTCAAAAGTGATATCTTTTGACCATTATTTGATCGTTAAGCTCTGTTAAATCCGTAATTTGACAGCCAAATCCCGTTATTTGACCGTCAAATCCCGTTATTTGACCGTGTTATTTGACAGTTAACTCAAACCTTCGAATCTACCCTACAAGCTCTTTAACGTAACGGGGGACTTCTGTTACCCGTTATAACGCCGTTATAACGGTCGACCATTATTTAGAACACTTTTAATATATAACTTCGGCATAACTATATTTTTAAATCTGTGTAGTTGAATTTTAGTTTATAATAAATTATGTATATGACATATAAAAAAAAGAAAGATAAACTACATGATCAAACTTAAACATTAAGTGACGTCTCAAAAAATATAGTTGCTCATTGAGTCATTTATCACTATTCATTATTTTAACTTTTAACTTAATTGAAAAGAAAATAAATCAATCATTTTTGAAAGACCCATAACCATTAGATGAAAAGCTACTTTTAATTATACCCCTTAGATGTGTTTGTTATCTTCTTTTTTAAAAAAATTTACTAAATGATATTTTAACTTCCTTCAGGCTAAATTTATAAAAATAACATCTTCTATAACCTACCCCAAACATTTTAATTAGATGAAGATAAATTTCTCAGTCCATCTAACACAACTTCAATGGTCAAAATATATCCCTTTTCTAAAAAATATATTAGATGAAGGCTAGCATTCTTATTTAAGAAGAAAAAATGGTTTTTAACTACAAATGAGAGATGATTTCAACTATATCGCAAATGTCCACAAAGTGATGTTGTCACACGGTTCATCATTTATAGAACTAAAAAGTTCATGATTTATACTCAAAATTGAATTCAAAGACGGGTGGGCTTGAAGATTAGGCTATCTCCAATGGCTATTGAAAATTAAAAAGCCGTAAAAAATATATCGAGTCGCAACCCTAATGAAAGAGTATGAATTTTTAAAACTACCCATTTTTTAGTCTAACGACGTACGATTTTTGAGATAAAGTTTTTTAAATGAATTAGATGAAATTTATGATTTATCAATATCAATAGCCAAGATTAATTTTCGCGTTTTATTTTATTCAGGGGTTCTTAAATAACCCTTCAATAAAGTATATAATTATTAGAATCGTGTCTAATAAGAGATTATGATAATATGTAATATGACAATAAATAAATTAAAATTACATGGAAGACATTCAATATCTTATTAAAAACCCATTCTGCAACATTCAAATATAAACGAATTAACAACTAACCGAAGCCTTAAATGACAAATAAAGTTTTATGGATTTACATGAACTCTTAATATGATGAACCAAGAGTTTTTGTATAAAACTAAATGTAATCCATCGATATAAGTTAGCAAGACCATGATTTACATAAATAAAATTGAAGAAATTCCAACGGGAAAATACATCACTATTTAAAATTAGATGAGATTAAGATATTTAATAGTAAAAATGAAGTTTTTTTTATCTTTTTAAATTAAAGAAAAAATATATCTGGAAGCTTTAGAATTAGAAAAAGAAAAGACAAAAAAATAAAAAAAGTTTCATGTTAAAAAAATATAAAAAGGAAAAAAAAAAAAAAAAAAAAAAAAAAAAAAAAAAAAAAAAAAAAAAAAAAAAAAAAAAAAAAAAAAAAAAAAAAAAAAAAAAAAAAAAAAAAAAAAAAAAAAAAAAAAAAAAAAAAAAAAAAAAAAAAAAAAAAAAAAAAAAAAAAAAAAAAAAAAAAAAAAAAAAAAAAAAAAAAAAAAAAAAAAAAAAAAAAAAAAAAAAAAAAAAAAAAAAAAAAAAAAAAAAAAAAAAAAAAAAAAAAAAAAAAAAAAAAAAAAAAAAAAAAAAAAAAAAAAAAAAAAAAAAAAAAAAAAAAAAAAAAAAAAAAAAAAAAAAAAAAAAAAAAAAAAAAAAAAAAAAAAAAAAAAAAAAAAAAAAAAAAAAAAAAAAAAAAAAAAAAAAAAAAAAAAAAAAAAAAAAAAAAAAAAAAAAAAAAAAAAAAAAAAAAAAAAAAAAAAAAAAAAAAAAAAAAAAAAAAAAAAAAAAAAAAAAAAAAAAAAAAAAAAAAAAAAAAAAAAAAAAAAAAAAAAAAAAAAAAAAAAAAAAAAAAAAAAAAAAAAAAAAAAAAAAAAAAAAAAAAAAAAAAAAAAAAAAAAAAAAAAAAAAAAAAAAAAAAAAAAAAAAAAAAAAAAAAAAAAAAAAAAAAAAAAAAAAAAAAAAAAAAAAAAAAAAAAAAAAAAAAAAAAAAAAAAAAAAAAAAAAAAAAAAAAAAAAAAAAAAAAAAAAAAAAAAAAAAAAAAAAAAAAAAAAAAAAAAAAAAAAAAAAAAAAAAAAAAAAAAAAAAAAAAAAAAAAAAAAAAAAAAAAAAAAAAAAAAAAAAAAAAAAAAAAAAAAAAAAAAAAAAAAAAAAAAAAAAAAAAAAAAAAAAAAAAAAAAAAAAAAAAAAAAAAAAAAAAAAAAAAAAAAAAAAAAAAAAAAAAAAAAAAAAAAAAAAAAAAAAAAAAAAAAAAAAAAAAAAAAAAAAAAAAAAAAAAAAAAAAAAAAAAAAAAAAAAAAAAAAAAAAAAAAAAAAAAAAAAAAAAAAAAAAAAAAAAAAAAAAAAAAAAAAAAAAAAAAAAAAAAAAAAAAAAAAAAAAAAAAAAAAAACAAACAACGACAACGAATTGGAAGGATCATATTGACATTGACTAATTTTCAAGTCAAACATGACATCATGTTATTGATCCAAAGTCTCTTAATCAAAATTAAATTTCATACAAAGGTTATTATTTTTTCATGGGAGAATTTAGGATGCTCTTTTATTATTATTGTTAAATCATAACGTAAACATATTATATGGTCAATAAAATTAAATTTTAGCATCAATCATCCATAATTAAAACAAAACTTTACAAAATAATTTTCAAATTAAATGATAATAACTGAAACAATATTGATTAAATACAAACAAATACAATTATATTAAATACAATTATATTAAAAACTTTAAAATAACAAAAATTAAAGAAGACGTCCAAATTTGTTTTGAACTCGGGCCGATTCAGTTACAATAAACCAACTGTAATTATCTATCCATTTTAATAAAAAACCTTATCCGATTCTGGTCTTAAGATGTTTTTGAAAAACTATATCTTTTATTATCCATTATCACTTTAAATACATAAAAAATAAACGAGTTATAAATCAAATAAAGAAATGTTCAAAAAAAAAATCAAATAAAGAAACATATTATTGTTATTTTTTTTTATGAAAGAAACCCTAAATTTTACATTCTAATATCCATAGGACCATTTTTGCAAACGAAACCAAAGTTTGACTATTTACCTTTTCTTGATTTCTTTTGATTTTAATTATCTGTAAATGAGTCCACACCACCATGAATATCCATTATCATTATCATTATTATAATTTTTTATTCTTCAAAATCCATTCTTCCTCCCATCTTCATTTAGTCCACCTCTCTCTTTCTCTCCCCAATCACACCTTTCTTTCTTCAATCATCATCAAATCTTTAAAATCAAGCAAACAAATTAGAAAGAAAACCCACAATACCAAGCAATCATAGATTCCACCATTGAAGAAAAAACCACCATATTCACCAACACAACAACAAGAACAACAAAAAAAAAACAAACAAACCGCTTTTGGTTTTTATTCATCAATCTTGGATAATAACAAAATTGGATATCTCGGAAGAAAGTTGGAATCTTTTTGGTATTTCTTCAAACCTTAGTCACATTCCAAGAAAATCAAACCATACCAACTTCGAATTTCTTATCTTTTTTTGATTTCTTGAAGAAAAAAATTTTGATTTTTTTTGTTTTTGTTTTTTCAATCCCATTATCCAAGATTTATTGTTATTAGGATTATTATGAAGTCATCTCATTTGGATAATATACCATCAACACCTGGTAAATTTAAGATGGATAAACCTAATTACAATAATAATAGGTTAAGATGGCATTATTCATATCTTGCAAAGCTTACATTTTGGTCATTTATTTTCTTAGGTTTAATATTTATTTTTTTCTTTAAATCAACATCATCACCAAGCCCAATACCAAATTCATCAAACCCATCTTCAGATCTTTCTAGAAGGTCTTTAAAAACCAGATCTTGGGGTGGACCCGAATGGGAAAAACGGGTCAAATCATCATCCAAGATCCGATCAAAAACTGGGTTTTCTGTATTAGTTACCGGGGCAGCCGGGTTTGTCGGAACCCATGTCAGCGCCGCCTTGAAACGCCGTGGCGATGGTGTGTTAGGGTTAGATAATTTTAATGATTATTATGATCCAACTCTTAAAAGGGCTAGGCAAGCTTTGTTAGAAAGAAGTGGGATTTACATTGTGGAAGGAGATATAAACGACGCCGTTTTGTTAACGAAATTATTCGAGGTAGTTCATTTTACTCATGTTATGCATTTAGCTGCTCAGGCTGGTGTTAGATATGCAATGGAAAACCCTAAATCTTATATCCATAGTAATATTGCTGGTTTTGTTAGTTTGCTTGAAGTTTGTAAAAATGCTAATCCTCAACCTGCTATTGTTTGGGCATCGTCTAGTTCGGTTTATGGATTGAATACTAAAGTACCTTTTTCTGAAAAAGACCGAACGGACCAGCCTGCTAGTTTGTATGCTGCAACTAAAAAAGCCGGTGAAGAAATTGCGCATACTTATAATCATATATATGGTTTGTCATTAACTGGTTTAAGGTTCTTTACTGTTTATGGACCATGGGGTAGACCAGATATGGCTTATTTTTTCTTTACTAAAGATATCTTGAAAGGAAAAACGATTCCTATTTTTGAGTCGGCTAACCATGGAACGGTTGCTCGTGATTTTACGTATATTGATGATATAGTAAAGGGTTGTTTAGGTGCTCTAGATACTGCTGAAAAGAGTACAGGAAGTGGTGGGAAGAAAAAAGGGGCTGCACAATTGAGGGTTATTAATTTGGGGAATACTTCACCTGTTCCTGTTTCGAATCTTGTTAGTATTTTGGAGAAGTTATTGAAAGTGAAAGCGAAGAGACGTGTGATGAAGTTGCCTAGAAATGGTGATGTACCGTTTACTCATGCTAATATTAGTTTTGCCCAAAGGGAGTTTGGGTATAAGCCGACAACTGATCTTCAAACGGGGTTGAAGAAGTTTGTTAGATGGTATGTGAGTTATTACGGTTCGGGTAAGAAGAGTGATCATTGAGAAACGCCACCACTACACGAGTGATTACAAAAGTGGTAAATTTGTTCTTGAATTGCTATTCGTTTTTATATATTCACATGATTGTTTTGTTACATCTTGTACTTTTGAGAACAAATTGTCTTGTTTTCTACTGGCGTAAAAGAGGGATCACACGGTGAACAAGATTTTGTTTCAGTTTTATTTTAAATTTTGTGGTTCGATGGGGCGTTTGATTTGTACCAAAAGAATTTTAAGAACTTTATGTTCTTATTAACTCATGGTTATGTAATTTGTTGTAGCATTATTACTGTAGGATTCATGACTGATAGAGCAAATTTGCTTTGATTGGTGGACTTGTATCATTTTATGGAATTTTAATAAATAGAACACAGTAGTTTGAATGTTATGACGTTTTCTGGTTAATTTTTTTTATATAAAAGTGTAACTGTATTATTTTATTTTTTTTGAGTTTGATAAATGTGGTTCGTTGTTCAATTTTTGATTCCAGGTAAACTTCTGTGATTTCTACTATCCTGTTAGCTCATTAATCTTCTTTCTATTTCTGGGAATTGAAATGTTGCAGATTGTTGGTTTAGATTTCTTATGTAGAAGTTTTTCACGATTATCGATTTAGGAAACATTGTAGCCTTTTGGTAGAAGTGACGTTTTACTTTCTCTGATATCGTTACTAACACGTGCGTAGAATGTTCTTAGCGGGGCTTTGGATGTTAGTATCAACTGATTATTGCCTTTTGAAGTCACCATATGCAGTTGAGTGTTATGGTGAACTTCCTATGATTCTGATTATCTTGTCATTTAGGGATAAAATAATCAGATGTGGATAATTAGGTAAGAAGTTGATGTAAGAATATGATTATTGAGTTCAATGTAAAGTTATCCAACTAATCCATTAACTTTTTAGACAATAGTTCTGTGGTTATTTAAATATGATTCTTTTAGCTGCAGTAATCTCTTCAAAAGGTACCCTCTAAACAACCATCTTTATCTTATTGGAAGATTAATATGTCTTCTTGATCCTATGATGTTTTTACTGATGCTAGCTTGCAAGCAAGGTTTATGCGAGAATTTATAACGATAACACATGTTCCTCTAGTGAAATTTGACAGCAGGTAGTATGTTTACAACTGCAAGAATGTTATTATGTTTTAATGGTCATATGAATATATGATCTAATGTTCTATTAACTCAATAAGTCTAGGGTAGCTTTGTGACTGCAGATGTTACCCAAATCATACAACCCGTTTTTTTGGAACGGATCATACGACCCGTCTATGCTCTACATACATGTCCATGGTCTATGCTCATCAAACTATGTCATGAACATAAGCCATGGCCACCACAAGCACATAGATTCCTTTTGCATATTACAGCATATAAGGATTACACTTTTCCAGGTTCTGCCGAAATAATTGCATCCTTTTTTGGAACAAGGGTGCAGCTGGTGCCAACTTGCTAAAGAGATACAAGAAAGAGCATAGTACATCGATAAAAAAGATGCGCATCTTGTTGGCATTTAAAGTTTAATCTAAAAAAAACAGAAACTAGCATGGATATGCTAGAAAAGGATTTTTTTTTAAAAAGTTCAACTGCTAATATCGCTAACATAGTTCACTAGACCAATGCCGTATCTGTTACCTGTATTTTAAGTTCGACCGTCAATATAGTCTGCTCTGATTCCATAATTAGACTGTTGTTTGGTTCATAGAAAGTATGTGAATTTGATGGAATGAAATTTGAATTATCTTTATTGTCAAGCTAAATTAACATTGGAAATTTAAAATTCATTCCATCAAATTCTAGGAACCAAAAGGCCCATAAATTGCATTTGATCACAGTTTTAGCATGTATACCTAAAGCCCAAAGGTAACAATTTACAACTTCGCAAAATGGTTCAGTTTTGCAGATTTAACAATACGTCACAAAAAGCTTTTAAGTCAAAATGAGTAATTTTTAATTACCGCCAAAATGGTTGGAATTAATTTTTATTTTCTTCTTTTTTATTTGAAGTTTTATAACAAGTTGATTAATCGATTGAGATGTTCACGAAAAATCACAGCGTCGGTAATGTTTACAATTCAAACAATTTGAGAGGATGTGACCATTTAACTACACTTTCAAGACTTTTAGCCCGTTTGACCATTTCGACACTTTCAAATGGGTAGACACTTGCAACTCACAGGAATCATGTACAAATACCTGAATATTCTAAGTCGTTTTTATCAGAAGTTAATGTTAGTATTGTAATTACATCCAACAATTTACTGTTTATCCAACAAAAGTTTTTTTTATCCAACCCATTTGACTCGCCAATTTGTCACAAATGGCATGTGGGTTAAAGGTTTTTAATGAATTACGCGATTGCCCAAATAAGTGTCCCATTAAGCGGCTGACTATCAAAGACCAGACATCTTACTCAATACGTATAGTAGATTTCTGACATTGCATTAATAGAGAGTATTGCATTTAACATTTACACATTTCAGAATTCATATATTACTTGCAAATGCTAAAATAAGTTCCAAAAATAACAAGGTGTTGAGTGTTGTCTTCCTACTTCACTCTAGGAAAGCTTTCCGTGTTGCGTTAATCGTTGCTAAGTCGATGACTCATTTTTCTGTACTTAACTTCAATAGCTCAATGTTCATGTAATGTCTTTTACAGTATTAGACTCAAACTATATAAAGCATTGTCCTCCAACTTTATACAATTCTTGAACAGAACCAAAAAATATGTGTTCTGGGATCATATGGAAGAAACGAAAACAGATAGTTTTACATGATATATTCCTTTTCTCCCATAAAGAAGTTGCTTTCTTTTTCCTCCTATCTAAGGACCATGATACTCCTAACTTGACCCCTCAAGTTAGAAGTAACTTGAGAGGATCTCCACCCTTTTTTATTTCCCTCTGAACTCAATAAGAGGTGGAGTATCATTTTACAACAGAAGCAGTTAAGTTCACAAGCTTTGTAGAAACCAAACCATTTACAGATTAGGCACGGCATACGACTATACAAGTACATAGCAGCAACAACAAAAATCTATGACGAGAAAAAGCTCTAATAGAAAGTAATATTTGCCTTGACATACACAACAATAAAAATCTATGATTCTCCCCTGATAGTATCCTAAACCATCGGCGGAAAAACACGTGAGTGTGGAGAAATAATAGATTTTTGTATATAATTACCTGATTTATTCGGATCCTGGACCCATAAAATCTCACTCATATTTGGAGACTCTGCAAACACCATTGTAAACTCTCCTACTTTTTCTACCGTGCCTCTTTTCCCGGCTCTTAGGACCAGACTCTTGTTGGCATTGTAAGAAAATATGCCATTTGACAAACGGACAATGTCTCCATGCTGAAACGCATCACATTCTTCATTCCAGAATTGAAAGTGAACTGATGCAGTCTCGTCTGCTACAAGTCCCAAACATACCTTGTTTTGGCCTCGTTCTGCTGTTATCCCCCCTTTCTCCAAAACTATGAATTGTGTGTTTATGTCGTTTCGTGCTGCTGGCACAATCTCTTTTAAGGACTGCATCTTTGTTACTTCAATGCTGTCACAAGCCAAGAAATATTTACGGTTAGCAAACACTAACATAGTCAACTTGAAATAACACATGTATCCACTAAAGTATTATTAAAAGCCAAAACATATATGAATTGAAAAGTTTACACAACAAACGTCAAAACATGTTGATGCTCTACACCCAACTCAAAAGTCAAAACGTGTTAGCAACTTAAGAGATGAATATGGATTGCTTGACGTTTCAAATATCATGATATCCTAATTCTTCTCCCACAATAACACAGTACAGAGAAGCAATTACAATAACAAAACAAATGCTAGAAGTTCAAACTACGATTTCTATGGATGCAATACAAATGGCATATAAAGTATATCAATAGACTAAAACAAATAACTACTTTTGCGGCACTACATGTTGTCTGTGGATGTATAAATGCATCTTGAGGCCTGTTTAAATAAAAGAGCGAGCTCATTGTTGCTCTGATATCAAGTAATGGATCTTTTGCAGCTAGCAACAGATCCATGGTAACCTGACCACTATTATCACACGCCAATGTATGACTTCATGTGTGTTCCCCCAGTTTTTTAAAGCTTGATGTCTTATCAGTTTTTTAGACCATTCGGAGTGGGGGGATAAATGTCCCGACACCGCCCGCTACACCGCCCCGAGGGGCGGCAAATGCCAAAAAAAAAGGAGCCCGGCAAATATTGATCGCCCTCAATGCTTGAGTTTCCCCCAAAAAAAAATAGCCGTTAACGGCTCTATTCTAATTTCCAGAAATATTTTCTTTTTATTTATTTATATACATATACTCACACACATATACACATAGATACCTCATAAAGAAATCCGGCGGCGGCAGTGGCGATTTTCCGGCGAGTTTTCTGACACCCCCCCCCCCCCCCCCCCCCCCCCCCCCCCCCCCCCCCCCCCCCCCCCCCCCCCCCCCCCCCCCCCCCCCCCCCCCCCCCCCCCCCCCCCCCCCCCCCCCCCCCCCCCCCCCCCCCCCCCCCCCCCCCCCCCCCCCCCCCCCCCCCCCCCCCCCCCCCCCCCCCCCCCCCCCCCCCCCCCCCCCCCCCCCCCCCCCCCCCCCCCCCCCCCCCCCCCCCCCCCCCCCCCCCCCCCCCCCCCCCCCCCCCCCCCCCCCCCCCCCCCCCCCCCCCCCCCCCCCCCCCCCCCCCCCCCCCCCCCCCCCCCCCCCCCCCCCCCCCCCCCCCCCCCCCCCCCCCCCCCCCCCCCCCCCCCCCCCCCCCCCCCCCCCCCCCCCCCCCCCCCCCCCCCCCCCCCCCCCCCCCCCCCCCCCCCCCCCCCCCCCCCCCCCCCCCCCCCCCCCCCCCCCCCCCCCCCCCCCCCCCCCCCCCCCCCCCCCCCCCCCCCCCCCCCCCCCCCCCCCCCCCCCCCCCCCCCCCCCCCCCCCCCCCCCCCCCCCCCCCCCCCCCCCCCCCCCCCCCCCCCCCCCCCCCCCCCCCCCCCCCCCCCCCCCCCCCCCCCCCCCCCCCCCCCCCCCCCCCCCCCCCCCCCCCCCCCCCCCCCCCCCCCCCCCCCCCCCCCCCCCCCCCCCCCCCCCCCCCCCCCCCCCCCCCCCCCCCCCCCCCCCCCCCCCCCCCCCCCCCCCCCCCCCCCCCCCCCCCCCCCCCCCCCCCCCCCCCCCCCCCCCCCCCCCCCCCCCCCCCCCCCCCCCCCCCCCCCCCCCCCCCCCCCCCCCCCCCCCCCCCCCCCCCCCCCCCCCCCCCCCCCCCCCCCCCCCCCCCCCCCCCCCCCCCCCCCCCCCCCCCCCCCCCCCCCCCCCCCCCCCCCCCCCCCCCCCCCCCCCCCCCCCCCCCCCCCCCCCCCCCCCCCCCCCCCCCCCCCCCCCCCCCCCCCCCCCCCCCCCCCCCCCCCCCCCCCCCCCCCCCCCCCCCCCCCCCCCCCCCCCCCCCCCCCCCCCCCCCCCCCCCCCCCCCCCCCCCCCCCCCCCCCCCCCCCCCCCCCCCCCCCCCCCCCCCCCCCCCCCCCCCCCCCCCCCCCCCCCCCCCCCCCCCCCCCCCCCCCCCCCCCCCCCCCCCCCCCCCCCCCCCCCCCCCCCCCCCCCCCCCCCCCCCCCCCCCCCCCCCCCCCCCCCCCCCCCCCCCCCCCCCCCCCCCCCCCCCCCCCCCCCCCCCCCCCCCCCCCCCCCCCCCCCCCCCCCCCCCCCCCCCCCCCCCCCCCCCCCCCCCCCCCCCCCCCCCCCCCCCCCCCCCCCCCCCCCCCCCCCCCCCCCCCCCCCCCCCCCCCCCCCCCCCCCCCCCCCCCCCCCCCCCCCCCCCCCCCCCCCCCCCCCCCCCCCCCCCCCCCCCCCCCCCCCCCCCCCCCCCCCCCCCCCCCCCCCCCCCCCCCCCCCCCCCCCCCCCCCCCCCCCCCCCCCCCCCCCCCCCCCCCCCCCCCCCCCCCCCCCCCCCCCCCCCCCCCCCCCCCCCCCCCCCCCCCCCCCCCCCCCCCCCCCCCCCCCCCCCCCCCCCCCCCCCCCCCCCCCCCCCCCCCCCCCCCCCCCCCCCCCCCCCCCCCCCCCCCCCCCCCCCCCCCCCCCCCCCCCCCCCCCCCCCCCCCCCCCCCCCCCCCCCCCCCCCCCCCCCTCATATTCTTAGTTTATGATAGAACTGAAAAACCTCATCCAAGTTAAATATATATCAATAGACTAGTTTGACAAAATCATTATTGCAATTTCTTGTGTCGATGTTTCAGGCCATAGGCCATAGTTAACGATATTTGATCTTGAGCTGAAACCTTACTTTAAAAAACGTAGTGATTTATCTTATTTCAATTATCAAGTATCAGCTCTATATATATACACTAGCCAAATGTCTGCGCAGTGCGGTGGTGAGATTGTGGGGGTGATAAGTCATAGAGTGTGATAGGTCATGAAAGGTGATCGATCATAGGCAGTGATAGGTCATAAGGGTGATCGGTGATAGGGTGATCTACCTGACGGGCTCCGCCCTCGGATTTAAAAATTCGTCGAAAGTATATCGAATGACATCTCTAATGAAAGAGCATGAAATTTTAAGAACACCCATATAACTTTTATAATTTATCGATGTACGGTTTTTGAGATAAAAGATTTTGAATGAATTAGAGGAATAAAATGATTTATGGATGAGTGGAAAAAAAAAAGTGGTTCAGATTTGAGTAGAGAAAAGAAAATGAGTGGTTAAGATTTAAGGGTATTATAGGTATATTAGGTGATGATATTCAAACTAATAGATAAAAGAGAGGGGTAATTTGGGTAAATCAAGTTCTTTTTTTAGAAAATGAGATGAGGTAAATGCTTTATAGTTTATAGATAGATTTAAATTTAGATTTAGATTATAACTTCATGAATTGGTTTAATTAATCCAGCTTATTATAACATTATAATAGTACACACATTTAGCTATTTGATACAAGTCCTTGTCTCTACATTCCATAATCCCCTTTGAGAGTCCCTAAAATTCTTAAATCATTAACAAGCCATGGGAATTAAACAATTTAGTAAAAAAAAAAAAGTGTTTCTTCTCGTACCCATAGAACATGAATGAATGGAAGATATGCAGCCACGGGTAAATCTGAACAAAGTCCCTAATTGATATATAAAACAAAATTCACAGAAAGATTAATAATGAAATATAATCACATATAATTCACAGAAATAAAATTTTTCTCAAGAACAAACCAAAAAAAAAAAGAAAAAAAAAAAAGAAAAAAAAAAAAAAAAAAAAAAAAAAAAAAAAAAAAAGAAAAGAAAAGAAAAGAAAAGAAAAGCAAAAAGTGTATAAAAAAAATCGTAGACACACCAGGATGGAGTGTGTTTTTTGGAAGTATTCACTTGCTTCCCATATTCACATGTCTACTACTCTACTGGTATCGTAATGCTTTCAAAAACAACTTTACCATCCCGCAATTGTAAATCGATTTCCTAATTATTATAGATGGTAATGTACTAATAATAAATCCATCTAAAATTTTTCTTAATATATAAGATGGTGACATGTACTAATAATAAATCCATCTAAAATTTTTCTTAATATATAAGATGGTGACATGTAAAAAATCATGGAATAAGATTAACAAAGAGTTTCATTTGAATACACTTCACACATAAATGTGGTTTTAAAAGAATTTTTAGGAGAATTAATAATTTTCCTTATATATCTTCTGATGAAAAAATTGTTAAATACAGCCCTAAATGTTATAATTTACATGTAAAAAAAATTATACCTTTTATATCAAAAGTTTAAACCTGAATTACAACTTTTAAATCTTGTAGTTGTGACTTAGTTGATTTTTTATCAGCTTAGTTGGTTTACAATAGTATGTAGGAAAGTATACATGTCAATATGTGTTTGTTTTGCATATTTATGCATATTAAATATAGCTCCTGTCAATGTATTTAACAATTAACACTCTTAATTGACTTTAATGTTTCTTTTTATTACTCGCATAATTTAAGTTTATAACTAATAAACATTAAATAAATCAAATTTACATAACTTTAAGGTAACTTCATTCATTAAACACCTTTGACAAGTGCATATAACATTATGGTTTAAAAAATCCAGTTAATTTAAATTAAACTTAATATAAAGTTTTAGTGCACCTTTATTTTAAGGGAAGTGATATTCGTACCATAATTTTTAATAAATTTACCACACTGTATAACTTTTAAAATACATTGTATAAGCCAGTAATGCATGCTTGTGGTAAATATATCAATACTTGTGGTACAACTAACAATTCTCTTATTTTATATCCTAACTTTTATGAAACAAACAATCCTGTTCACACTCATTATATACATATTTATGAGTTAGAACTTATAAGTAATTCCTATATCCACATAAAATTATAGATTAGTTCTTTAATACGTGGGTAGTATTTGTTTATAACAAAATTAAGCATTCTAAACAATAATTTATTTACATATTTATATACTAGCCATATACCCGCGCGATGCAGTGGTATTATGGTGTCAGCGATGACTGACGGGTGGTGGTGGTGACAGGTTGTAACATCCGTGAATTTTGACCCGTTGACTTTTTGTGTAAATTGACTAACAAACTTGTTGAATGAAATAATTGGACCCATTTGTGATTATATGACTATGTGGTATGTTGGTCGGGTCGTTGTATGTGTAGTCGGTATTTAAATGTGTAACTAATTGTATTGTGGCTTGAGAGGGGAAACGGGTCGGCCCGTGGGTAGTCCATGACCCACCAGCCCCCAAGACCCATTCCCCCCCCCTTATCCTTTCCTCCTCCCTTTCATTTCTATCTATTCTATCTATCTTTATCACCTTCTCTCTAACTCTCCAAGAACTCATCTCTCCCCCTCTTAAAATCATCGTAAATCATTGTTGTTAAGTTGAAATAGGGTAATAAGTATCATCATCTTCATTGTATTTCCATCATCTAAAATTTTGGAGTCTCAAGGTGCAAGAAACTTTCTCTTTAAGCTCATTTTCGGATTTGAACTCTAGGTGAAGATTTTGGTAAGTTAAACTCCTTCCATATTTATCATTTCATGTTTGTTTACATTTTTCTAGTTGATTTCAAGTGGATTCGGGTCACAATTCGGCTTAAATCTCGTTTTAGGTCAAATTAGGGTTTGAAGGTTTTGGGTATGATTTTGATGTTTTGGTTGAATTTGTGGATTGGGTTATGTTTATTTATGGTTAATGGTGTTTATTTATGCTTCAAATCAAGTTACAAGGCTTTACAAATCGTTTGGTTTGGTTGGGTCGATTTGGGGGTTTTGGTTTAGGTTTTCCTGCATATGCTGGTGCTGCTGCTGCTTCTGGTCAGAACTGGGCCACTGCGGCGCAGTGGCTTAGGCTAGCCCACTGCGGCGCAGTGGCTAGGGCCTGGTCGTTTCTTGGTTAGCTCACTGCGGCGCAGTGAGCTTGGCAATGGCTCACTGCGGCGCAGTGGTTAGGTTCTGTGAAATTATGCGCGTCGATTTTCAAATGTTAATAACTTTTGATCCGTAACTCCAAATAAGTCGTATGACCTATCGTTGGAATCGTAAGAGAGTCTAGTTTCTAGTAGTAACACTCTTTTTGTATGAATCCTTTCTCATTTCTAAAAAGGTCGAGTCGAATGCGTCTTGTTCCTACTCGTTTAAGTTGGAAAGGCGTTTAGGGTTGTGACTTGATCTAATTGTGCTAAACCAACTTGTTTATGATTGTAGAGTTGACATTATGGTATATTGATGTATAATTATAGGTTGTGGACGTGTGGACCGTAATACTCGCTTGTAATCTTATACTAGCTTCTTTGTCGGACAAGGTGAGTTTCGTATCTCCCTACTCGCTTGAGATTCGGGCTGAAAAGTGTAAACTTGCGTGTTTACTTACGTTGTTGATTGATTGATTGATTGATTGATTGATTGACTTGGTTTATGTTTGTTAAGTATTTCGTTAGTATTAGGAATTGACGTACATACATGATAGTCGGTTATACCTTCATTGGGTTTTAGATGTGGTGGGAAGGCTGCGGGTGACCCTATATATAAGCATCTGAGACTCGAAGGAAGTAGAATCCTCTTAAGTGTATGTACGTATAGTTGGTTTAAATTGAAATTTGATTTATGAACGGTGATTATTGATTATTGGTTCACGTTCGTTGAATGTTGATTAGTGGCTTATAACTTACGATTATTGATTGTTGGTTCAAGTTCATCGTATATTGATTGTTGGTTCATGACTGATGCATTTACATTTGATTGTAAGCATTGCATACATTATTGATAACCCTCGGCAGGGGATTGCCGACATCCTGGTGCATAGATGTATGCACCCATTTTGGATGTAGTGCCTGACTCCGAGTATATAGACATATATATCTCGATGATTTTGAGATACAGCCTTGTTCATTGTGATGACAGAAGGGTATCGTTGCATTGGTGACTGGCGTTCACGCATAAGATAGGCATGTTGACTTATTTATGCATTTGGTACTTGCATTTGATATTCATATCATTGAGCATTCATTTACACGCATTTACGTACTTATGAAATTTTGTTGATTGGATATTGTTGTGTTACTTAGAGGCTCACTGTAAGTCACGTCTAGCCTCTACTTGTACATTATGATTATTGTTTATGGTTCCTTGTGGACCATTACTACGAACTCACCAACCTTGTGTTGACTATGCTTAGTACACTTTTCAGGTAATCAGGTTAATCCTGGGCGCGGAGTATAGTTGCTTGCTTGCTTGCTGTTTAACCCGGGCATTGGACTTGATGAATCAAGGATTCATAGACCTTCTCTTTTGCATTATACTTAGGATTAATTGCCATCTTTTGAATGCTCCTTTGTAACCTTGATGGTTATTGCTCCTTTTGTATTTTGGTACTTGTTTCGTCTTTGTAATGGATTCACTGAATCTTTATTTGCATTTAGTTCTTGTTCTATTGTAATTCCACCTTGTGCTATATGATTTCCGTGATATTCCGAGCCTCGGCTTGGGGTGTTACAACGGTGGTGGCGGCGACGGGTGTGACAGCGGTGACGGTTATTAATGTAAAAGTAATTGATATAAAAGGAGGTAGTTTAGTTATATCAAGGGTAATGTATGTTGTAAAATAATTTTCATTAAGGGTATTATATGTATATTAGTTGATGATATTCAAATTAATGAATAAAAAAGAAAGGTAATTTGGGTAGATCAAGTTCTTTTTTGAGAAAATGATAGGGGCTAAATGCTTTATAAGGTAGTATGAATATAGATTATGCATTAAATTATTATTAGTACAGTACTCGCGTAATGCGACGAGGGTAGCGACAACGACGGTCTGATGGTGGCAAAAAGTAGTGGCAATGGCAGCGTCGAGTGATGTAGATTGATGTAAATGTAATTGATGTAAATGTGGTAGGAAGATATTTTAAAAGGTAAAATTTAGGGTGTAAACTTAAAAGATAAAGATATAAGATGTAAATTAGTTCGTTAAGACAATTTGGGTAAATTCTTATAACTCTTTCATGAAAGAGCAGTTCATTAAGGGGGTAATTTCAAATGTCTCATTTTATGTTAATTATTTCGAAAAAAAGAAAGAGTTAAAACTTTATAAGATAGTATAAATACATGGTATGTAAGTGTTAGTTTTGTTGTGAGAATATGATTATACATAGTATTTATACAAACATTTACGTTTCATGGTATCTAAGTGTTAATTTTTGATGTGAGAATATGATTATACATAGTATTTATACAAACATCTACGTTTTTGCTCTATGAGTACAAATAAATCTATTCAACCATGGTTGAAAAAATATTCCCATACTTCAAACCAAGAAACAAAAAGACCATATACAATAAGACAGTGCATATTGCCAATAAAAAGGTTGAAATAGACAGTGAATTTTCCACTAAATTTTGATAAAGACGTTTGTGAATTCATTTGCTTCCCATATTCACATGTTCAATATAGAGCATGGGTACAAAAAGCTGTATCATCTTTTCATGCTTGAAAAGAATATGTCACTATCCACAATTGTAAAATCATTTTCTAATAATTTTCCCCTTTTTACAAGCCAGCAAGAATTTTACCCGCGCGTTGCCGCGGAAATATATGGTTGCTTCGTTACGGACCAGGGTAAAAAGTGTAATTGTTTTAGACTTTCAGTTGCTTGTCTAATTACCAGGGCAAAAAATAGTGTAATTTTTCTCTTTTAAAATGGTTTTGTAGTTACTTTCTAATGGTTTTGTAGTTACTTTCTAATTACCAGGGCAAAAATTATACTTATTTTTCTCTTTTAAAAGAGATTTTGTAGAAAAGGGAAAAAAATAGACCAAAAATAAAGCAAAGAAAAAAGAATTGTTTTAGACTTTCAGTTGCTTGTCTAATTACCAGGGCAAAAATTATACTTATTTTTCTCTTTTAAAAGAGATTTTGTAGAAAAGGGAAAAAAATAGACCAAAAATAAAGCAAAGAAAAAAGAAAAATTCGCAAAAAAAAAAACCCGGAAAAAGACAAAATAGGAATAAGACAAATTTGCTGACGTCATGATGACGTCAGCGGTGAGCCGGTACTGTTCACGAGCCGAGCCGAGCCGCCAAGCCGGTTACTGTTGAAGGCTTGACTTACTATTCATAAGTCAAACCTTCTTTATTATATATATATATATATAATATAATGTTTATAATATATAATATATATAATATTTTTACATTATATATATATATATATATATATATATATATATATATATATATATATATATATATATATATATATATATATATATATATATATATATATATATATATATATATATATATATATATATATATATATATATATATATATATATATATATATATATATATATATATATATATATATATATATATATATATATATATATATATATATATATATATATATATATATATATATATATATATATATATATATATATATATATATATATATATATATATATATATATATATATATATATATATATATATATATATATATATATATATATATATATATATATATATATATATATATATATATATATATATATATATATATATATATATATGATTACTATTCATAAGCCAAACCTTCTTTATTATATAATAATATATATATAATATAATGTTTATACGTTTGTAACATGTCATAATATTTTTTCTTTCTGGTTCAAAAAGATAACATATATATATGGGGGATGGTAATATAAGGCTGTTAGGTACCTAAGCTTTAGGTGTGGAACACTCACATATTGTTTTTTTAATCCATAAAATTCAGGGCCCAAACATTTATTCATTAATCAAAAATATTTAAAAATTTGTATGTGAGAGGTTCCACACCTAAGATTAGGTGCCGGACAACCTTATATTCACTTTTCTCATAGTATATACTACCACATATGTAGTCATATACTACTCATATTGCAGATTTTATACATTTTAACTTTTTGATTTTATTAAGTTTGTTTAAATGTATAGGAGATGTACAATAATGCATTCTTGATACAACAAAGTGAAAGTGGGGGTATGATTTTGGTAAGTCGGTGTCATGATGAAAGCTTTACAATTAAAGGAACGCATTATGGGATGGTTGTTTTGGTATGTGTTCTTGTACGATGACTAACTTATCTTTGTGTCTTGCCGTTTTGGTGACAAGTCAACAAAAGTGGATACACATATGTAAAACTAAAAATCAACCTCCAAGACTATATGACATTTATGGTACCAAATGTGTGTATATATACAAATACAGTGAAAAAGTGATTCACAATTGATATATGTGAATTAGTTAAGCACATCCTCTAAGTAGTTTTTATCCGTAATTGAATGATAATGACATGATATGTCTCAATCTATAATAGTATAATAAGAAAAAACATGAGAAATTTATCATATGAAATTGATCGATAAAAACAATTTTCAATCTTTCAACAAGTATAAAAAAAATATGAAATAGTATGAATAAAACAGGTACTAAAAGTGACATACATAAGTAATACAATGGCTTTATATACAAATAATTTGAACTCAAACAACAATACCGTTTCAACCTTGATTCACTCCTGTTGTGTTTTCACATGTGACTTTTGTCAGTTTCTGTTCTAAAATCATTTCAAAAAACACACTTCAAATCCCACACTCATTTACTCAATTACTCACTCATCATCTTCAAACCCACAAATCTTTCATTCCCAAAAAAACCAACAATGAAACCCCATTTTCTTGTTCTTCTTTTCTTTATACTCTCATTCCAAACACTAGCTAAAAACCAAGAAAACCCCATTTCAGAGCTCAAAATCTTGTTAAAAATCAAATCTTTTTTAGACCCAAAAGGCCAAACTTTAACATCTTGGTCACCAGATGCTAAAAGTTATTGTGATGGATCTTTTGAAGGTATTGCTTGTAATGAGTTTGGTAAAGTTATGAATATTTCTCTTCAAGGTAAAGGGCTTTTTGGTCAAATACCACCTGAGATTGGTGACCTTAAAAGCTTATCTGGGTTGTATTTACATTTTAATGGTTTGCATGGTGAAATCCCTAAAGAAATTGGTGAGTTGACTCGACTCACTGATTTGTATCTTAATGTTAATAATCTTTCTGGTGAGATCCCCACTGAGCTTCAGAACATGGCTAATCTTCAAGGTTAGTTCTTTATTTTTTGGTATTGTTTTATATTATACTTTTACAGTTTTGTAATTTAAGTTTAATTTTTAAGACATTTTTTTTTATATAAATTCTTTTAATGTAATCATGTTGTGTTTGCATATGTAATATTCATAACTCAAGACTAGTAGTGAAGGGATTTTTTAAAACTTCTTTTATATTATTGTAAATATTCAAATTTGTTTTTTGCATTTAATACAAAAGTGGTCTTTTTGTAATGTAATTTGGATTTTTGACATTAATTTGGAATTGCAGAATGGACAATAATGTATGTTTGTATATTTAAAATGCCTGCAAAATGGGTAGGAATTAATTACACTAGCAGTAACATGTAAGGAAGAAGGAATCAATGTTAGGTTAGCTCTTTATTAATAATTTAATAGTAAAAAAATTTTCAATAAAAACCACCAAAACATGGTACAAGTGTCAATACATAACTGACAAGTCATTACAGCAACATTACTTTGTTTTTGTATATTTTGATGTGAAAACAAGAATTACCAAATGTTATCTAGTAAAATGTGTGGCTTCTTAGAGAAGGACATTTTCTACATTTTGTCTTGGTTCTAAGTTTAATTAAGATAAAAATGAAGAATATATCATGTTGTTCATTAATTCCAACAAGGTTGTCATGTCACAAGATTCCTAGGTTATAAAATCATAGTATTGTCATTTTTGGGCCCATATATGTTTTATGAAAAATGTGATAATGAATCGTTTATGCTGAACTGAAATGACAATGAGAAGATCTCATCTCCATAACTCATCTGCATATCAGTTTACATAATTGTCTTCGATATTTGACACACTTATATAACGAGTGACGAACAAAATGTGCATTTCTATTTTACGTAATTGTCCACCACATCAGCGAGGAAGTGACGTGAGACCATTTTGTGTGAATGGAAACAACGATATGACACATAAAGAGAAGTAAAACCGGTTAAACAGTTAAGACCTTAACCAAATCAATAATGTATGTTTTCTAGTTCTAATTCTAATGTTTTTTTTTCTTCTTTTATAGTTTTGCAACTATGCTACAATCATTTCAGTGGAAGCTTGCCTCCACAACTTGGTTCTTTAAAGAAACTTAATGTTCTTGCTGTTCAATACAACCAACTCAGTGGTGCTATCCCTGCAACTCTTGGAGATGTAGGGACTTTACAAAGGTTGGACTTGAGTTTCAATCGCCTTTTTGGCTCTATCCCAATGAAAATAGCCGATGCACCATTACTGCAGGTGTTGGATGTGCGAAACAACACGCTTTCTGGAAATGTTCCTTTAGGTAATATTAACTTTCTGTTATGAATTTGCTGGTGTGTCGAAACATGAGTTACCCGCTTTCGTTTGACATTGACTCTTCAAACATCGTTTGTATGAAAATGCTCCAACATATTGTGGTTTGTTAAGAGTTTTGGGCAAGAGTTATATGGTTGTTTTTTGCATATGTGTTGCTATAGTTCAGGAGTCCATCGATCATGCTTAGTTTTTTTTTTATAAAAAAATCTGTAAACATAAGTGTACATATTTACGTACAATTTTTGCACTAACTAAAACACTTTTTCGTTGCAAAATCTTTGTTCGTTATGGTGTTAATACTGTTTTTGGAACCTCATTGTGGGTTCTACTTTCTAGTGATACAACTATACAAGTGAAATGGGTCTCGCAGAATGAAGATTATGTCTTTTTATAGTTATTTGACATTTACATATCAGTCAACTTATCTATGTTTTTACCTTTTTTTTGAAGTTTTGAAGAAACTTGACGAAGGATTTCAGTATGCAAACAACTCAGCGTTATGTGGATCCGGTTTTGCTGATCTCAACGTCTGCAATTCTTCTTTTGGTCCTGAGAACCCTGATAAACCAGAGCCATTTGGGCCACAGTCAAATGGACTCACACCAAAGGCCATTCCACAGTCTGCAAATGTAGCCGGTGCCCAGTCAAGTCAAAGTCATCTAATGCCGGACTTGCTGCTATTCTTGGAGCCGTTGTGACCACCATGCTGTTGGTTGCTGGGCTTTTTGCTTTCATATGGTATCGCCGGAGAAAACAGAGAATTGGAACAGCCTTTGAAACCTCCGATAGTCGGATTAGTACTGACCAATATCAAGTCAAAGAAATAGTCAACAGGAGAAGCGCGTCACCCCTCATAAGTCTTGAGTATTCTAATGGGTGGGACCCAATGTCGAAAAGCCAAACAGGAAGTGGATTCTTGCAAGAAGTTCTCGAGAGCTTCATGTTCAATGTTGATGACGTGGAGTCAGCAACTCGATTCTTTTCTGACTCCAACTTATTAGGGAAAAGCAGCTTTTCAGCTACGTATAAAGGGATCCTACGGGATGGATCTATAGTTGCTATTAAACGTATAACTAAAACAAGCTGTATATCTGATGAAACCGTGTTTTTGAACGGGTTAAAGATACTAACCTCGCTGAAACACGAAAATCTTGTTAGGTTACGAGGGTTTTGTTGTTCGAAAGGTAGGGGAGAATGCTTTCTGATCTATGATTATGTTGCCAAGGGTAACTTGTTGCGATATCTTGATGTGAAGGGCAAAAGTGGCAGCGGGAATGTTCTTGACTGGTCAACTCGATTCTCAATTATCAAAGGCATTGCTAAAGGTTTGTCATAATCTGGTTAATTTTAACGCGTTTCTGATTATTGGATATCCAAACACCCCCAAAGTGTTCGGTTTTATGATATTTGATTTTTGTCTTTATGTTGTTGTAATAGGTATTGAGTACTTACATGGGATCAAAGGAAAGAAACCAGGCCTTGTTCATCAAAACATATCAGCTGAAAAAGTGCTCATCGATCAGCACTATACCCCACTGCTCTCCGGTTCAGGCCTGCACAAACTATTAGCCGATGATATCATCTTTTCAACCCTCAAAGCTAGCGCTGCAATGGGATACCTTGCTCCTGAGTACACCACAACTGGCCGATTTACTGAAAAGAGCGACATCTATGCATTTGGGATGCTCATTTTTCAAATCATCTCAGGGAAAACGAGAATTAGCCTATCCATTCGTCAAGCTGCTGAGTTATGCAAGTTTCAAGAGTTTGTGGATGCTAATCTTGATGGTAAGTTCTCTGAGCCCGAGGCCATCATGCTAGGGAAAATTGCATTGCTGTGTACTCATGAACTCCCCAGCTCAAGACCAACCATTGAGACCGTAACACAAGAGTTGAGCAACTTGGGTTGCACACCCTGATTCACAAATCCATAGGGAAGGTATTAGGAGTTATTAGCTAGGTTCGAGTTTCTCACTCGAAGTAGTTATGTTATTGTTTGTACTTCACCTTAAGGATCGCGTAAAACTAGAATATGTCTGTTCGAGTAGTTTTAACTTCCTTAGACTTTGACTTTGACAATGACTGTAATTGGAATTGGAATATGATTATAAGCTTCTCTTTTCATAGCTTAAGTTTCCATTTTCCACATCAAAATCAGCAATTTGTTGATTAAATGGCATGACATACAGTCAAGTATAATGTTCTAAATTATAATAAAATGTGTGAAAGTCTAAAATATATTGCAGTTGAAGTTTAGATTTGGTAAAAGAAAAACATGTAACCATGGAGGGATGTGTATTCAGGTTCTCTGGGAGGAGTCGAACCTTTGACACTGAGTTACGCGGCCTAACAAGTTTACGGCCGAGCTAGTATTTTTGTGGCCGTTTTTTTTCTTTCCTTTTTAAGATGATCAGTTGTTTACTTAGATAGATTCGAACCAGTATCATGTTAGTTACAAATATTTCTTAATTATCAGGAGTATTATTTTGGTATTGTAAAAATGAAAAGAGTTATAGATGGATATCTCAAAAGTGTTGTATGCATGGAGAGTCGTTAAAGTTCACTCTAATCAAAATATTTGGTACTAATCCAAATCTCAAGTAATCAAACGAAGACAAAGTATTGAAATACTATTTTCTTGAAAAACAATAATTTCTTACCCTAAAAAATCTACAAATTACCTAAAAGTCAGTCTCCACATGCACTTTTAGTTGTCTTCTTCTTATGAGCAGTCAATACTCTATTGGGACTAATTTAGTGATCATATTGCACAAAGTTTAGCAAACACCCATGAAAATATGATTTTTTTAAAATTTTTTTCCTATTATTATTAAGAATCGGTGGCAAGAAAATACTTTCAAATCTTACTATATAAATATTGCAGCGCGACAAAGATAAACGTTAAATAGTTGAATAGTTGAACCATATGACATTTTTTTAACAGCAAACTATTTTACAGTACTCATATACTTATATACATGAATGTTTGAGATGAAATCTAAAACATTCGGAAAAAATCCAAATATTCTACCTGTCAAAATATAAAAAGTAAGACTCGAACCCATGTAAAGAATACAGTATAATTTAAGGTCAAAGACCTTACCAATGGACCACCAACCCCATTGGTGAATCCATATGACTTTTAGTTTTTGAAGCCGTAAATCGCTAGCAAAAATTACATCGCTAATATATATACCAAGGCTTAGCTAGTAAGGGGCTAAAAGATGTCTATTTTAAAGGTTAAACCAACATTAACTTTACTAAATGGGAAGTGATAATCGTACCATTTATTTTGATATTTTTATCACTGCAATGCATTACTGACTCTGCTTCATATGTTGTATATAATGATAGATTAATTGAAAAAATGGTACTAATATCATTTCTCTTGCTAAATGGTCCCTGCTAAGCAACCTACTTCTTTTAATATGAAATCCTACCTTACTCCATTGCAAATACAAAACACAACTACCAAAATCTGTTAGCTTTAAATTATAGTTAGTGCTTGTTTGTATCAATGTAAATAGAATTGTCCTTGTGTCTAATCTTGTTTATGTGTAAGGTTGTTAATGTAATTAGACAAGGACTAGTTTGTAATTAGGGAGGGGGTTTAATGCAAATGCCAAGCCTATATAAACCCCCTCACCTCTCATTTGTAATTAACCTTTGAAATAGAATTTCCCTTTCTCCCATTCTCTCTCTAACTCTCTCTCTCACACACATAATCTCTATTCACGATTTGTTTTTCTTCACATTTTCTCAGAATGTCAACTTCTGACTCCTTGATTCTTGGTTCCGATTCAAGACCTCCTGTTTTATATCGTGGGTCATATCCACAATGGAAAAAACGGTTTTTGGATTGGATTGAAAGACAACCTCTTGGAGACGACATCAAAGCTTCTTATGAAGAAGGCCCGGCTGTTCATACAAATCCTGTCACCAAAGAACTTATTCCAAAAGAAAGTTGGAGCACAGCTCAAAAGAACCGCACTCAGGCTGATAATCTTGCAAGATCTCATCTCTACATGGCTCTTCCCAACGATATTTATTCCAATGTTGACTCATATGAGACTGGGAAAGAGATTTGGGACGAAATTGAAAAGCAACTGCAAGGTTCAGAGGTGTCTTCAACGATAAGATTATCCAATGTTCTTGATATGTATGAATCATTTAAACAAGAGAAAAGTGAAACGTTAGAAGAAGCGTATACACGTTTCTGTAACGTGATCAATGAACTCAGAAAGAATGCCATTAAAAAGACTGACTTGGAACTAAACATCAAATTTCTGAGAAATCTTCATGAAGAATGGCAAGTCTTTGGTGCTCAACTCAACCAGCAAGATGAATTTGGCAAACTCTCTATTCATACCTTGTATGAGAAGTTGAAGATCAATCTGCGAGCTGTCCAAAAGCAACAAATGAAGACTGAAGGAAGTTCCTCATCTGATCCACTTGCTATAGTTGCTGATAGAAAGCCATCCAGATCGTCAAGGAAAAATGTTGTTGAAACTGCTGATGATGATGAATCAAGTGACACCAGTGACCCAGACATGGATGACAAGGAAAAGAAGATTTGTAAGAAATAGAGGCTGCTCTATTAATTTTCATTCAACATCAACTAACTTTACAATGAGAGATAAAACCTCTATTTATAGCCACATGCTCTACCTAGGAATTAACGACAAAATAATAAAATAATACATAAAAGCTGTCAAATGCTAGCCACTAATTGAATTTGGCCAATAGGAAATGGACAGCGTGGCCTTCTAGAAACATTCCCCTGCAAGTGGTCCCACAATACCGTTAGAAATGTCATTGTCACACGCGCCTTCCTTTACAGCTGTCATTCTTCTTTATTTGGCCCACAAACATGGGACTTCAGTGGACACTTTATTCTCATGCACACATCCTTATCCAAGACCTTATAGAACTGGTGACGTGGCAGCCTTTTATTGAATAAAACAACTTCTTGACTGAACAAAACTCTGCTGAAGTATGCTGACTGGAGTTGCTCGCTGATGCTATTCGCTGATGACTTTCATTGATCAGGTAGGGACTTGCCACTGGAGTAAAGTAACAATTGGAGGTTGTTTGTCAGCGAAGGCTTGTCCATAATGGGCTATGGCTGGCAAGATGAGCATGGCTTGTTCTGGAGGCATCTTCAGTCCAATGCTCGCTGCCAGTTGATTGCTGCCAGGTATTCCAGCGACCCCCTCAGCGACCCTTTCTAGCTGACTGTGTTCAGCGACCCCTTCTATGGAATTAGTCAGTTCAGCGAGTGGGATCATATTCGCATCAATAACTGAATTAGATCTTCACTTCTTTCCCTATCAATAATGTCTGAATACCTGAACATATATTAGTTAATTTCTTTCCTTTTTCGTAACTTGTATCTGTTTTCATGTTGTACTTTTACGGATAGCTATCCGGCTATCCCTATTTCGTTCCTTGTTTTCAATTTCGATAATGTTAATTGTTATATATCTAGATAAGGAAGTAGTTATTTGTACATACATAAAACACTCGACGAGATAAGTTTTCTTTTTTATTCTTGAATTTCGATAATCTTATTATACATGCCTGAATAAGCTGTTTTTGGGCATTAGCTCAATGGTTGAAAAATCATCATCCAATCAAGAGGTTTTATATTCAAACCTTAGAGAGGACATAGAAAGTCCCTTTATGAGGGTTTGGTTTGGGTATACTCAGGTTCAAGTATGAGGGGGCGGAGTTTACCCCTATTAATATATATATATATATATATATATATATATATATATATATATATATATATATATATATATATATATATATATATATATATATATATATATATATATATATATATATATATATATATATATATATATATATATATATATATATATATATATATATATATATATATATATATATATATATATATATATATATATATATATATATATATATATATATATATATATATATATATATATATATATATATATATATATATATATATATATATATATATATATATATATATATATATATATATATATATATATATATATATATATATATATATATATATATATATATATATATATATATATATATATATATATATATATATATATATATATATATATATATATATATATATATATATATATATATATATATATATATATATATATATATATATATATATATATATATATATATATATATATATATATATATATATATATATATATATATATATATATATATATATATATATATATATATATATATATATATATATATATATATATATATATATATATATATATATATATATATATATATATATATATATATATATATATATATATATATATATATATATATATATATATATATATATATATATATATATATATATATATATATATATATATATATATATATATATATATATATATATATATATATATATATATATATATATATATATATATATATATATATATATATATATATATATATATATATATATATATATATATATATATATATATATATATATATATATATATATATATATATATATATATATATATATATATATATATATATATATATATATATATATATATATATATATATATATATATATATATATATATATATATATATATATATATATATATATATATATATATATATATATATATATATATATATATATATATATATATATATATATATATATATATATATATATATATATATATATATATATATATATATATATATATATATATATATATATATATATATATATATATATATATATATATATATATATATATATATATATATATATATATATATATATATATATATATATATATATATATATATATATATATATATATATATATATATATATATATATATATATATATATATATATATATATATATATATATATATATATATATATATATATATATATATATATATATATATATATATATATATATATATATATATATATATATATATATATATATATATATATATATATATATATATATATATATATATATATATATATATATATATATATATATATATATATATATATATATATATATATATATATATATATATATATATATATATATATATATATATATATATATATATATATATATATATATATATATATATATATATATATATATATATATATATATATATATATATATATATATATATATATATATATATATATATATATATATATATATATATATATATATATATATATATATATATATATATATATATATATATATATATATATATATATATATATATATATATATATATATATATATATATATATATATATATATATATATATATATATATATATATATATATATATATATATATATATATATATATATATATATATATATATATATATATATATATATATATATATATATATATATATATATATATATATATATATATATATATATATATATATATATATATATATATATATATATATATATATATATATATATATATATATATATATATATATATATATATATATATATATATATATATATATATATATATATATATATATATATATATATATATATATATATATATATATATATATATATATATATATATATATATATATATATATATATATATATATATATATATATATATATATATATATATATATATATATATATATATATATATATATATATATATATATATATATATATATATATATATATATATATATATATATATATATATATATATATATATATATATATATATATATATATATATATATATATATATATATATATATATATATATATATATATATATATATATATATATATATATATATATATATATATATATATATATATATATATATATATATATATATATATATATATATATATATATATATATATATATATATATATATATATATATATATATATATATATATATATATATATATATATATATATATATATATATATATATATATATATATATATATATATATATATATATATATATATATATATATATATATATATATATATATATATATATATATATATATATATATATATATATATATATATATATATATATATATATATATATATATATATATATATATATATATATATATATATATATATATATATATATATATATATATATATATATATATATATATATATATATATATATATAAATTAATGCATTTAAAACTTCATCTAATAACAAAATGATACAATATATATATATATATATATATATATATATATATATATATATATACACACAATTAATGCTAGGCATTAATTGTACAAGATTCCATATATATTTCGAATGACATAAAACCGAAACAACCCTTAGAGGGTTTCGGTCGTATAGAAAGGGAGAAGAGAAAGAGAGAATTAGTTAGGGTTTTACCTCTTAGAACTTATGAAAAACCCTTAACTATAATTCTCTATTTATAGGCTTCAATTAAAAGGGTTTATAACTTGGTATAATTGTTTTTATAGAATCAAAGGACGTAAGTAACCTACATTAAATAACTAAAAACATTTGATGATTTTATGTATTTAAAGGGTTTTTTGGTGCATTAAATAATAGTACATTTACCATAAAATTTATAGGGTGAGCTTATATGAGTAAAAGTTACAACATCGAACTAATTGAATCCATATGACTTAGTTTTTAAAGTTGTCAGCAAATATGAGCACAACAAAATCTAAACTATCAATGCGGTAGCCCTACAAAACGGACAAACATTCTTGCACGACAACCAAACCTTAATGCAATCGACATGATTCCCAATCATATCGTTTTCCTCATATTCCTCTAAACAAATAGCACATTTATCTCCTTCGATTTCGCAGTCCCCACACATGTTTCCTTCTATCATACTCACGTCTAGATTTAGGATTATTGTTTTATTGGACAAACCCGAAAGATCAGTTGCTCTCTTCGGTATAGCTTGTAGTGCAAGAGCCTCCCTCGACTCGTTAGACGTACCAAGTAATATGTCTTCTATCTCCCTTCGACTTTGAACTGACCGAATGCTTATGCGCCCGATGTTACGGGTGTCATCGATATTATCATGTCGATCCATATGGATTAAACTTGTAATTAATGCGAACTTTTTTTTTTCAAAGCGAACTTTAACAAAAGATAATATATGGGATGTGTATAATGTTAGAATATTATCACATAAACATATAACAATTCACGAGTACGCAGCGGAATAGAAACGTATATGTAATCATATTAATTAACAAAGAGAGAATCGAAACGTGTACCTTTGCGCAAAGCTTCCAATAATATTATTAATAAGATTATTATTATTATTTAGGGTTTAAAGTAAAACCCCTCTACGATCGCACACTAGACACCCCTATGATGTATGCTAGTCCCCGATCACGATCTTCACAACCCTTTGTGTAATCCCTTATATTCGAAAACTCCATAGAACCGAAACCAATTGTTGTCGTAAACACAATGTTACACCATTGTACAAGATTCCATATATATTTCGAATGACATAAAACCGAAACAACCCTTAGAGGGTTTCGGTCGTATAGAAAGGGAGAAGAGAAAGAGAGAATTAGTTAGGGTTTTACCTCTTAGAACTTATGAAAAACCCTTAACTATAATTCTCTATTTATAGGCTTCAATTAAAAGGGTTTATAACTTGGTGACTAAGTTTGTAGAGGATTAGGAAACTCTCTAAAACTTTCGGCCCCCTCCCCTTTATTGTACAATTAGGAAACTCCTAATTTACACTTTAAGCCGTCTCTTTTAATTAATAAACATTTATATAACTATTAACTTATGTTTATTAATTATTTCGTGATCATATTAATTAATATATTACTTTAATATACTAATTAATAACATAGAGTTTACGTGTCATTTCGTGTGACCCCGTAGGCTTAAATTATTTCCGGACATACGTTTTATTATAACATGATCACACTCCAACAGCTCCCACTTGAGCATGTTATTTATAAAAGTAATAACATTGGTTAGCGTCTAGCAACACGCCAATGCTCCCGGAAATATTTAAGAATAGTTTCTTAAATTACCTATTTGAAATGATTTAGTCTTTAATATCCTTTGTTCAGATACGGGCGTAAAATGCTAATCTCCAGAACTGGTCGGAGTCTGGACGAATGCTACAATTCTGTTTTTGTAAAAATCATATCTCATTCATTACAGATTATTATGAGTCAAACCATACATTTTTGAAAACCTATAAGTGTCCAGTAAATTTTATATGAACTAGCTTTCTTTTGGTTTTGCTCAGATACGGGCGTAAAATGCTAATCTCCAGAACTGGTCGGAGTCTGGACGAATGCTACAATTCTGTTTTTGTAAAAATCATATCTCATTCATTACAGATTATTATGAGTCAAACCATACATTTTTGAAAACCTATAAGTGTCCAGTAAATTTTATATGAACTAGCTTTCTTTTGGTTTTGCTCAGATACGGGCGTAAAATGCTAATCTCCAGAACTGGTCGGAGTCTGGACGAATGCTACAATTCTGTTTTTGTAAAAATCATATCTCATTCATTACAGATTATTATGAGTCAAACCATACATTTTTGAAAACCTATAAGTGTCCAGTAAATTTTATATGAACTAGCTTTCTTTTGGTTTTGCTCAGATACGGGCGTAAAATGCTAATCTCCAGAACTGGTCGGAGTCTGGACGAATGCTACAATTCTGTTTTTGTAAAAATCATAT
>CM067174.1:35912460-35929960 GCA_034093135.1 Erigeron breviscapus | reverse complement strand
ATTTCTCAGTGCTTTTGAAGAACATCTCTTATGTGAATTTGTGTTATATTTTCATGTATTTTGAGTTGATACATGATTAAAATTGGTGAAAAGTTAGGTGAAATATATTGTAAAGAACACACATGAGAAAGAATACAATTACAATTATGGTCCGGAACATAATTGCAAATGTATCACGACTCAAGTGTGTTTATGGCCATGTATGTGTTGACTGGTGTGGAACCTATGATATGAGTTATTAAAAATTATATGGAGTGTTATATTCTTATGTGATGAGAATAGTTGTTGTGTTATAACTCTAGTAATTTTGATTCATGTTATGATGTTTGAATAAGTAAGAAATATATGAACTTACTATGATATGCTAATCATTTATATAACGTAAGCAATGATGTCAAACAACAATTATTTATAAAATGGCCGACAAGGAATAATTCTACAACGATAAAGTAGGATTATAATAAGACCTTGAATTGACGAAATAGAGTAGGACAACTTTATCATATTAAGGGGTTTTGTCGAAAATAGATCTCTGCATATGGCTTCCACTGGCAGCATCTCTCTTTCTTCTGCGAAGTGGTTGAACATTTAGTTCTTCATCATCATCTGCTAGTGAAATTGCATCGGAAGTAGATGATGAGGCACCAACAGTTCTTGGCCTCTTCAACGGTCCTGGAGGAGAACAAAGAGTATTGTCTTCCTCTCCCATAGTCGTCTGTAGATACCTCTTAAGGCTTGCTTCGTTCCGAGCCAATTTGGTATTCCACTCAGTTTCTCGCCTCCTAGCAAGTTCAAATATGTCGACTTGTTGGTTTGCTAGTGTTGGTATCTCCGAACTTGTCTCTCCTACTTCTGCAAGTAGTAGCTCCTTGGCCAACTTTAGAGAAGCCTCCTCTTCCATCACTAGAGTTTCCTGTCGTTCCATAATCTCTTTAAAGATCACATCTTGAGAATCCAGATAGGGTTCTGTATAGAGAGCTGGAAAAGTTGTGCGAGAGGTTGATTGACCTTGTGTTAATTAAGTGGTAGGACATTTCTATAAATTCTTAATGTTTATCATATTAAGGGGTTTTGTCGAAAATAGATCTCTGCATATGGCTTCCACTGGCAGCATCTCTCTTTCTTCTGCGAAGTGGTTGAACATTTAGTTCTTCATCATCATCTGCTAGTGAAATTGCATCGGAAGTAGATGATGAGGCACCAACAGTTCTTGGCCTCTTCAACGGTCCTGGAGGAGAACAAAGAGTATTGTCTTCCTCTCCCATAGTCGTCTGTAGATACCTCTTAAGGCTTGCTTCGTTCCGAGCCAATTTGGTATTCCACTCAGTTTCTCGCCTCCTAGCAAGTTCAAATATGTCGACTTGTTGGTTTGCTAGTGTTGGTATCTCCGAACTTGTCTCTCCTACTTCTGCAAGTAGTAGCTCCTTGGCCAACTTTAGAGAAGCCTCCTCTTCCATCACTAGAGTTTCCTGTCGTTCCATAATCTCTTTAAAGATCACATCTTGAGAATCCAGATAGGGTTCTGTATAGAGAGCTGGAAAAGTTGTGCGAGAGGTTGATTGACCTTGTGTTAATTAAGTGGTAGAAAAATCGAGACAAGATCATGACGCGAAAATGGAAGTTAAGGTGAGGGATATTTATTTCCTCCTGTATGGATAAGAGTGATTCTGGGGACAGAATCCTTTTAAGGGGGGAATAATTGTAACATCCCAAACTTTTATACAATGGTTGACTTGAGTTTTTAAGTCAACACCTTGAGTCCGTTAAGTCTCTAGGAGATTTAATGCTTATATATGTTTAATGTGATATATGTGTGAGGCTTTAATGCCTTAATTATGTATGTGTTAATATGTTTATATGTTTAAGGATTTGATGAGATGTGTTTTTAAGACGGTCTAGACGTGCTTGAAGTGTCGTATGTATTCCCGGTAGCTAGTTTAAGCTCTAAATGTGAAGTTTAAAAGTATAGGGACTAGATATGTCATTTTGGAAACTTTATACCTTATCAAAAACTGATTAATGAGCTATTATTGAGCTCATAATTCAGTTACTCAATGATATAAACACACACACACAACAATAATAGAAAACAAGAAAGCTTTCTCCATACCCGTTTTTATAGACAGCAGCCCAGTAAATCGCGTCGGATCGAAGATCAAACCGTCGGATCATCTTCAATTTTTGGTAGTAGGTTCCTGACACATAGGACTACATTTTCAGCCATTAAATTTGATATGAACAATGTTTCCTCTGGTTCTGCCCAGAAAAGTGACAAAGTGATAATTTCCAGAATTGGTCAGTTTTCAAACGAATGCTGTAGGTCTGTGTTGCAAAGATCATATATTCTTCATCTGAACGATTTAGAAGATGAACCTTACATTTTTGAAAACCTCCAGATGTCCATTAAATTTGATATGAACAATGTTTCCTCTGGTTCTGCCCAGAAAAGTGACAAAGTGATAATTTCCAGAATTGGTCAGTTTTCAAACGAATGCTGTAGGTCTGTGTTGCAAAGATCATATATTCTTCATCTGAACGATTTAGAAGATGAACCTTACATTTTTGAAAACCTCCAGATGTCCATTAAATTTGATATGAACAATGTTTCCTCTGGTTCTGCCCAGAAAAGTGACAAAGTGATAATTTCCAGAATTGGTCAGTTTTCAAACGAATGCTGTAGGTCTGTGTTGCAAAGATCATATATTCTTCATCTGAACGATTTAGAAGATGAACCTTACATTTTTGAAAACCTCCAGATGTCCATTAAATTTGATATGAACAATGTTTCCTCTGGTTCTGCCCAGAAAAGTGACAAAGTGATAATTTCCAGAATTGGTCAGTTTTCAAACGAATGCTGTAGGTCTGTGTTGCAAAGATCATATATTCTTCATCTGAACGATTTAGAAGATGAACCTTACATTTTTGAAAACCTCCAGATGTCCATTAAATTTGATATGAACAATGTTTCCTCTGGTTCTGCCCAGAAAAGTGACAAAGTGATAATTTCCAGAATTGGTCAGTTTTCAAACGAATGCTGTAGGTCTGTGTTGCAAAGATCATATATTCTTCATCTGAACGATTTAGAAGATGAACCTTACATTTTTGAAAACCTATAAGTGTCCAGTAAATTTTATATGAACTAGCTTTCTTTTGGTTTTGCTCAGATACGGGCGTAAAATGCTAATCTCCAGAACTGGTCGGAGTCTGGACGAATGCTACAATTCTGTTTTTGTAAAAATCATATCTCATTCATTACAGATTATTATGAGTCAAACCATACATTTTTGATTTAAGTCTTGTGTTGATGAGGGGAGGGTGATTATGAGTTGTTGTTATGCTTGATTGAATGATGAAATGATATGGTTATTATGCTTTATTAACTTGACATGTGGTTAAGGTTAATTACATAATATTTGATTTAAGTCTTGTGTTGATGAGTTGAATGGTGATTGTGGGCTGTTGTTATGCTTGATTGAATGATGAAATGATATGGTTATTATGCTTTATTAACTTGACATGTGGTTAAGGTTAATTACATAATATTTGATTTAAGTCTTGTGTTGATGAGTTGAATGGTGATTGTGGGCTGTTGTTATGCTTGATTGAATGATGAAATGATATGGTTATTATGCTTTATTAACTTGACATGTGGTTAAGGTTAATTACATAATATTTGATTTAAGTCTTGTGTTGATGAGTTGAATGGTGATTGTGGGCTGTTGTTATGCTTGATTGAATGATGAAATGATATGGTTATTATGCTTTATTAACTTGACATGTGGTTAAGGTTAATTACATAATATTTGATTTAAGTCTTGTGTTGATGAGTTGAATGGTGATTGTGGGCTGTTGTTATGCTTGATTGAATGATGAAATGATATGGTTATTATGCTTTATTAACTTGACATGTGGTTAAGGTTAATTACATAATATTTGATTTAAGTCTTGTGTTGATGAGTTGAATGGTGATTGTGGGCTGTTGTTATGCTTGATTGAATGATGAAATGATATGGTTATTATGCTTTATTAACTTGACATGTGGTTAAGGTTAATTACATAATATTTGATTTAAGTCTTGTGTTGATGAGTTGAATGGTGATTGTGGGCTGTTGTTATGCTTGATTGAATGATGAAATGATATGGTTATTATGCTTTATTAACTTGACATGTGGTTAAGGTTAATTACATAATATTTGATTTAAGTCTTGTGTTGATGAGTTGAATGGTGATTGTGGGCTGTTGTTATGCTTGATTGAATGATGAAATGATATGGTTATTATGCTTTATTAACTTGACATGTGGTTAAGGTTAATTACATAATATTTGATTTAAGTCTTGTGTTGATGAGTTGAATGGTGATTGTGGGCTGTTGTTATGCATGTTTGATCAGGAGAATGATGTTATTATTATGCTATATTCACTTGACTTGTTGTTAAGATTGATTGCATAAATAATAATTTAACTTTTGTGTTGATGAGTTAAATGGTGATTGTGGGCTGTTGTTATGCTTGATTAATATAAATGATATGTGTTATTATGGTTAATCATGTGTATATATGGGTATACATTTTGGTTAGTCACTTGATTATTATTATGTGTTATTATGGTTAATCATGTGTATATATGGGTATACATTTTGGTTAGTCACTTGATTATTATTATGTGTTATTATGGTTAATCATGTGTATATATGGGTATACATTTTGGTTAGTCACTTGATTATTATTATGTGTTATTATGGTTAATCATGTGTATATATGGGTATACATTTTGGTTAGTCACTTGATTATTATTATGTGTTATTATGGTTAATCATGTGTATATATGGGTATACATTTTGGTTAGTCACTTGATTATTATTATGTGTTATTATGGTTAATCATGTGTATATATGGGTATACATTTTGGTTAGTCACTTGATTATTATTATGTGTTATTATGGTTAATCATGTGTATATATGGGTATACATTTTGGTTAGTCACTTGATTATTATTATGTGTTATTATGGTTAATCATGTGTATATATGGGTATACATTTTGGTTAGTCACTTGATTATTATTATGTGTTATTATGGTTAATCATGTGTATATATGGGTATACATTTTGGTTAGTCACTTGATTATTATTATGTGTTATTATGGTTAATCATGTGTATATATGGGTATACATTTTGGTTAGTCACTTGATTATTATTATGTGTTATTATGGTTAATCATGTGTATATATGGGTATACATTTTGGTTAGTCACTTGATTATTATTATGTGTTATTATGGTTAATCATGTGTATATATGGGTATACATTTTGGTTAGTCACTTGATTATTATTATGTGTTATTATGGTTAATCATGTGTATATATGGGTATACATTTTGGTTAGTCACTTGATTATTATTATGTGTTATTATGGTTAATCATGTGTATATATGGGTATACATTTTGGTTAGTCACTTGATTATTATTATGTGTTATTATGGTTAATCATGTGTATATATGGGTATACATTTTGGTTAGTCACTTGATTATTATTATGTGTTATTATGGTTAATCATGTGTATATATGGGTATACATTTTGGTTAGTCACTTGATTATTATTATGTGTTATTATGGTTAATCATGTGTATATATGGGTATACATTTTGGTTAGTCACTTGATTATTATTATGTGTTATTATGGTTAATCATGTGTATATATGGGTATACATTTTGGTTAGTCACTTGATTATTATTATGTGTTATTATGGTTAATCATGTGTATATATGGGTATACATTTTGGTTAGTCACTTGATTATTATTATGTGTTATTATGGTTAATCATGTGTATATATGGGTATACATTTTGGTTAGTCACTTGATTATTATTATGTGTTATTATGGTTAATCATGTGTATATATGGGTATACATTTTGGTTAGTCACTTGATTATTATTATGTGTTATTATGGTTAATCATGTGTATATATGGGTATACATTTTGGTTAGTCACTTGATTATTATTATGTGTTATTATGGTTAATCATGTGTATATATGGGTATACATTTTGGTTAGTCACTTGATTATTATTATGTGTTATTATGGTTAATCATGTGTATATATGGGTATACATTTTGGTTAGTCACTTGATTATTATTATGTGTTATTATGGTTAATCATGTGTATATATGGGTATACATTTTGGTTAGTCACTTGATTATTATTATGTGTTATTATGGTTAATCATGTGTATATATGGGTATACATTTTGGTTAGTCACTTGATTATTATTATGTGTTATTATGGTTAATCATGTGTATATATGGGTATACATTTTGGTTAGTCACTTGATTATTATTATGTGTTATTATGGTTAATCATGTGTATATATGGGTATACATTTTGGTTAGTCACTTGATTATTATTATGTGTTATTATGGTTAATCATGTGTATATATGGGTATACATTTTGGTTAGTCACTTGATTATTATTATGTGTTATTATGGTTAATCATGTGTATATATGGGTATACATTTTGGTTAGTCACTTGATTATTATTATGTGTTATTATGGTTAATCATGTGTATATATGGGTATACATTTTGGTTAGTCACTTGATTATTATTATGTGTTATTATGGTTAATCATGTGTATATATGGGTATACATTTTGGTTAGTCACTTGATTATTATTATGTGTTATTATGGTTAATCATGTGTATATATGGGTATACATTTTGGTTAGTCACTTGATTATTATTATGTGTTATTATGGTTAATCATGTGTATATATGGGTATACATTTTGGTTAGTCACTTGATTATTATTATGTGTTATTATGGTTAATCATGTGTATATATGGGTATACATTTTGGTTAGTCACTTGATTATTATTATGTGTTATTATGGTTAATCATGTGTATATATGGGTATACATTTTGGTTAGTCACTTGATTATTATTATGTGTTATTATGGTTAATCATGTGTATATATGGGTATACATTTTGGTTAGTCACTTGATTATTATTATGTGTTATTATGGTTAATCATGTGTATATATGGGTATACATTTTGGTTAGTCACTTGATTATTATTATGTGTTATTATGGTTAATCATGTGTATATATGGGTATACATTTTGGTTAGTCACTTGATTATTATTATGTGTTATTATGGTTAATCATGTGTATATATGGGTATACATTTTGGTTAGTCACTTGATTATTATTATGTGTTATTAATTGTATTTGTTAGGATACGATAATGATCGAATGATGGATGGTTTGATGATGTTGGTCTATAGTATATAAGGGGATATGTGGAAACTATATGATATATGGTGAACCTGAGATAGGATTCTTGTTGTTTAGAAATCCTATAAGGGTAATTGGATATATGGTGATCCTTAAATATTGAGATGGGATTCTTGTTGTTTAGAAATCCTATAAGGGTGGTTGATTTGGTGTGAAATAGGGTTCCATTGATTATTAGGAAACCTATATGTGATTATAATGGAATTATAAATAAAAAAAAAAAAAAAAAAAAAAAAAAAAAAAAAAAAAAAAAAAAAAAAAAAAAAAAAAAAAAAAAAAAAAAAAAAAAAAAAAAAAAAAAAAAAAAAAAAAAAAAAAAAAAAAAAAAAAAAAAAAAAAAAAAAAAAAAAAAAAAAAAAAAAAAAAAAAAAAAAAAAAAAAAAAAAAAAAAAAAAAAAAAAAAAAAAAAAAAAAAAAAAAAAAAAAAAAAAAAAAAAAAAAAAAAAAAAAAAAAAAAAAAAAAAAAAAAAAAAAAAAAAAAAAAAAAAAAAAAAAAAAAAAAAAAAAAAAAAAAAAAAAAAAAAAAAAAAAAAAAAAAAAAAAAAAAAAAAAAAAAAAAAAAAAAAAAAAAAAAAAAAAAAAAAAAAAAAAAAAAAAAAAAAAAAAAAAAAAAAAAAAAAAAAAAAAAAAAAAAAAAAAAAAAAAAAAAAAAAAAAAAAAAAAAAAAAAAAAAAAAAAAAAAAAAAAAAAAAAAAAAAAAAAAAAAAAAAAAAAAAAAAAAAAAAAAAAAAAAAAAAAAAAAAAAAAAAAAAAAAAAAAAAAAAAAAAAAAAAAAAAAAAAAAAAAAAAAAAAAAAAAAAAAAAAAAAAAAAAAAAAAAAAAAAAAAAAAAAAAAAAAAAAAAAAAAAAAAAAAAAAAAAAAAAAAAAAAAAAAAAAAAAAAAAAAAAAAAAAAAAAAAAAAAAAAAAAAAAAAAAAAAAAAAAAAAAAAAAAAAAAAAAAAAAAAAAAAAAAAAAAAAAAAAAAAAAAAAAAAAAAAAAAAAAAAAAAAAAAAAAAAAAAAAAAAAAAAAAAAAAAAAAAAAAAAAAAAAAAAAAAAAAAAAAAAAAAAAAAAAAAAAAAAAAAAAAAAAAAAAAAAAAAAAAAAAAAAAAAAAAAAAAAAAAAAAAAAAAAAAAAAAAAAAAAAAAAAAAAAAAAAAAAAAAAAAAAAAAAAAAAAAAAAAAAAAAAAAAAAAAAAAAAAAAAAAAAAAAAAAAAAAAAAAAAAAAAAAAAAAAAAAAAAAAAAAAAAAAAAAAAAAAAAAAAAAAAAAAAAAAAAAAAAAAAAAAAAAAAAAAAAAAAAAAAAAAAAAAAAAAAAAAAAAAAAAAAAAAAAAAAAAAAAAAAAAAAAAAAAAAAAAAAAAAAAAAAAAAAAAAAAAAAAAAAAAAAAAAAAAAAAAAAAAAAAAAAAAAAAAAAAAAAAAAAAAAAAAAAAAAAAAAAAAAAAAAAAAAAAAAAAAAAAAAAAAAAAAAAAAAAAAAAAAAAAAAAAAAAAAAAAAAAAAAAAAAAAAAAAAAAAAAAAAAAAAAAAAAAAAAAAAAAAAAAAAAAAAAAAAAAAAAAAAAAAAAAAAAAAAAAAAAAAAAAAAAAAAAAAAAAAAAAAAAAAAAAAAAAAAAAAAAAAAAAAAAAAAAAAAAAAAAAAAAAAAAAAAAAAAAAAAAAAAAAAAAAAAAAAAAAAAAAAAAAAAAAAAAAAAAAAAAAAAAAAAAAAAAAAAAAAAAAAAAAAAAAAAAAAAAAAAAAAAAAAAAAAAAAAAAAAAAAAAAAAAAAAAAAAAAAAAAAAAAAAAAAAAAAAAAAAAAAAAAAAAAAAAAAAAAAAAAAAAAAAAAAAAAAAAAAAAAATTTGAACCCATTATTTTAAGTCGAGTGTATGGCTATACAAACATCTTAATTAATTAATGAGGGCGCCAAATGGTATCATACTTCAGTTGCAAATTGAAGGAACAAATCCTGTTTTGACTACAAGTGTCTAGCCATGTCGTTTCTTAACATTTCTGAAAATAGCCCTTTATTACTACCTTGTTCAGGACAGTTAGAACTATATCTAGAAATGCAATCCACACAAGCATAACTCACTTGCATCTCAAGTCTAAGGATAAATAAAGTAACCATTTCACGAATTTCATTTAATGACGCCGATCCATAAAATGAAAATTCGTTAAGTGGGGTAAGTCCAATATTCATCTTTTGAATATCATGTGAGTTTGGTACGATCCGCCATCTTCAAAATATTCCCTTAAATATTTTCACCAATCTCTCACAATTGTCTTACTTTAATTATATTCCCATATAATTAATCGACAATGGACGTTTAGAATATTTTCAAATATTCATGGATCTAAACATGCAAATATAGGACACAATCATTATAAAATGAAACCACTTATACCGCGTATAAAAATTCATTTATTAAAATAACAATTGTTTAATATCCCATTATCCAAATACCAATCACAGATTTACATGATATAACTAGCAATAACCTATGCCCACGACATACTTATTGAGCTTTCCTTTTGACAATGTCTTTGTAAAAGGATCCGCTAAGTTATAATCTGTGTGAACTTTGAGTAATTTGATTTCACGTGATTCGATTTGCTCACGAACGTAGTGATATCTTCTTTGGTAATGTCTGGCACCTTTTTGAACCCCAGGTTCATTGGCAATGACAATTGCTCCCGAATTATTACAGTACAGATCCATAGGTGTGTTATTTGAGGATTATCATGTTAAAATCCAAAAATAAACTTTCTAATCCAGACAACCTTCATGTCGTCTTCTCTGAGACGGCAATATACTCAGACTCTGTCACATACATAGCAACTGTGGTTTGCTTTTAGCTCAAAATCCATTCCACCGTGTCTTCATTTAAAATGAAGACATATCTCGACTGATATTTTGAAACATCTTTATCAGTCCTAAAATCCAACATCACAATTTCTATTCACTTTGAATTTTGAATTGGGATTTCAAACATACTCCAAGAATAATTCTTTAGTAGCCCGCATGTACTTAAGAATGTTCTTTACAGCAGTCCAATGATCCTCTCCAGGATTCTGCTGATAACGGCTAACAATATTCTGCGCGAACGCAATATCAGGTCTAGTGCATCTTACCGCATACATGATGATCCCACCGCCGAAGCATAAAGGATTCTTTTCATACGCTCCACCTCTTCAGGTGTAGAAGCACCATTCTTGCTAGATAAATTAAGTCCTTCTTGCATCGGCAAATTTCCGCGCTTAGAATTTTTCCATCTTGAATTTCCTCAAGATCTTATCTATATAAGCACTTTGACTTAATCCAATCAACCGTTTACTTCTATCTCTATAGATCTTGATTCCAAGAATGAATGCCGCTTCACCCAAGTCTTTCATAGCAAAACACTTTCCAAGATAAGATTTAACGTCTTTTAACATTGGAATGTGATTTCCTATTATCAATATGTCATCGACATACAAGACAAGGAAAGTAACATTACTCCCACTAGCTTTGCGATATACACATGGCTCATCAGGATTTTGAGCAAAACCAAACATCTTGATTTCCTCATCAAACCTTTTATTCCAACTCCTTGATGCTTGCTTCAATCCATAAATGGACCTTTGAAGTTTGCATACTTTGTCGGGATGTTTTGGATCGACAAAACCTTCTGGTTGTACCATATAGACTTCCTCGTCTAAAAAACCGTTCAAGAAAGCGGTTTTGACATCCATTTGCCATATCTCATAGTCATAGTACGCCGATATGGCTAAGATGATCCTTGTGAGTCCCTCGATAGCAATGGATCGCTCTCGAGATCGTCTATGGTTATGTCGTGAGTGCGGAATCCTCACGAGATAACTGTTTGATTAGTTATCTATTAATATTGCTAATTACAATGTATAATCAGCCTTATATTGTTCTATCTTCGTTTGGTATTGATCACAAACGAACTTAGATGATTTCAGTGTGTTAAACTGATTAGCAACCTCAATTTAGGGTTTCTAAACGTTTTTATATGTTTCAGAATATTTGCTGGGCTTTGTTCTTACGAACTTAGCAGCCCAGCCCATCTTAACGAAGATTATCTTCGTTAGTGCCTAACGAAGATTAACTTCGTTAGTTGTAAATCAGCTTTATAGTTATATTCCTAGTATTTCACGTACAAGGAATCCTAACGTATATTATGTTTGTACTTGTATAACATACATAACAAACATCATATATAAACATATATAACACCTAAACATGTAATCGATCATTACCAAAACATTATGTTCATAATCTATCAATTACATATACGAATAAGACATAATCAAATCTAAGTTGCTGTTGTCACATCAACGTGCATCAACAAACTCCCCCTTGACAGCAGCACCTTCGATTTCTTCAGTCTTCAAAATTCTGTCATCCATTAAATAACAATCGCTTGCTATTTGCATGGATATTTTCATGTAAGCAGACTTGGATAATCTTACGATATCGACTTTCTTCATATTTCCAAAATGGCAAAAATGAACATTCTGTATCGTATAATTTTCTCAGATCATTTCTTGAGAAGTTGACCAATTGCATTGGATCATACATCCTTCTCAGCAAAATCTTCTTTTCTGAATCTGCATACATCTTGGCTTCACCAGTATCTCGATCAATCTCCCAATTGTCCATTTTCTCCAAGACATCTTGTGCCCATTTCTTGGCAGGGACTTTGATCATACACTTGATATCACGTTGAATATACTCAACGCTTCTATCTGGTTTAACCACTTTCTTCTTCTTTCTTGATTCAATATAAAACTTCGGTTTCTCTGAGTCTTTCATATTCAATCTCAATTTGAAATCCTCATGAAGTTTCTTACCAATAAGATCAGCAAGACCATATCCACTTGGATTGATTATCCAGTTATTTCCAAGTTCATGTAAGTCCTCTTCACACAAACTTCTGAAGTGACTCTCACGCCATGCTAAATATTGACAACCTTCTGGTCTTTTAAGAATGAACAACTTCAATTCTTCATCATAGAACCAACTCCAGATTATTGTCTTATATTTCGCAGCATCTTTATCTGAAATGTGAGTCCAATACATGATAGGTTTCAAAGTATCCCTAGTGACTATATATTCACCAAGTCTTTGTCCAGGCACAAGCCGATCAACCTCTTGTAGTGGATCATCATCTCTGAGAGGAACTGGATGATCGTTTGGATTAAAAGGTCTTGTTAAATTTATCTCATACTCAAAAGGAATCAAATTATCTTCAACCTTAGCATATACCACAAAGTTTAAAACTTTTGTATTGCTACTAAATGAAGCTTGAACCATTCTTTCCTTTATATCTTTTCTCTTCAATTCCAACACATTCCTTTCTTCTATAGATGGATCGTTAGGAATTGTGTCCCAAATATCATCAAACCCATAAGGTTTCTTGAATAAATTAACATCTGGTTCCGGGACAATTTCACCTTCCTCAAGCTCATTTCCATCAAAGAGTAATTCTGTATCATCTGTATCATCTGAGTAGATTACACAAAATAACACCAGAATACAATGATTAATCATGATAATAAAGATGAAATATAATTGCATTGAAATAAGATAAATTACATTTACATGTCATAACTTATTACATGCAACCTAAAATACAATTCATCTAATCATTATTAACATCATAAGTCGAATCAGAATCAGAATCAGATTCCAAAGCTGTTTGCTTTTGAATCTGTAATTCTTTTTCTCTTTCATTTTCTGCTTGTTGTTGTTTATCTAATAAAACATCAACGACATCATGAAAGGCGTTTAATTGAGAATAATAGTCATGTCCAAATTTTGCTTCAACTTCACGCTTTAATCGATCAGTTTCAGCTTCAACTTGATCATCACTTAAATAATCAATTGATTTGGAAGAATTACCTGAGTCAAGTGCTTCAATAGCCTCAGCATCATGAGGAGCACTTGATTCTCCAGCACCAGATGTACCAACCTCTGTATGATCTCCCCCTGTCTCCCCCTGAACTTCAACACCCTTTCCTTTGTCAAGAACTGGGCGAGAATCACTTCGATCACCAGCATTATCAGCATCATCATCATCATCATCTTGACGTCTTGGCACTGATAATCTACATATCTCTTCAGGCACATCTCCCCCTTGATTCTTGACCCAATTGACAAGAAAGGTCAGAGCAGCTCGGACATCTGAGAGATCAGACTCTAACGTGTGAACACGAGTCTCTAGAACCTCAATACGTCGAACCAGAGGAGAATCTGAAGGAAGAGGAGGAATAACAGGCACTCTGGGAGGCAACAGTGGTCGTAACGGCACACTGACAGCAACAGAATGAGCTGGTGCTGTTGATGCAACCGGAATAGCAGCAGCAGTTGAACTTGGAGGATCAGGAATTGAAACTGATGTAGCTTCAGTGATACGTGCACGCTTAACTCTTTGATAAGTAAAAGTAGCATCCATTGATCTTTTAGAACTCCTAGTATCACTTGAACTGGGTGCATTGACCGGATCATCAATATCGTCAAAAAGGCTGGCTAGTGCAGGATCAAATCGAGCTGCAACCTCCTCAGGATGTGCATCATACTTATCATGAGCAGATTGAGCCGTATCAGAGACTATCGGAGAAGCATGAGATGCCTTGCTTCGACGTTCTCTACGTAGCTCACCTGATACACCTTCTTGATGATCACTTTCAGAAGCTACAGCAACATCATGAGCCTTCTTTGTACGATTCTCATGTTCATCTGTGTTTTCCGAGACAACAACAGTATCCGAACCACTGGTACTCGCTTCATCATTGTCATTCCCATGATCAGAATCATCATCGGAATCACCATCTGAAGAATTATCTGAACCATCTTCAGAATCTTCAGTATCATCAGACTCTTCATCATCATCCACAAAGATATCATCCTCAAGACGAGAACGATAGTCAGGATTTATCAAGTGACCAAACAGTGGTGGATCTGTAAGGCCTTCTACATTGCGTGTATTTGCTTCTAAGTCAGCGAAGAGACGTAGAGGCCAAGCATGCAGATTATAACGAGGACCTTGATTATAAACTAAGTCTGGACAGAAATGTCTGACTATGGCCATAACAAAACGAGGATAAAGCAGAAAGCGCTTTCGTCCTTTGGCACTCAGCTGTTCAAGAAATTCCTGATAAAAATAGACAGAAAATGGATACGGGCGATTGTAAACCAATGCAACCATCTGCGTTGCAATTTGAGCAGACAGTTGATCAAAACCCGCTTTTCGATTGCTTAAACAGACTAGCAAGGCATACGCTAGATATCTCCATCGTCCCTTAATTCCACTTTTGTCAAATGGCAACTTAATCGCACCGACGTAACCCATCCTCTGAAAGCAATGATAAATAAGCGGAAACGAATATGCCATTTCTACCTCTTCTTCTGGTTCTTCACCTAAATGTAGAATATGACGTAGATTAGAAGCGTTGAAATCAAAGGTGATCCCAGCAACTGTAGCTTGAATAAAGCTATGACCCTCAACCATCACTTCATGAGCAGTACGCCAAAATTCATCGATGTACTGTCGAATAAGTCGTGGGGTAAAAGTGAAAAACACAAACGACAGTCTTGAGCGAGCTATGAATTCAAACATTTGATGATAATGTTCACTATTGCGTTGATCTGGATCAAGATTGAGAGCCAGATTATGCTTCTCAAAGAATTGTCTTGGTGCTAAAGCCATATCTGCAAAACAAATCATAGTATCGAAACAACAAATATAAATTAAGCACAATGAATGAATCACAGACTTGGAAAACTTAATCACTAAATTCGTAGATTAAATATTACGAAAATAGTCGTTAAGTTCGTAAGAGGGAAGTTTACGAAGATAAAGTTAAATTCGTAAGCATTAACTGAACGAAGATGTCATTAAGTTCGTTAGAACAAATTGTACGAAGATGACATTAAGTTCGTAAGAACAAGGTGAACGAAGATGACATTAAGTTCGTAAGACCAAAGTGTACGAAGATATCATTAAGTTCGTAAGAACAATTTAAATTCGTAAACACTTGTAAAAATATCCTACGTTAGTAACTTATCAACTTAAATTTAAGTTCGTAAGTTATAAACGAAGGATAACTTCGTTTGCTTGAACACTAAATTCGTTTGCTACTTCCGAGCAACAGTTCATCAACAATTTAAATTGATTAACTTTTTGTTTTTGCCCAAAATTGTTTTCAAAAATTTGTATCCATTAATTATAGCATAACCCAGTTCGATTATAACAAAAATTTAAGATATAATAATAGAGGATTAATCTCAAAACGAAGTTAAAACCCTAAAATCAAAATTATTGTGAACCGGTCTGAGTTCGTGTATAGATTGAACACAGAAACCAATTATGATTAGTGATTTGCGAACAATAATGGTCAATAAGGTACCTGAATCACTAATAACAATGATAAACAAGGCAACAAGTCTTAAATCGACTGAAAACTGAAGATTTGATTGATGGAAGAATGGAAGTGAGGCTGCACAAATTCGTTTATGTAAAAAATAGAACGAAGACAACCTATATTTATATAGATGGTAAACAAGGTATAAAACGGGTCGGGTAGAAAACCGGGTACAATTAAGTTCGTACGAAGATAATCTTCGTAAGAACAAATTGACGTCCAGAACGAAGATAAATGTTATCTTCGTAAGAACAATTTGAACGAAGATAAGTATACTTCGTAAGAACTGTTTGAACGAAGATAAGTATATCTTCGTAAGATCTAATTCTGGACTTAGAAAATTCCAGAATTTCCATCACGAAATGTACCATGATTCGACCTTTTACCTAATCCTGTACATTGCAAAAACTTGTTAAAAATAACCTGTTCATGCCTTGTACAAAGAAATTCCATCATACATAATCATCATCATAATGTAAGTATTCAACTAACATTATAATTGTGAATAATAACAAAACTTCACATCTCTCAAACCTAATCATCAACAAACCTGAAAATAATCAATTAATATACGAACAATGTTACCAATCATGACCATGAAATGAAGAACCTTCCACTAATCATTGAGATGCTTAACGACAAATGATCTTGAAACACTTAAGTCCCATACGAAATGCCGTCTACAAAACAGTCAAACAATGAGTAGTCCAAAAATTCAATTAAGAACCTTATAAAGTTTCCGGAATCATGTCATAAGTTAAGGTACGAAGATTAAAAGTAACAGATCTGATTATTTTCACTAAATACATGAATAAATAAATACACCAATATCAAGTTCATGTATTCTTCCTTCACATGCTCATATCTGCATCACAAAAATTGTCATCACACAGCAAGGATCTTATCTCTAGGATATCATCCATACGAATACAATGTATTTGCAGAATATAGCACTTCAACTTAATCTTTTTAACCTGAACACTGCACACTTAATGAAAACTCATTAACGCATTAAGAGCATAACAGAATAATGCAGAAAATTTCAAGCTAAAATCATACAAAAACAGGGTTAACAAATACAAAATAACAATGAATCTAACAAAAGATCAAGGGAGGTCATTTCATCGTCAAACCCTAAAATGTCACCAAGTTATTAATCAAAATTCATAACTTGTAACAACAAAAAATTGTGAGATTTCAAATAACTTTGACGTTTCACAAAACACTTAAAATATCATTTTCTATTATCCCGCCAAATTGAAGACACTAATTTCAAATGCGCACATCACAGTAAAGAGCTCGAAATGGAAAACCACAAGGAGACTCCTACCCTTGAAGAAAATCCAAAGGCCTATGAGAGGGACACACCCAGAAAACCAGTAGAATTCGCAGTGGCAAGACAACAAAAGATCATTTTCTAAACTTAAACAAATTAATGTTCATATCAGAAAATCTTCTTTTTATACAAACCACACAACCTCATCAAGAATTCTCATGAATGAATTCAGTAAAACATATACTCAGAATTTCAAATAGGATCTCTCGTGCAATAAGAACTTATGAAAATACCATTTTGACTCAATAAAAAGAAAAAATAAATCAGAATAAAAATTACATAATAATAATCTAAGCTATACACTAATTACTTGAATTTATTCATTATTTATTCATTATTTACATGATGCTTGGTTACTGCTGATTAGATCAGTTTAGCATGTTACATAAACCTGTGGGTGAGAAATAATTCTCTTATTATTAGTTATGAACAGTGACCCAACAACGATTACCGGTATGTTTGTCCTCTTAAACACTCGGTA
>CM067174.1:35878637-35911460 GCA_034093135.1 Erigeron breviscapus | reverse complement strand
GCCAAAATAAAACAAGAGTCGTCAACAAACCAGTTGCTTCGGCCCTGATAACCATGAATATCATGCCACAGCTTCCTTTCTTCAATATCAGATTCACCAACAACCTATCCACAGGTTACATTTCAACTGAATTACATGACTCTAGAATACTACCAATTATTAAGAACGTTCATCCACCACGTCAGCAAGAGTAAAAATAATAAGTATTTAACAATATAGCAATACCATTTCGGGGATAGTTGTACCCTCGAGCACGCGAGGGATATGCACTTGGAAGCTGGGTGGATCATAATATAGACATCTGTAGAATTAATACAAACATAAGAACAAAATTACACAATGAGTGGAATGAGATTCTAAAGGACTGATCTGGTCAAGAGTTATAAATGATTTTCTTACAACACGTTATGATCGTTCGCAGACTCAAGCTTGGGACTGACAAAACCGCACACGTCTCCGCTGAAATGAATACAAGAGAGGAACATATCATTAGAAATTTGCAACCACCAACAGACTTAAATTGCAAAAACAAACATTACAACCTTATGCACTTCTCAATCTTGATCGAGTTATATTGTTTGCTAGATGCTGACTCGTTCAATGCCCCCATTATCCAAGAAGCAAAATCTTCAGAAACATGTAAAAATAACTGATCGTGATTTCTCACATTTCTTTTTGCTTCTTCCTCCTAATTGATATTAACAACCGATTAATATAGTTTCATCTCAAGTCATGCTCAAATAAAACCATGATTCAAGATTGTACAGCCTTACACTAAGTTCCTTCTCGATATTCTTCGTGGCAGCAAGAAGGCGCTCTTCATTGATAAATGGAAGTTTGCAGATGCTCTTCAAAGTTTAATGAAAATAAAAGAAACCACAAAGTCCACTTATTACATACAGGCATAGAAAACAACGGGCCATAAAGGGAGCCAGAGTTGACATCTAATTTAAACAAAACAAACATTTATGAACAAAGCTCACCTGCCAAAGAAATCTTTTACCATCTGTGTCGCTTTCAAACTCTGAATAAAAAGCGGGGGGAAAAAAACTAAATAGTTGTGTTTCGGAAGATATCAAACAAGGTAGCACGTTCTGAAGCTTACCAGATGGATAGAAATCAAGAATACTTGAATCTTCATCGGTCATGAGTGATTGGTATGACATAGGAAGTGCGTGGGCGCTACACACATATTACATAATGCCATCAACCAAAGCACAGTAACAAACGGGAATGGTTTGTCCAAAATGCAATCAAAAAATGTACCTTGTAGGTGGAAGAACCGCCATCAGTTGGTCAAATGGTTTAAATGGCACTCCTTTATCAAAGATCACTTTCGTGCTCGATAAACCTTTTAAATCTGATGCAAAAGGACCATAATGATATGGATAAAACCTGTTGATTAAAAATTTGGGATCCACAATTATTAACCAGTTGATAACATGAATTAACACAAAAAAAAATTAAAAAAAATAAATCTACATCGGATCAATGAGCCTCACCATGTCCACGAGGGAACACCTGAGAAGTAATAAAGAAAAACCCAGCACAACCCTCTGGTGTATTCTTCGACCTACAGAAAATAAAATAAAAAAACAAAAAGATAAACCACATCAACGAACCATTCGCATCTATTCTCGTATTCACCATATTTTTATTTAAAAATAAGGAAAGTTGCATTTGTTTTGTTGAACAACAAATTAGACCTGAAAAATAGTGTGTAATATGTAATTATGTATGCACTGGATACCTATGTGATACAAACCCAGTTCGTATTTGGGTGGGTATTAGGGTAAGATTTATTAATGCTAGGTCAAAGCAGTTACTGAAAAAGGAAACTGATGGGTTGCTAAAATGTAGGGTCAGTTATTATTGCTAGTATTGCTTATTTATATCCCTTGTTCTAGTATTAGGAGGGTGTGGATGTTTTATATAAAATTAGGGTGATAAACCTTTGTTCCTGGAGATTAACCCATCTCGAATTGGGTCTTGGAGATTAACCCATCTCGAATTGGGTCCTCTATCTTGTAATATTTCAGTTTCCAGCAATTAAATAAATCAATTGTTCTTATGTAATTTCTGGGTTCTATCATTTGGTTCCATTGCCGGGAAATCAATCACATATATCTTTTTCTGAAATCCGGGAAATCAGTTTCACATAGATATTTTTCTAGAAATCCGGGAAATCAATTTCACTCATCATTTCACTCATCCGATCTTTTGTTCTAAAACCTGGAGTCAAGTTAACCTATCAAATCATAGGAGTTACAGCCTAGTCGCAAACCCTATGTAAAGATGCTATCTGAAGATGATCTCGCTGCCCAATTAGCCACAATTGCATCTCGACTCGAGTCCATAGTGACACAAGTGAAGGAAGATGTTGCAGCAATCAAGGAGGCTTGGAAGGATGACAAGGGGCTTGAGGATGAACCTACCAACAACAGTTCTAGTGCTACTGATGATAGGTCAGAACATGATTTGGATGTCGTACAAATTACGCCTAGTGCCTATCCAGAATCTCAGATTTCAAAGGTTTGGTGCTCTCAACCTGCGGTGAACGTCTATCCCAGTAATATGGAACGCGCCACACAAACTGCTCACAAATTGATCCGTGGCAAAGCTCCGAGGAAGCAATTGGCAACAACAGCCACTCCAGAATTTGAAACAGATTTTAGGTTACAAGGAAGTGCGGCGGTTCCACATCAGGAGGCACTGGAAGCTGATTGGGGAGGGTCGTTTGAAGCTTTGAAACACAATGACACTGTCTATCAGCCTCCAATCGAATGGCTTATTGCTTGGCTCGCCAATTCCCTTCTTTCCGACTTGAGGACAAGTCGATTATCGGGCCAGGATGTATTGATACAAACCCAGTTCATATTTGGGTGGGTATTAGGGTCAGATTTATTAATGCTGGGTCAAAGCAGTTATTGAAAAAGGAAACTGATGGGTTGCTAAAATGTAGGGTCAGTTATTATTGCTAGTATTGCTTATTTATATCCCTTGTTCTAGTATTAGGAGGGTGTGGATGTTTTATATAAAATTAGGGTGATAAACCTTTGTTCCTGGAGATTAACCCATCTCGAATTGGGTCTTGGAGATTAACCCATCTCGAATTGGGTCTTGGAGATTAACCCATCTCGAATTGGGTCCTCTATCTTGTAATATTTCAGTTTCCAGCAATTAAATAAATCAATTGTTCTTATGTAATTTCTGGGTTCTATCACTATGTCTGACAGAAAATAAACAAGTTTAATGGTCAAAGCAGCATTCATACCACTTTCTTCCTCATCTTTTCTATTTCATCTTCTGTTTCCGCCAAAAACTTGCATTTATAATACCGATTTCTCCATCCTGTAGTCCCAAGCTTAACCTAATCAAAAATTAAGTTTGGATGAGAACTAATAGTGATAATTAACTTATCCCTGTAAACATGGCAGATATGATAAAAGAATTGTTACCCTGTCTGTAATAAGACCATTCCTCCATACATCGGATGTCTCACGAGTGAAAGATTTCATTTTGTCCTTCATCATTTTTGTGTTTGCTTGAGTCTGTGCAGACACAGGGAAAGCAAGTCGGGTATATACATATATGATTTCAAAAATAAACGGCAAGAATTACCAAAGAACAGAGTTAGTGCCTCATAACTCATAAGTTATAAACGTTACTATACCTGGTCATGATCAGGTGATTTGCTGCAGAATGGCCAATCATGATTAGATCCACTAGCCGAAAATGTATGGGTTTCCGGAAACAAGTCTTCTTCTCCATTACCTCTCTTAACAAATGATTAAACAGATACCATTACGGAGCTTCAAAAACTTAAACATATAGAAATAAAACATCAATAGGGATAATTTGATGACATGTTGGTCATTATGAAGTAACTCGACAAACTGTAATCACCTTAGCAACAATTTCAAAGAGCTATACACTAATCAAAACAGTGGCGGAACCAGGATCGAATGTGACCCGTAGCACAAATTTTTCTCGCTAGCCTCATATCGTCGTAAAGTAATGATTTTTTTTTGTTTGTTGTTTTTTTGTTTTCAAATTTTTCTCGCTAGCCTCATATCGTCGTAAAGTAATGATAACGTCTAGATTGTTACGATTTTTAGCATTTTTTTAAGGATATTTGTCTATTTTTGACAAGTTTTAAGAGTTTTTAGTACTTTTGGTCGTATTCTTTACATATTTATTTGCACAAATACATCTTTATAAGTTATATTTTTAAGAAAAATCTTTTGAAAGTTTAAAATTAGTTACATTGACCGGTATCCCATATTTATTTGACCCGTAGCACTAATAAAAAATACATCTTTTTTCAGATAAGTTATACTACAAAAATTTAACGAACCCGTAGTCCCGGCTACCCCTCCTTAATAAGTAGTTCCGTAGTTCCGCCAATGAATCACATACCTATTAACATATAAACATAAACCTAAACTCTTAAATACCTGAATGTAATTCAAGAACATCAAACCTGCGGATGACATAATATCTTATAGGGGAAACTTTAGCTACAAATGCAAGTTGAAATTATATTACATACCGTTTTCTCGCTTTCCGATAGAATGCGTCTCAAATTGTTACCATGAACAGCTGATCTCTTAGTGAAAATCTTATCTTCATATGCTCCAACAGCAAGGATAAACTTTTCGACCCGTTTCAGCTTCATGTAAACCCCTTTCTTTTCTGTAATCTGTTTCCATGTTGACAATTCAGAAAAACTTTAAAAGCTAATGGATACCTAATTGACCCCAAAAATGCCCTTTTAAGTTTCAACTACATAGAGTGCCTGAATGCCATGGTGTTCTCTTTATAAAACTCAATATGTCAATGTATAAATCTGTTGGTTTAAAGATGACTACTTTACAAACATGCAAGAGAATGTTATGAAAGCTAACCCTTTGCGCATCGACTAGATATCCTCCCAGGTTCTTGAATTCTTCCTTGTAGACATCAAGCAACAAATCCAAAGCACCCTGAAAGAACCATTTAGAATCATGATTAGTTATTATTGCCATTTAAAAAAAATTTTTAGCAGAGATAGCATACTTGTACATTCCCAAAATCACGGATACCCCTAAATTTAAATTGCATTCAAACCTCGTGAATTTCCAAGGTGGGCATATGGGGCAAGAAATCATTTCCAGCAAAAAAGCAAATGAAGATGAAATCGTCAATCAACCGTTCCAAATCACATGCAAATTTTTCTGGAAGATTTGTTGGTTTTAGATCCAGGTTGAGATATTCTCGGAGTATCCAAACATGAAGAAACTGCACAATGACAAACAATCAGACAAATGTTAGCTACTCTCGAACAAAGTGAACACTTTTAAAACTCCACACTTTACCTGGTAAGGCTTCTTCACTGGAGACTTTTTCTTGCTGACAGTTGAAACTGCAAGGCTATTAATCTGTTCAGCCGTTTCTTCTAAACCTTGCTCAAGATCAAACTAAAAGATGCAAAAAAAGGTTAACCAGTAGCACAAAAAACATAAATAAGCTAGCATTTAAACCAGTTCAATTTCACCACCTTGGTTTCAGATGTTTCAGCCAAAAAAGAAGTGTTACTTCTGGCTGTGATATTATCCATACGAACATTCTGAAATACAAAAACTCAAGTTAGATTTATCAAAAGTTAACAATAAAAGAACTATAATTAGATTATATCATAAAGTTAACAATAAAAGAACTATTTGACAGGAACGATAGATGTAACCTCTCTTAGTATTGAGAAATGGATTTCATGGGTTGCCAGAGCCAGCATAATAAGGTCAGCATCCTGCAAACAGAAATACATAATAAAAACTTATATAGATGACAATCATGACAAACATATATACTGATATACATACAAACTATAAAGTACTGATCAGCACACCTTTAATATTGCTAAACAACGATTTCACATTCAGCTTCAAACATAAAAGGAAAAGAGAAGACTCATGGAGGTGATTTAACATAGTAGCCCGATCAAGTCAAACTGAGAAAACAATTTTTTTTGCTCTTTCTGAGATTAACAAATTTAAAAAGGTAGCTAGTCTTTCAAACTTGTTTTTCTTACAATCGGTTGACTTAATGCTATCATAACTACTCGTGTATATTTATGGTTGCACTAGATATCTAATAAAAATCATCAATAGTTAGAATATTTACCAAACCATACAAGACGTGGCTTGTATTCGGATCATAGCCTTCGCAAGCCCGTTGAAGTCGTATGAACGACATTATTTTGTGCTCCCCCTCACCAGGAGAATTTGAATCCGAGAGAATCACCTATATTATATTATATATAAATAACCAAAACATATATTAACCATAAACTTTCATTACATATAAATATATATGCTTAGAATTTCGTTATTATATCAACCCATGCAATTAATCTATCAAGATGCAAATGACTTTACTTTTAAATGTTTCCATCCAGGATGGTTTGCGATACGCAGACTAATGTAACCTTCAAGATGCTTAGCTAAGTCGTACATAAACTCGGTTCCAGGAGTGATAACATTCGAATCTGATACTTCTGATTCATGCTCAGGGAGTAAATCTCGACCTTCCATTTCAAAATGTTTCCTTAATCTTTTCTCTTCCATTTTCTATATATACACAAATATTTATTACATATAAATATATATGCTTAGAATTTCGTTATTATATCAACCCATGCAATTAATTAATCTATCAAGATGCAAATGACTTTACTTTTAAATGTTTCCATCCAGGATGGTTTGCGATACGCAGACTAATGTAACCTTCAAGATGCTTAGCTAAGTCGTACATAAACTCGGTTCCAGGAGTGATAACATTCGAATCTGATACTTCTGATTCATGCTCAGGGAGTAAATCTCGACCTTCCATTTCAAAATGTTTCCTTAATCTTTTCTCTTCCATTTTCTATATATACACAAATATTTATTACATATAAATATAATCACATTATATACATTTCAAAAACTTGTTCTTTAGTAACCGGACCATTTCCCTTCCAAAATAAAAATAAAAAACATTAGCTATTGTACAATACAAGAAAAAAAAAAAGAAGAAAAAAACATTATGCTTAAGAACATACGTCGTCGTTTTCAGGGTGAAAACAAGGATGAATGATGCCATTCATGTCTAAATACAAATTATCGAACTCAATTCCATTTGGGTTTGGTTGCTTCACATCGTAATAATATTCTGATTGATCAGTACTCTTCTTCTCAACTGCGTTGACTACTATTTTTGGATACTTTTCAGAAAGCCATCTGTAAAACGAAGGTACACCCATTTTTCTTCTTGTTCGATTTCTTTTAGAACAATTCTCTTTTATCTTTTTTTGTTACAAACTTTACTAATGTAAAAGAGAAAGAAGAAGTTTTATTTGATATACACAGAAATTTAAGTTAGGTGACTAATATACCCTCAATTTTTATTTGTACTTATTTATTTATTCATAAGGATTTTGACCATATTTTCAAATCTTATATAGTACGAGTATCTCTATTCCCAAACACCACCAATAAACATTACGGAGTATTTTTTTCACAAGCCGCCGTTGAGGTTTTAACCAAAAGTCAAACTAACACTTTGTATTGTTATATTTTCTAATCGTATTTGTTCCTTTTCAATTTGATTAACTTACTGTACCAATGAATTCTATTTGATTCTTTGATGAATGATGAGATTTATATATTTACCCCTTTCAATACTAGATCTGTAAGATCAAAAGTACAATATCTTTGAAGAACCATATCATCTTTATACAGATATTTTATCTTTTATTTATCATAGAAATTAATTTTACTTGCATGGAACGGATGAATGGAGCTTGCTAGTTGTCAACGAAAAGAGAAAAGAAATGTTGGGTTTTTCAGTGGAATTTTTCTTCAAATGGAGATGATGTTGATGGGGAACGAAAAGTTAGACTAAAAACTTCTGTAAATGTAAAAGGAGTAAAGTAAGGAAAATATAGTTAGGGGTATCATAGTCAAATTATTTAAATATTCCGTACATAAATCAAAAACTCATGTGTAAAAATCAGCTCCCAAAAGGAAATGGAAGAGGCGGTTTTTGAAAGGTCTCTGACTCTCTGCTACTAAAAAAATTGGATATAGAGAGCCTCTAAATTCTACTAGTCTTTTTTATTTATTGGAAGTTGTTTTTTTTGTTTTTTTGTTTTCTATCTAACTTAATCCCTATGCTAACAAGTTTATGTGAGGAATGAAAAGACATGACTGTCAATTTCTAAATTCTTTTTTTTGACCCTCGAAATGTATGGGGCTCAATATATAGACACCATCATCTTTTTAAGATTTTGTCGCCCGGCCGTATTCCTGTGAGTGGGTTTGTTTGAGGAGTATGATTACGATACCAAAAATAAGTGTGCGAGAAAAATATATTATAGCGGCGTCACAGAAATGTAATCATGATTACAGTACTGTTGGTATGTGCTAATCATACATGCAAAACCAACTATCTGTCTCCCAACTATCTTAAGTTTGAAATTTCTTTTCTTTTTTGAAATAAGAAATGATTTACGGATTCTAAGTTCATTAGAAGAAAACGGAGTAATTGAAACAAGTGTTTTGAGTGTAAAAATAACGTTAACAATGCTACTACTATAGATAGTTAATTAAATTAAAAGAAATACATATGTGTTGGCATGACGAGGATATAGAAATAATTGATAGGTAATTAAAATGGTTATACTCTTAAGAGTTAATTACAATTTTCGTAACTGTCGTGGTCTCCAACTTTCAGGTTTCGTCCTTAGCTTTTAAAAATTACAGTTTTAGTCTAAATTTGTTTGCTCCGTCAACACTTTTGGTCCTAAACATTAACGTTCGTTTAAAATGTAGTCATGTGCCAGACTCATGATGGGTATAATGGTCTTTTACTTATCACAGGACCAAAAGTGTAATTAACTTTGAATCTTTAAGGACCAAAAGTGTAACGAAAATTGTAATCTTTCATCTATCATCATCATCTATATCCATATGTATGTGTAATTTTTTTTCCAGATTTTCAATCTTCTTTTTCATCATCAGCAACAAATCAACAACACAAAATGAAATCCAACAAATCAAATCCAACTAATTCCACATTTATTTATAAACACATACACATACCCATTTATGAAGAAAAAAGGTTATTAAAATCAAGTGATTAGAAAATTCTAGAAACTAAGAAGTCACATTAACATCATCGTGGACTTTTTCTTGAGAAAAAAAAAAGTTCATTAATAAGTGCAGCAACATATAACATACACACCTTCAAGATCTCGTGTGCTTCTCTTTTTGATTTCCCACTTTTAATCAACATCCAAAAGCAAGTATTATATTGTTTTTCGCCGAAGGTTGTGGCCAGTGTCGTCGGAGGTTGTGGCCAGTGTTGGATTCCCGATTTCTACTTCGATTTCGACACCGATCTAGTCGTCTCCCCTTGCCTTACCAACACTCCTTCCCCCTCCTCCACCCATCACCGCCGTCTTCCTTTATTCTCCGGTTTCTCTGCCACCCATTACACCACCGTAGATCTCACCAAAAGAATATAGATATAGATATAGATCGGGATATAGTTATAGTTTGCTGTGTTTGTGGTCATGTGGAAATAATGGTTACAGATAATGATGATGATATAGATATAGATATAGATGATATAGATATATAGATGATGATGAGATGTAAAAATTGATGAGTTACAGATGATGATTACAGATGATGGTGATGATATAGATATATAGATGATGATGGTTACAGATGATAATAGATATAGATATAGATATAGATATAGATATAGATATAGATATAGATATATAGATATGGTATCTATTTTCATTTTCTAAAAATAATGGCAAACTTTATGAATATAAGAAAACTTTGGGTATTTTTGGTGCATATATATATGTGTGTGTCGGACTAGTGAGATATTGTAATATCTGCTATCTGGATGATCTGTTTCATTAAGGAAACGAACCCGAAACACTCGCAACCTTACATCTAATCCAAGTTAAGACATAACTAACTAGGATTAGTTAACTAAGGTTAGTTAACTAAGGTTAGTTAACCAAGGTTAGTTAACTAGCCCATGGTATTGCAAAACCATCAAACTAGCCCATGGTATTCCTTAACTTAACCATAGTTACCAACAAACTAAACTAGTAACCATGGTAAATTACTACCTATAAATACAAGCTAAGGTTTTCATTTCTAATTGCTAATTCACATTCTCAACACTTCTCTTCTTAAATCTCTATCATTCCGAGATCCATACTTGTTCAAGTTCAAGCATATCTTACACAACCTTTCATCATCCCAAACTTTCGATTCAACCAAAGTTGTTTTGAATTCGTTGGTTTCGAAATTGTAAACACGACGTTGTTATTGCGAATTCTTTCAAGAACTTATCAAAGCCTAGTTATAATGGCCACATGGAGTTAGGATTATTGCATATTCATCAAGTTTACAAATCCAAGTTATAGTCGATTCTCTCAAGATCTTCTTTGGAGCTCATCCCTATATCGTTACTTTGATCTTAGAACTCATATATCTCCATACTTGTAAGTGTTTCTATGAAACCTTACTATACTTTGCTTTATGATTATATGACTATATGTTATGTATTGAAATGCTTGTCAACTTAATTTTACTCAATTGATACATAATTGCATTTAAATACGGTAACTATCGCTTTTATATATGAATATTGAAATATTGTTACTATTGCGAAAAATGAATTATTAGCGAAAGTACGAGAAATCGTAAAACTTTTATTAAATCATTTTAAATACTTATTATGGTATATAAACAAGGGCATAGTTATATACCTAACTATCCTAATTCATATAATTACTATTCACCATCTGTGAATTATTTCGTATTTTCGAATTGTTTTGATTTATGGATAGAATATATCCTCGATACGCTTTTAACCGCACAATGTTTCCGAAAGTGATTGCACCTTGGGCCTCTTTGGCTTATACCGGAGGAATGGAAGGTAGTTCGCGAAAAGTTTGCATAAGCATTCACTAAGCAACTTAATTCGCCCCGGTATTCTCCACGACCCAAGGCCAACCCTAACACAACTTGGAAATAAAATGTTGGTTTTTCCTGCCATTTAAGGTATTTCTTCAATTGTAATCAATACATTTTGTATTGATTATAATACATACCATTCAAGGTATCTTTTCATATCTCTGCTATTGAAAACATCTATTCGTTACAAGATTAATACATTCTTCGTATTAATCCTATTATTTAAAAATACTTCAAAAGGATTTAGAAATATCAGAGGAATACTTTATATATCCTACGGATACGTATATACATACGGAAAGTTACATTTTTACCCTACAGTTTCAAAGGTATCATTTTTCGTCCTTATACTTTGGACATTTGACAATTTAGTCCCCTCAAGTTTCAAGAATGACAATTTAGCCCCTCAAGTTTCAAGAATGACAATTTGGTCCTTTTAAATTTTTGCAACACAAATGAGTTTTCATTTGGAAAATACTTGAAATAATACTTAAAGATAAATTCAAAGACTTATAAAAACACAGGAAGTAAATTACGTTGACAAGCGTATTAAAAAGATAACCTTATAGTTGTATGCCTATATTTGGAATTTAGCACGAATATAAATCAATTCACATTTAAATTAGGGAATACGTAACGTGGCCAGTTGACTCACTCGTCATCGTTGACTACATCAATCTCTTCTACTTTGCTGTTGAACTATCAAGAATAAGGTGAGTTTCGTAAACCCTCCTACTCAATTGAGATTCGGGCTGAAAAGTGTACATGTTTGTTTAACTGTTGATTGTTGATTTGATTTGATTGTATGATTGAATTGTTGATATGAACATGTTAGCGCATTACTTATTATATAAGTCGCACCGTTAGCGCATTACTTATTATATAAGTCGCACCGTTAGCGCATTGTTAATTATTAACTATGTAAGCCGCACCGTTGTTGAACGTTATTGATCGTTATGGAACGTTGTTGAACGTTATATGGAATCGTTGTTGTTGAACGTTGACTTGTATTGAATTGTGATAATGTGAAACCTATAGGTTTTCCTTGGATGTGATTAGTTCTCCTAATCCTCACTTATTGTTAACGGTTGTATCCGATACGGTTATTCCTTGTTACTTGTCCCTACGAACTCACCAACTTTATGTTGACGCCCTTTAGTACACTTTTCAGGTAATCAAGTTAATCAGAGACAAAATGGATGATTGCATGCTATTGCTAGGATTGGACTAGTTTTGGACTTTCTGGATCCATGATCCTTACTTCCCTTTTATGGGTTACTTTAGGATCAACTACTATTGATTGAATTGCCTTTATTATTGATTGAACATGTATTTCGATAAATGTTGATGATTGTATACGTTTGTACAAGTTTAAGGATTGTTTCAATCCTATGTTTTCATATAGTTTGATTCTACATAATTTCCATGTCGTGCTGTGCTTTTCTAAGTGATACCCCATGATTCCGCCCCCCCCCCCCCCAAAAAAAAAATGGGGGGGGGGGGGGATACAGATGATATAGATATATAGATATAGATATAGATATATAGATGATGATGATGAGATGTAAAAATTGATGAGTTATTTACGCTTTTAGTCCTATAGTAATGAAAAGACCAGAATACCCATCATGTGTAGGTCATGTGACCTCTCATTTAACGTCCGTTAGTCATTTGGACTAAAACTGTTGACAGAGCAAACAAATTTGGACTAAAACTGTAATTTTTGAAAGCTAGGGATGAAACCTGCAAGTTGGAGACCACGACAGGGACGAAAATTGTAATTAATTCTACTCTTAATTATATTTTGAGTGCATTCTTGAGTTTTTATTTTTAAGGGGTAAGAAAAGAAAGAATAAGAAATTTTTTATTTTTGCATTCTTGAGTTTTTGTTTTTTTTTTGTGAAAGAATAAAAAATGGAAGAAAGAAAAAGTTGAGCCTTTTTTGATCCAAAACTTTCCAGCCAAAATTGGTCGGATTGTGAAGGAAAGTTTTTGAAAGAATAAAAAGTGGAAGAAAGGAAAAATTGAGCATTTTTTGATCCAAAACTGTAACACCCCAAGCCGAGGCTCGGAATATCACGGAAATCACATAGCACCAGGTGGGATTACAATAGAACCAACTAAATGCAATTAAGGATTCGGTGAATCCAAAACATAACGAAGCAAGTAACAAAATACAAAAGGAGCAAATAGCCATCAAAGTTAACAGAATAACATCCAAAGATGGCAAACGATCCTAAGTATAATGCAAAAGGGCAAGCCGATGAATCCTTGATCCATGAGGTCCATAGTCCGGGTTTACAGCAAGCCAAGCAACTAAACTCCACGCCCTGGGAGAACCTGATTACCTGAAAAGTGTACTAAGCATAGTCAACACAAGGTTGGTGAGTTCGTAGTAATGGTTCGTAAAGAACCAACATCAATAATCACAATATAAAAATAGAGGCTAGACATGACTTACAGCGAGCCTCTACATAACACAACATCGCCCAACATCAAGATTACACAAGACAAGTAAATGTGTAAATGAGAATGCACAAATGATATGCGAATCAATGTAAGTGCCAAATGCATGAATAAGCAAACATGCCTATCCTATGCGTGATCTCCAGTCACTTATGCAACGATACCCTTCTGTCATTACCATGAACAAGGCTGTATCTCAAAATCATCGAGATATATATGTCTATATACTCGGGGTCACGTTCTACATCCAAAATGGGTGCATACATCTATGCACCAGGATGTCGGCAATCCCCTGCCGAGGGCTCGTCAACAATGTATGCAATGCTTACAAGCAAAAGTAAATGCATAAATCATAAACCGACAATCAATATACGATGAATATGAATCAATAATCAATATTCGCCAAACCTGAGTCATCAATCAATAATCGTCAATCATAAACCGATAATCACCACTCATCAACATCAGCCATTAATACTTCGCCAAAACATAACCCAAGTCAATCAACATATGATGAACCATAAGCCATTAACCACAATTCAAACCAACTATACGTACATATACTTCAGAGGATTCTGCTTCCTTCGAGTCCCAGATGCTTATATATAGGGTCACCCGCAGCCTTCCCACCACATCTAAAACCCAATGAAGGCATAACCGACTTTCATGTATGTACGTCTATCCTAATATTACTAGATACTTAACAAACATAAACTAAGTCATTCAAACATGAAAATCGTCTCAACAATTCAATACTCGAACCAATTTAACCAATCAAACGAAAGGAACTATCACATAAGTCTAACAACTAAGACCATCAATCAATGAATCAATAATTGCAAGTAAACAAGCAAGGTTTACACTTTTCAGCCCGAATCTCAAGCGAGTAGGGAGATACGAAACTCACCTTGTCCGGCAAAGAAGCTAGTATAAGATTACAACCGAGTACAGGGTCCACACGTCCACAACCTATAATTATACATCATAATACCATAATGTCAACTCTACAATCATAAACAAGTTGGTTTTGCACAATTAGGTCAAGTCACAAACCCTAAACGCCTTTACAACTTAAGCGAGTAGGAACAAGACGCATTCGACTCGACCTTTTTAGAAATGACAAAAGATTCATACAAAAGGAGTGTTACTACTAGAAACTAGACTCTCTTACGATTCCAACGATAGGTCATACGATTTGTTTGGACTTACGGATCAAAAGTTATTAACGTTTGAAAATCGACGCGCAACAATTTCCCAGAAACTAACCACTGCGCCGCAGTGAGCCTTAGCCAAGCTCACTGCGCCGCAGTGGGCTGACCCAGGCTTGACCAGGCCCTAGCCACTGTGCCGCAGTGGGCTAGCCCAAGCCACTGCGCCGCAGTGGCCCCATACTGGTCCAGAAGCAGAAGTGCAGCAGCATACGCAGGAAACCTAAACCAAAACCCTTAAAACTCGACCCAAACCAATTCAAAACGATTTGTAGGAACTTATAACTTGATTTGAAGCATAAATAGACATCATTAACCATAAATAAACATAACCCAATCCACAAATTCGACCCAAGACATCAAATTCATAACAAATCGCTCCAACCCTAATCGAAACCCTAATTTGACCCAAATCGTCTTTTGACTCGATTCAAGACTTGCAATTGTTCAAGATGACTAGAAATGCATAAACAAAACATAAGTAGGTGTAAATGGGATGAATTTGACTTACCAAAACTTCCTTTTGAGCTAGAACCCGAAATTAGGTCAAAGTGGACAAAATGCGAGAACTTCCACCTTTGATTCTTCGATATGACGATAATGTGGTATAGATGGTGATGAATCTAGTGTTATAACCTTTCTAAACACTAAGTAGATGGTAGGGAGAAGAGAAGAATTGGTCTTGCTTTGTTCTTGAGAGAAAGAGATAGATAGAAATGAGAATGAGAGGGGGAGAAGAGGATAAGGGGGGGAAATGGGTCATGGGTGGCTGGTGGGTCATGGACTACCCACGGGCCGACCCGCTTCCCTTCACAAATCACAACACAAAAGCTACACATTTAAATATCGACTACCCATATTATCGACCCGAATATTCCACATTGCCATTTAACTCTCAAAACGACCCAATTAATTCATTAACTCAAATTGTTAGTCAAATTACACATAAAGTCAACGGGTCAAAATTCACGGATGTTACATTATTCCCCCGTTGAAAGAATTTCGTCCCGAAATTCAACAAAACCCTAAATATTAAATAAATGCGGATACTTAGACTTCATATGGTCTTCTCTCTCCCAAGTGAACTCGGCTCCACGTCTAGCGTTCCATCTTACCTTCACAATGGTGTAGCGCTTCTTCTTGAGTCTCCTTTCTTGACGGTCCAAAATCTCTACCGGTTCTTCAACAAAGTTTAGGCTCGAATCAACCCTAATTTCGTCCATAGGCACATGATGTGTAGGATCCGCCAAACACTTGCGCAAATTACAAATATGAAACACATCATGCACCCCACTAAGCTCTTGAGGCAATTCTAGCCGATAAGCAACTTTTCCAACCCGTTCAAGAATCTTGAAAGGACCAATACCTTGGTGCAAGTTTTCCCCGCTTCACAAAACGTACGACTCCCTTCCAAGGCGACACTTTCAAAAGTACAAAATCACCAACTTCAAACTCTAACGGTCTCCGCCTCACATCGGCATACTTCTTTTGACGTTCACGGGCCAATTGCAACTTCTCCTTAATTTGAGATATTACCTTAGTCGTCTCAATCACAATTTCTGGCCCGATGAGTTGACTCTCTCCAATTTCTGCCCAAGCTAGAGGAGAACGACATACTCTACCATACAATGCTTTAAAGGGTGCCATTTGAATGGTAGCATGATAGCTATTGTTGTATGAAAACTCAACTAACGGCAATTGGTCTTCCCAGCTTCCACCAAAATCAATTGCACATGCCCTCAACATGTCTTCAAGTGTTTGAATGGTTCTCTCGGTTTGTCCATCCATTTGAGGGTGAAACGCCGTGCTCATGTCAAGTCGAGTACCCATGGATTTTTGAAAGGCTTCCCAAAATTTTGATTTAAAACGGGCATCTCTATCCGAAATGATAGAAATCGGCACTCCATGCTTAGATATTACCTCCTTGATGTATAATCGAACCAAAGTGTCAAATTTATCGGTTTCACGAATGGCTAAAAAGTGAGCCGATTTCGTTAACCGATCTACTATCACCCAAATCGTGTCTCAGCCGCTTCTCGTCTTCGGTAGTTTAGTGATGAAGTCCATTGAGATATGCTCCCACTTCCATTCGGGCATCACCGGTTGCACCAACAATCCGGGTGGCTTCTTGTGATCGGCTTTGACTTGTAAGCAAGTAAGGCACTCACTCACATACCTTGCCACATCACGCTTCATGCCCGGCCACCAATACAATTCCTTCAAGTCAAAGTACATCTTATCCGACCCGGGATGGACCGAATAAGGCGATAGGTGAGCTTCATTCATAATAAGCGTTCTTAAGTCGCCGAAAATAGGAACCCAAAGTCTTTCAACCATGTATAGCCCATTATCATTCTTTCGGTCAAATAGTTGTTCCATGCCATCTAAGTTTTCGTTTCCAAAGTTTTCCGGTAGGGTGGCTTGAATTTGGGCTTCAATAATCCGATCACGAATACTTGGCCCTACCGTGAGGCTCATAGCTCTAGCCCGTCTTGGCTTCACTCTCTCCTTTCGGCTCAAGGCATCGGCCACTACATTTGCCTTGCCCGGGTGATAACGGATGTCACAATCATAATCACTAAATAGTTCTAACCAACGCCTTTGCCTCATATTCAATTCACTTTGGTTGAAAATGTGTTGGAGACTTTTGTGATCGGTATATATCACACATTTGGTGCCATAGAGATAATGCCTCCAACACTTCAAAGCAAACACAACCGCTCCCAATTCCAAATCATGTGTCGGGTAGTTCTTCTCGTGCACTTTCAATTGCCGAGAGGCATAAGCAATGACTTTACCCCTTTGCATAAGGACACAACCCAACCCTTGCCCCGAAGCATCACAATAAACAACAAAATCTTCGATCCCATCCGGTAGTGCCAAAACAGGAGCGTCACATAACATATCTTTAAGTGTTTGGAAGGCGTTCTCTTGTCTTTCGCCCCATTCAAAATTTCTCTCCTTTTGAGTCAAGAGGGTGAGTGGTTGTGCAATACGGGAGAAATTTTCAATAAATCTTCTATAGTAACCCGCCAATCTAAGGAATTGGCGGATCTCGGATGGCGTTTCGGGTCTTCTCCAATTCTTGACCGCTTCAATCTTGCTTGGGTCCACATGAATACCATCCTTGCTCACTACGTGACCAAGGAAGTGGACCTCTTCCAACCAAAACTCACACTTGGAAAATTTTGCATACAATTTCTCTTTCCTTAGTAATTCAAGCACTTCACGCAAGTGCTCAACATGCTCCTCTTTTGTCTTTGAGTATACAAGTATGTCATCAATGAACACAATGACAGACTTGTCTAAATATGGTTGACACACCCGGTTCATCAAGTCCATGAACACCGCCGGTGCGTTAGTCAACCCGAAAGGCATCACGGTGAATTCAAAATGACCATACCTCGTGCGAAAAGCCGTTTTGGGGATGTCATCTACATGTACTCGGAGTTGATGATAACCCGAGCGAAGATCGATTTTTGAGAAGTGCTTAGCACCTTGAAGTTGATCAAACAAGTCATCAATTCTAGGGAGAGGATATCGGTTCTTCACGGTGAGCTTGTTTAATTCCCGGTAATCAATACACATTCTGAAGGATCCGTCTTTCTTTTTAACGAATAGAACAGGAGCACCCCAAGGAGATTGACTAGGGCGAATGAAACCCTTCTCTTGGAGTTCTTTGAGTTGAGTTTGCAATTCTTGCATTTCGGTTAAGGCTAGTCTATATGGGGCTTTTGCTATGGGCGCGGCTTCGGGAATAAGATTAATACGAAAATCGAGCTCACGGGTTGGAGGTAACCCCGGTAAGTCGTCCGGAAAAACATCGGGAAAATCACAAACGATAGGAACGGTCTTCAATTCTACCTTAGAGATGGTAGCACTAAAGACTTTATAATTCGAGGAATCGGAGATTTCACCTTGGACCCTAAGAATTTTACCGTTAGCCAAAGGTATTTTAACAACTCTTTCGCCACAAACAATGGTTGCATTCACCGCCGTCAACCAATCCATACCCACTATAATATCAAAACTACCAATGTCAAGAGGCATAAGGTCAATGAAGAAGTCAACATCTTCTAAAGTCAAGACACAGTCGCGGAGTATTTGACTAATTCTAGTTAGTGATCCATTTACCATTTCAATGTCAAGTACATAGTTTAGAGCACACGGATGCACATCAATCAAAGGAACAAAGTTAGAAGACACGAGGCTATAATCGGCCCCGGAATCAAATAGAACGGTTGCATAGAGACCATTAAGGAGAAAAGTACCTGCTACTACGTTAGGATCATTGCGGGCTTCATTTACATTGGCCGCAAAAGCTCGGCCGCGTGGTTGCACTTGGTGGCCTTGTTGTCCCCGGTTTTGATTTGGTCCAACCATTTGTAGTTGGTTGGGGTGGACGGCTACTTGCACTTGTTGCCCCACCCATCGAGGACAATTATTTCGGTAGTGGTCACGGCTACCACATTCAAAACATTCGCCTCTTCTTTGGTTACCTTGAGGAGGAACGGCCCGAATAGGAGCCGCATTCATTGGGCCTGCTCTTGGAGCTCTACAATCCCTAGAGAGGTGCCCGACCCGGTTACAATTAAAGCATGTTTTGCATTGGGCATTTGCGGGGTGATGTTGGTTGCACCTCCCACAGAAAGGATGAGGTCCCGGGAAAGTTTTCCTAGCCGGTTCTACCGCCGCCATTACCCTACCCCTATAAGCATTCTTGGGGTCAAACCTTCCCGCTTTCTTTACCCCACTTGACTCACCCACTTCTTTCCTCTTGCTTGATGAGGATTTGCTCAAAACACCACACCTCAATAAATCCTCAGTCACACTCCCGGCTTGGTTGACCGCATTAGCCAAAGAAGTAGGCATGTTGGAGTTTACATAAGATCGGACTTGAGGATTCAAGCCCAATACAAACTTCTGGATGGCCTGTGACTCGGTACCCACCAAGTGAGGAATGAGGGTAGACAGTTCTTGAAATCGTCTCACGTAGCCCTTGTAATCGGCTCCCTCCATGCTGAGATTAGCAAACTCAATGGTTAAGTTTTGTAGTTCATACGGAGGACAAAACTTTGCTTTCACTTTGTCCTTGAAGTCGATCCATTCCAAATTATGAGTCCGACCCAACGTTATTTCTTGGTTCCACCAACTCAAGGCGTCATGCCTAAACATGCCGGATGCATAGGAAATCCGGTCATCATAGGTGCAATGACTCCTTTCTATCACCGCCTCTATCGCCTCAAACCACCTTATACATTCCGTGGGACCACCTTTCCCATCAAACTCCGGTGCCCCACAACTTTTAAAATCCTTAAATATACACCCTTGGCGGTATCCGCCATACTGATTATTCATGGGCATACCGATACCAACTCCCACCGGTCCCTCTTCTTCATCCTCTACGGCATGAGGTTGAGCATTTTCATTATTTTCATTTTCTGGAGTTTCGTTGTCTTGAGCCACATTATTTTGCCCAAGACTTGCGGTGACTTGAGCAATGATGGTTGGCATGATGCCGGCGACTGTTTGAGCAATTACCTCAGCCAAGTTTGGCTCAGGAGCTCCACCACGACCCCTACCACGGCCCCTACCACGACCTCTACCACGGCCCCTACCTCCTTGTACTTCCGGTTGAGCTTCCGGTTGAGGTTCTTCCTCTTCAGTCCTATAGTTTGTTCTGACTCTCCTTGGTCTCTCCATTTCTATAAGACAAGTGACACGTTGACCCGAAGGTTAGTCTCAAATGCTCGCATGTTAGTCACACAAGTAGTCAATGCTCTCAAACCGATACTACATACTCATTTCATATCGTTAAGTTAAAGCAAGAGTGTTAGAATCATAAGGAATTTTTACATATCATAACATCAAGTTGAATTTATTACAATACATCATCATTAATTCAAGTAATCATGCTCATTACATCATGCAATCAAACAACTAACACAAATGACTTCCACCTAATCAACTTCCATTAAGCATATCGGTTCCTTATTATACTTTAAGTCACACGTGCGCAATCCACGATGTCATGAACTTGCTATAATATCGGGTAACCATAAAAGAGTTGATCGGGTTCTTTTAGGGTTGCCATAATATTATACTAAGTTAATGGCATCCCTTCATTTTGCCCTAAATCATCAAATTAGTCCTGACAATTACCAACAGCAAATCATGGTAACCACATTCATCACATTGAATTCAAGCTTTCATACAATAGGTCTTAACTACGAACTCACACGGGGATTCACATAATTCACATTGCACACGAATTCCTAACCATGCATGCTATATGAAGAGTTTTAACTTAAGCCGTAGTCTAGGTCAAACCGCCTAATTCTCTACGACCACGCATGGGCCACCATTCTGTAACACCCCAAGCCGAGGCTCGGAATATCACGGAAATCACATAGCACCAGGTGGGATTACAATAGAACCAACTAAATGCAATTAAGGATTCGGTGAATCCAAAACATAACGAAGCAAGTAACAAAATACAAAAGGAGCAAATAGCCATCAAAGTTAACAGAATAACATCCAAAGATGGCAAACGATCCTAAGTATAATGCAAAAGGGCAAGCCGATGAATCCTTGATCCATGAGGTCCATAGTCCGGGTTTACAGCAAGCGAGCAACTAAACTCTACGTCCTGGGAGAACCTGATTACCTGAAAAGTGTACTAAGCATAGTCAACACAAGGTTGGTGAGTCCGTAGTAATGGTTCGTAAAGAACCAACATCAATAGTCACAATATAAGAATAGAGGCTAGACATGACTTACAGCGAGCCTCTACATAACACAACATCGCCCAACATCAAGATTACACAAGACAAGTAAATGTGTAAATGAGAATGCACAAATGATATGCGAATCAATGTAAGTGCCAAATGCATGAATAAGCAAACATGCCTATCCTATGCGTGATCTCCAGTCACTTATGCAACGATACCCTTCTGTCATTACCATGAACAAGGCTGTATCTCAAAATCATCGAGATATATATGTCTATATACTCGGGGTCACGTTCTACATCCAAAATGGGTGCATACATCTATGCACCAGGATGTCGGCAATCCCCTGCCGAGGGCTCGTCAACAATGTATGCAATGCTTACAAGCAAAAGTAAATGCATAAATCATAAACCGACAATCAATATACGATGAATATGAATCAATAATCAATATTCGCCAAACCTGAGCCATCAATCAATAATCGTCAATCATAAACCGATAATCACCACTCATCAACATCAGCCATTAATACTTCGCCAAAACATAACCCAAGTCAATCAACATATGATGAACCATAAGCCATTAACCACAATTCAAACCAACTATACGTACATATACTTCAGAGGATTCTGCTTCCTTCGAGTCCCAGATGCTTATATATAGGGTCACCCGCAGCCTTCCCACCACATCTAAAACCCAATGAAGGCATAACCGACTTTCATGTATGTACGTCTATCCTAATATTACTAGATACTTAACAAACATAAACTAAGTCATTCAAACATGAAAATCGTCTCAACAATTCAATACTCGAACCAATTTAACCAATCAAACGAAAGGAACTATCACATAAGTCTAACAACTAAGACCATCAATCAATGAATCAATAATTGCAAGTAAACAAGCAAGGTTTACACTTTTCAGCCCGAATCTCAAGCGAGTAGGGAGATACGAAACTCACCTTGCCCGGCAAAGAAGCTAGAATAAGATTACGACCGAGTAACAGGGTCCACACGTCCACAACCTATAATTATACATCATAATACCATAATGTCAACTCTACAATCATAAACAAGTTGGTTTAGCACAATTAGGTCAAGTCACAAACCCTAAACGCCTTTACAACTTAAACGAGTAGGAACAAGACGCATTCGACTCGACCTTTTTAGAAATGACAAAAGATTCATACAAAAGGAGTGTTACTACTAGAAACTAGACTCTCTTACGATTCCAACGATAGGTCATACGATTTGTTTGGACTTACGGATCAAAAGTTATTAACGTTTGAAAATCGACGCGCAACAATTTCCCAGAAACTAACCACTGCGCCGCAGTGAGCCTTAGCCAAGCTCACTGCGCCGCAGTGGGCTGACCCAGGCTTGACCAGGCCCTAGCCACTGCGCCGCAGTGGGCTAGCCCAAGCCACTGCGCCGCAGTGGCCCCATACTGGTCCAGAAGCAGAAGTGCAGCAGCATACGCAGGAAACCTAAACCAAAACCCTTAAAACTCGACCCAAACCAATTCAAAACGATTTGTAGGAACTTATAACTTGATTTGAAGCATAAATAGACATCATTAACCATAAATAAACATAACCCAATCCACAAATTCGACCCAAGACATCAAATTCATAACAAATCGCTCCAACCCTAATCGAAACCCTAATTTGACCCAAATCGTCTTTTGACTCGATTCAAGACTTGCAATTGTTCAAGATGACTAGAAATGCTTAAACAAGCATAAGTAGGTGTAAATGGGATGAATTTGACTTACCAAAACTTCCTTTTGAGCTAGAACCCGAAATTAGGTCAAAGTGGACAAAATGCGAGAACTTCCACCTTTGATTTCTTCGATATGACGATAATGTGGTATGGATGGTGATGAATCTAGTGTTATAACCTTTCTAAACACTAAGTAGATGGTAGGGAGAAGAGAAGAATTGGTCTTGCTTTGTTCTTGAGAGAAAGAGATAGATAGAAATGAGAATGAGAGGGGGAGAAGAGGATAAGGGGGGGGAAATGGGTCATGGGTGGCTGGTGGGTCATGGACTACCCACGGGCCGACCCGCTTCCCTTCACAAATCACAACACAAAAGCTACACATTTAAATATCGACTACCCATATTATCGACCCGAATATTCCACATTGCCATTTAACTCTCAAAACGACCCAATTAATTCATTAACTCAAATTGTTAGTCAAATTACACATAAAGTCAACGGGTCAAAATTCACGGATGTTACAAAAACTTTGAAATTGGTCGGATTGTGAAGGAAAAGTTTCTAAGCCATTAAAAAATAACTAATCTACCAATTCAACACACGGTTATCCCATCTTCCACTACCCAGTACCCACTACACCAAAATCCCGCCATAATCCCCTCTATAATACCGCCATAATCTCCTCTATATATATCACTCCTCAATGATCTCAACAGTATCTTCTTCATAATTTCTCTCCTTTCACAAACTACCCACTTTGATCAGGTAAGTTTTGATAGATCAAGTTGAGTTTGTAATTAAACAAAAACTAATATAATAAAAAAGAAATCGGACTTACTATAAGGCTTACCTAGTTTGCACTCACAAAAATCTCAACTTGACTTATAAGTTGATATTTGACTTGAGGGGATCCTTGTCCATTTGAAATAATTAAAATCTATTATCATCCATAAAAGGAAAAACAAGACGTATCTTGAGTAAACAAGACTAATATTTAACCTTAATATTACCGAGTTTGAATTTTTAGGGTATATTTGGTTGGACTAAATGAAATAACGATAAAACAGAATGAAAAAAGTTATATGTAATTAACGTTCTATCTACATGTTTGGTCCTCTTTTTGTATGGAATAGAGTAATTAACAAAAAAAAAAAAAGCAGCTAAAACACCCTTATAACATAAAATAAATTTCTTTTTATTTCTTCTTCCTGTGGTAACCCAAACATCACCAGAACATCACCGGTCCGATTAATACGAATCGGATGGTCCACATGCTCCAACCACCCCCGTGGGCCGTCGGTTAAGTCGGTTAGACCACACGAACCAACCTCACCCAAGCAAGCAGTATCTCAATCTTTGCGTGTCAATCTTACATCACTTTCCATCTCTTTCTTCTTCTTCTTCTTCATTTGTTCCCAAAATATCTCATGACAAAAACCGAGTGACAACAATCATTTCACCTGGAAATCATCAATTAATATATGGATACAAAACCACCACATAATCTGGGGCTAGAAAGTGTGGGAGGGTTAGCTATTCATATTATCATATCAAAACTTGGGCCATCAGAAGCAGCATCTGTGGCATGTGTCAACAAACGTTTCAAAGATTGGGCTTCTGATGGATCCATTTGGTCTTCTTTTTGTAACCAAGAACTTCATCTTAATTCCCCTGTTGATCCTCTTGGTAACCCAAGTCCCAATTTTAAGGTTATCAAATAAAGTTTCTTCCTTTTACACTCCTTTAGTTAATTTAGTTAATATATATATTTTTCTGATGTGAAAGTTCTAACATTTCTTCAAATTTTTAGTCTTTTATGATAAATAAACACTATACATATCAAAAAAATTGTTTTTTTTAGTGTTAGTATTGTTTATTTTGTTAGTTGGTAATAAATTGGTTTGTTACTCATTCAATTAGGGGTACCTTTTTTTTTGGTTTTTAATTTGATGTGAAAATCTCAAGATTTTGTCAAAGTTTCAATTTTTTGCAATACATGAACAATACCCATATCAATTATGATTTTTTTTTAATAAAATTTGAAGTAGTTTAATTCTGTTGTTTGTGAATAAATAGGTGGTTATTCATTCATTTAGTCATTATGTTGATGTGAAAAGTTCAAGAATTTGTCAATGTTTTAATCCTTTACAGTAAATAAAAGTTACACATGTCAAAACATTTGTTTGTTTCTAGTTTTTTTAGGAATAAAGATATGTTTTTTTATTGTTTTTTATTTTATTTTTATTTTATATATATATATTTTCGACAATTGCAAGTAGGAGAATTGTTATGTGGAATTAGTTGCAGACTTGCAGCTTACATAGCAGTTATATAAGTTACAGAGAAATAGATTTGAGAGAATCATGATAATGTTGTTTTGTATGGTGTTTGCTTTTTGATTATGAAAAGTTATGGATTGAGACCTCTGATATGATGTTGAAGCTTATTTTGCTGCTTTATGAAATGTTTTTTAGGCGGCATATGGAGCATGGAGGGAAGCTTATGGTATGTATCCATGGTCCCTAGTTAGACGAGTGAAAAACGTTTGGGACATAATTAGAAGCTGGTTAACAGATAATTTCCCAGAGGTTTTGCCCACCCTTCGTAAAGGTGCATCCGAGGATGAATTAAATGAGTTAGAAAAGTCATTGAAAGTGAAACTTCCTCTTCCTACTCGAGTCCTGTACCGGTTTTGTGATGGACAAGAACCGGTCAGTGATGCATCAAGAGGAAATAAATTTAGAAATATGTGTGGGCTGATTGGTGGTTACTCTTTCTATAACTATCTTGTAAATATTTTCTTGCTGCCAATAGATCTTGTGATCAAAGAAACGCAGGATATTGTACGTCACCTTGGATTCACTAGACCAAGGTATATAGTTGTGGCAGCTTCTTCCACTTTTGCTAAAAAGATCTTTTTTCTCGACTGCGAGGCTGGTCAACTCTATGTTGGCACAAAAAATCTTTTATCCGTTCGAGAAATGATGCCATGTGTGCCAAAGGAGTTGATAACTTCAGTGCATGATCCCAAAACCGGGCCACAACAAGATGCCATGTTGCTATGGTTAGAGGAACATGCCCACCGCCTTGAAAATGGAATGATCAAACTACGCGAGGAAGGAACTACTAGAAGCATCAGTCAATTCCCTGAACAACCTCCTCTGTGTTCCTCGGCTACAACAAGTGGTGTTCAGGTAGCTAAAAACTGATTTACATGTCAAGCTGTTATGTTGGGTTCTATCATGGCTTTTATAGTTTGTACAATTACACCTTTAGCTAATGTGATTATCAATTTTATAATTACTTATGCTTTATATCTCTTACAGGTTCGTGCTTCTGCTGTATTTGTACCGGAGTTTAGTGACCTTTTGGAAGAAGCTAACAAGTATTTGTTTGCCTACTCAGTTCGTTTATCACTTAAACCCGAGGGATGTGTAGTTCATGGAATGTCCCATGAATCCTGCCAACTCTATTGGAGACATTGGATTATTAAAACTAATGATCAGGTTGTGGATGATGTTGACGGAGAAGCCGTGATAGGCCAGGTGTTCCCTTCTATCCTTTGGCTCTCACTTTCTTATGATTATATATGGAGAAGCCTTACTCCACAAAAGGCTTATTAGTTTCTCCACAATTACTGATGTGTGTGCGGGTTAGGTAACTGTTCAAGATTGGATCGGGTCAAAATGGATGAGTTTAGAAACAACTAAAATGGGCTGGGTTGGCCTGTAGGGTTTCCCTTTTTTGCTCTTTTTTGAAAACAAGGTCACCACTAAGAAAGCCTAACTGGTCTTTTCGGCTGATCAGCCGCACGGGATTGAGACATGGCCCGGTAGTGACGAATCCAGGATCTAAAATTACCGGGTTCACTTTGTTGATGTGGCAAAATAAGGCGGTGAGTTGGGTGGGTAAAATAATATAAACGGGTCTAGTCCATTACAAAACATCTTCAAACCACGAATGTGATCCCAAAACATCAAATATCTAAACAAGTACTTAATGCAATTATTTTTTGCAAGGTTTCATACAACTATACATTTCAATCAAAAAAACAAATGACTAAATCGGCAACAATCTAAACTGCCACAATCAAATATATAAAAATATATAAACAAAAAACTATAGCTACAAACTAAAGTTAAATTATTAGCAAATCAACAATGGACTAACAAATTAATTCAAATAAACTAATAGATAACATAAACAATAAACTGTAATTGACAATTTTACCATCCACACGTTTAAAAACAAAAAATAAACCCAACTTTCTACTCACAATTATTTTATTGAATGATGAAATTAGCTTATGGAAGTCAATTGAGAAGGGGAGAGGATGAGCGAAGAGGGGGGAAAGAATATCATAAAAAGAGTATTGAAAGAAGGTATTATGGACACCCCCCCAAAAATGAACACTCATATATTTAGAATCACCAAAAGATAGAAAATGGAAGAATTTTAGAAGTGATGTGAATCTTTTGTTTGTTGGGCTAATTTCTGGGTATGTTTAAGTGGGCTTAAGTTAGTAGTTATTAATGGTTTATCTTTACATACTCAGGTTCTTCAAGCCAATTTGGCAAAATATTTTGTTCTTAAGTGGGGTCATATGACCCCATTACAACAGCTTTAGGTTCTCCTCTGTGGCCTAAACTTCCACGGGGCAAGTAGTGAAAATATTGGACAGTGGGAAAAAGTGGTTATCCCCATTCTTAACACATGGTTGAAAGTCATTATTGTTACATGTGGTTTTCGTCATTCGCCACTTCTCGAAGTCATTGTTGGCCTGTGGTGAGAGTGGTTTTAGTGTGGGTGGGTTGCCAAGGAAGATGTTTGAAGCAATATGATACGTGCTTTTTTAAGCCATATGAAGCTGTTATAAGGTCTTTTTTTTATATTTTAAACAAACACTCTTGATAGCTTTTGTGTGCCCTCCCGCTGACTTAAGATGTCTTGAAAACCTTATTTCAAAAAAATAAAAAAAATGTTTTTGCCATCTTAATAAGTCGGTAAAAATGATGGTTGCATGACATTTTGAACACTGGATTAACTACTTATACTTTATTTATGTACAGTATCCCCTCTTATGTCCTGGGGAGAAAGAATTTGTTTATGAGAGCTGCACAACTTCTGCTGCTTCACCAGGATCCATCGAGGGTTCTTTCACATTTCTTCCCGGCAGGTTTGTTCATCAAGTTGTTCATACTTTTTATAAAATCTTTCAGTTTATATTACTTATATTTGGAAGTAACTTAGAAACTTGAATGTTCTGTTTGTAGTTTGGCACACCCAAGAGGAGATCCCTTCGAGGTTGAAGTTGCTAAGTTTCCTCTTGTGTTACCAGATTACATCTTCTGATGCAAGTCTTGTGTTCTCTATAGTCGATTTCTGAACTATCTATGCTTAAAACGGTTTGTTTGTTCCTTCTCCAGTTTTATCTGATAATGTTTTATTTTTTTTTACACAATGTTAATATCATGTAATATACTGCGTGATCTCTTTTTGGAAAAATAAAATTAACCATGGAGAACAAACTCGACTTCTCTTATCGTTCATGTGCTATAAACCAGAATCATTTGCTAATGTGAATATCATGTAATGTACACTCAGTGATATATATCTTTTAATAGATATGAATAACGATGGAGAACAAACACGACATCTCTTATTGTTTGTGTGTTGACCAGAATCGTTTGCTGTAGTTAGTGATGCGAAACCTTGGTATAGTTTGATTTCCATGTGATTCGTAGTAACTGGAATTTGATAGACTTCCATACAGCGGTTGTTGTGTGGTAAAATTTGCAACTATTATGAATTTTATGTGAACAAATGAAACAAAGATGCAAAGATGGAAGATTCATCTTTTGTCTTCTAGCAAAGATGCATCAATTATTCTGGAAACCCAGAATGAAACTTAAATGAAATAAAGGTGGTAGATTCACCTTATATGTCTTTTAGCCAGCAAAATATGGGTCTTTCATATTTGGCCCCCAATATATGAGTGCGTCGGGCTCATCCATCTCATATGTGTAAGTCCTATAAGAATCGAGAGGATCGAAGCAGTCTTTTGGCTTTATTTTAAGGAGCAAGTCACGCAACTTGCTGTCTGTTTGCCTAGCTGCAAGTTGATCCAAATACAACGATGCATTTGAAGCAGTTATTCTGTATCTTTTTTCCATCATTTCATGTAAAAGGATTCTTGCAACAGGAAAGGGCTTGTTCCTCAGATATCCTTCAACAAGAGCATTGTTAATGACACCATTCGGTGGGACATTTCTTTTCAAAATTTCGAGATGCAACTTTGTCGCATCTTTGATCATACCTTCACGACAAAAACCACTCATCATATGCATATACGTCCTAAGAGAAGGTTCCAAACCTTTAAGAAACATGTGATGGAAAAGACGCCTTGCACTATCAGGCTTCCCGCATTTGAACGCAAGGTTAATGAGGGAATCGTACACAATGTGTTTTGAATTTAGCTTGCTTCCATCCATCAAATGGAACAAAACAAGTGCACCTTCATGACACCCAAGATTTTTCAAAAAAATGGCATAAGTGTCTGGGTCTGGAAATTCAGCTTGAGACTGCATGTCACCAATGGTTTTGAATGTCTCTCTATAAAGTTGTCCTACCCGAAACATGATGTAGAAAGTGACCACGTCCGGAATGGGTTTGGCTTTATTAATTAAATCCTCATACAGATCGCAGGCCTCGCGCATCTTCAAATCCTTGATATACCCATCCAGTAAATAGTTGCAAGTGGCAATATTAGGTATGATGGATTTGGAGGGCAAGGAATCAAAAAGAGCCTTTGCAGCGGTCATTTCATGTCTCAAACAATAACCTTCAATAAGTGAATTGTAAGTGACTATTTCAGGAGGATACTTCATTATTACGGTGTCATGGCAAAGACTATGAATGATGGTGTTATATGTGAGAATATCGGGTTTACAATTGACACCATGATGATCCATGAGCCTAAGCAAAGCAATAGCGGTATAGTTATTTCCTATCTTACAAAGCCCTTGAATCATGGTGTTGTAGGTGACTACATCAGGTTCCCAGAGTCGGTTTTGGATCGACCTACTGAACAACTTCTCGGCCTCATGAGTCTTATCCTCTCGGATGAAACCTTTCAAGAGGGTATTATAAATGGACACGTGAGGTTGAATACCCTGTTTGAAGCAACATCCTAAGACTGAGAAACCTAGTTTGGATTGACCCAATTTACAATAACACTCTATTGTGGTACCAGCCGTGTGGTTATTAACAGGATCACCAACAGCACACATTTGTTTGAAAAGATTAAGGGAACAAGAATATTGTTATATTTGGGTAACATCACCATCATTATTATCTAACAATTGAGTAAACTTAACAACAGATGGAGGGGGTTCTTTCCATATAATTTTCATGAACATATTCTTATTCAAAAATTATTAATAGAACGAGAGAAAGTACCTGCGCGTGCGGCGGTGAGACGGTGGGGGTGATAGGTCATAGAGTGTGATAGGTCATAGGAGGTGATATGTCATAGAGTGTGATAGTCAAATGTCTTAGCCGTACGGGCTCCGCTCTCGGATTTAAAAATTCGTCGAAAGTATATCGAATGACATCTCTAATGAAAGAGCATGAAATTTTAAGAACACCCATATAATTTTTATAATTATAGAAAAGTAGAGATAAAAGAGAGGAACCAACCATCGACCTAATTGGAAAGATGGATTCTTTGAAGGAATCATATATGCACATATATTCATAGGTTACTTCGACTTCTTCAATTCATCATCATCAATCATCGTACAAATTAAACTGGTTCTATCTTGCTATTTTATCGCCTTGATTCGTCATCTACATAATATATTAAAAATGGAGGGAGTAAATGTTTTTACAATTTTTTATGATAATTTTAGAGGTAAACCCATATTGGAATTATATAAATTGTCTTGAAATAATATAAACCCATAACATATCGTAAACTAGCTTGTTGATAGAGGCTTTCTTTTTTGTCAGCCATCTATAGTTATATGTACACGAATTACCTTTATCTACATTGTCTCGAAAATCTCGAAGAATATTCTGTCAACATTAAGAAATAATATTTTATGCTAACAAAAAAAAAAAAAAAAAAAAAAAAAAAAAAAAAAAAAAAAAAAAAAAAAAAAAAAAAAAAAAAAAAAAAAAAAAAAAAAAAAAAAAAAAAAAAAAAAAAAAAAAAAAAAAAAAAAAAAAAAAAAAAAAAAAAAAAAAAAAAAAAAAAAAAAAAAAAAAAAAAAAAAAAAAAAAAAAAAAAAAAAAAAAAAAAAAAAAAAAAAAAAAAAAAAAAAAAAAAAAAAAAAAAAAAAAAAAAAAAAAAAAAAAAAAAAAAAAAAAAAAAAAAAAAAAAAAAAAAAAAAAAAAAAAAAAAAAAAAAAAAAAAAAAAAAAAAAAAAAAAAAAAAAAAAAAAAAAAAAAAAAAAAAAAAAAAAAAAAAAAAAAAAAAAAAAAAAAAAAAAAAAAAAAAAAAAAAAAAAAAAAAAAAAAAAAAAAAAAAAAAAAAAAAAAAAAAAAAAAAAAAAAAAAAAAAAAAAAAAAAAAAAAAAAAAAAAAAAAAAAAAAAAAAAAAAAAAAAAAAAAAAAAAAAAAAAAAAAAAAAAAAAAAAAAAAAAAAAAAAAAAAAAAAAAAAAAAAAAAAAAAAAAAAAAAAAAAAAAAAAAAAAAAAAAAAAAAAAAAAAAAAAAAAAAAAAAAAAAAAAAAAAAAAAAAAAAAAAAAAAAAAAAAAAAAAAAAAAAAAAAAAAAAAAAAAAAAAAAAAAAAAAAAAAAAAAAAAAAAAAAAAAAAAAAAAAAAAAAAAAAAAAAAAAAAAAAAAAAAAAAAAAAAAAAAAAAAAAAAAAAAAAAAAAAAAAAAAAAAAAAAAAAAAAAAAAAAAAAAAAAAAAAAAAAAAAAAAAAAAAAAAAAAAAAAAAAAAAAAAAAAAAAAAAAAAAAAAAAAAAAAAAAAAAAAAAAAAAAAAAAAAAAAAAAAAAAAAAAAAAAAAAAAAAAAAAAAAAAAAAAAAAAAAAAAAAAAAAAAAAAAAAAAAAAAAAAAAAAAAAAAAAAAAAAAAAAAAAAAAAAAAAAAAAAAAAAAAAAAAAAAAAAAAAAAAAAAAAAAAAAAAAAAAAAAAAAAAAAAAAAAAAAAAAAAAAAAAAAAAAAAAAAAAAAAAAAAAAAAAAAAAAAAAAAAAAAAAAAAAAAAAAAAAAAAAAAAAAAAAAAAAAAAAAAAAAAAAAAAAAAAAAAAAAAAAAAAAAAAAAAAAAAAAAAAAAAAAAAAAAAAAAAAAAAAAAAAAAAAAAAAAAAAAAAAAAAAAAAAAAAAAAAAAAAAAAAAAAAAAAAAAAAAAAAAAAAAAAAAAAAAAAAAAAAAAAAAAAAAAAAAAAAAAAAAAAAAAAAAAAAAAAAAAAAAAAAAAAAAAAAAAAAAAAAAAAAAAAAAAAAAAAAAAAAAAAAAAAAAAAAAAAAAAAAAAAAAAAAAAAAAAAAAAAAAAAAAAAAAAAAAAAAAAAAAAAAAAAAAAAAAAAAAAAAAAAAAAAAAAAAAAAAAAAAAAAAAAAAAAAAAAAAAAAAAAAAATAGCCGGGAAATAGACTAACCCACCAGTCGCCATACTGGAAAAACGTGAAAGAGGGCCACCGGAAATCGCGTTGCTTTAAGCCG
>CM067174.1:35713637-35873637 GCA_034093135.1 Erigeron breviscapus | reverse complement strand
ATATATATATATATATATATATATATATATATATATATATATATATATATATATATATATATATATATATATATATATATATATATATATATATATATATATATATATATATATATATATATATATATATATATATATATATATATATATATATATATATATATATATATATATATATATATATATATATATATATATATATATATATATATATATATATATATATATATATATATATATATATATATATATATATATATATATATATATATATATATATATATATATATATATATATATATATATATATATATATATATATATATATATATATATATATATATATATATATATATATATATATATATATATATATATATATATATATATATATATATATATATATATATATATATATATATATATATATATATATATATATATATATATATATATATATATATATATATATATATATATATATATATATATATATATATATATATATATATATATATATATATATATATATATATATATATATATATATATATATATATATATATATATATATATATATATATATATATATATATATATATATATATATATATATATATATATATATATATATATATATATATATATATATATATATATATATATATATATATATATATATATATATATATATATATATATATATATATATATATATATATATATATATATATATATGTTCAAATTGGTCAACAAATGGTGGATATATTTTGAGGCAGTTGACTTACTACTATCATATTATATAAACTAATAGTGTACTCTTTTTGGCTATAGCTTCTTGATACCGTAGTTGAAAAGGCTCTGGAAGCTGTTGGATGTTGCTGCCCATTACTTGGAGAATTTAGAGTTTTTCGAACCGTCCTGTTTGACTAACAAATGTTCATTGAAGGCCAAATGTCTCTTCTGCCATATTGGGGAGTTTTTATGGTTTATTTGCATATTGTACTTCAATTTACATCAAATATTTGGAAGTGTGTAACAGGTTCTTTTCAAGTTCAAACATTTGCTGTGAAGTTGACAAACAAACTTCAAATACCTTTATCACATGTTTGATCATCATCCACGACTTCTAAAAATAGTATTGTCATTTAGTATGATGATAGTTTTCGTGTCCTTTTTTTTTTCTATCTATCCTCGGGTGGTAAAAATGTTATTGTTTTTCGGAAATATTTGGTTTGAAATCATCGTCGTGACAGCACCTCACACGTTGTACACTGTCACCGCTGCAACGCGCGGGCACCCTTCTAGTAGTGAATGGTGATTATCTTTTATCTCACAAAAAAAAATAAAAAATTATGTTTCCAATTCCCTGCTACTGTATGTAACAACGTCAAAAAATGGCAATTTTGTTCGTGTTGGTGCATTTTATTCTATTTTTTTAATTTGGAATGTAACCTAATGTTCTTGATTAATACTAATTGGAGTGTATTGTTTTATGGGTATCATTTTTATTACCAGTCTACTTTAAGTTTTTACTGAATTACAGTTGATATAATATACAGTAGTTTTTAATATCGAACAGAATGTAACTTTGGTTTTCATGTTCTCTGATGAATATATAGTATAACCAAAGATTAGCACCTAAGGTTATCGCCTGTTGGGACACACAATTGCCTGCAATATTCCGTGTAATACTTGACACGAGAGCTCACAGTGGCTGGGTTCCCACCGTCACATTCCATCCCATTGATGGCTCGAATGCTGGCTCCAAATCCTTTACCAGAAGCAAAATCCCAATGAACATTCTCCATCCAATACCACAGTGCAGTTTTGAAAGAAACCACCGGGTCTGTAGCCACGATCTCAGGGTTGTTGAGCCCGTCAAACCCAAGGCTCTCTCCGGCTGCACCGTAGTTGTAGTTCCATGAGAGTTGAATCGGACCTCTCCCATAGTAACCTTTCTTTGGGTTGCATGGATATTGGGTGTTCGTCTTATCGCAATAATCATTTGAAGGACCATCTATCTCTTCTATATAACAAAAGTCTGTCAATTTCAATATTACTAATTAGTAACATAATTTTTAGCCTGTTAAGAAAGTAGCTAGTTTGTCATATTTGTTATAAAAAAATAACTCCACAACTTACGTCCAGTCTCATGAGTAACATGAGCAAAGAAAGCAGCGATTTCACGCTTTGAATCAGCAAACGAACCGGATCTACCAAACTGTGGGTAGTCTTTGATGACTTTAAGAAAAATGTCTCTGGTGTAAAAACCTTTCCCGGGACAGTTACTTGCTGACTTGCTTAAAATCCGGTTAAAAAAGGCTCTAGTCACTATACCAGGGACATAGACATCATTATTTATAGGAGCTGGAAGAGAACACGGACCGGCTTGACAACCTTTTCCACAATAAGCGTCATCAGTTCCACAATAACCGTACTTGCTACAACACATGTCCGGATCACAACCACACTTTTGTGATGCAACCTGCCACGGGAGGAAGGTTATATCGGCTAGAAACAGTAGTACTACTCCAAGGAGGAGGGTTGTTTTCATTTTTATTAATATATATATGGTGTGTTTGAATATAGCAGGTTGAAAAGGGATTTATAGGGATAAAGTCTTCTCTAAAGTCTCCCATTAGATTAGATCATTAGCAGGACAACACTTGCTAATTGCTATCCCATAAAACTCCCACTAATTGTTCTTTATTGTATTGGATTTTCATTAATGCTACAACTTGTGACATTTTGACCAAAAGGAAATTACATGAAATAAAAATTAAAATAAAAAAACAAAAAAAACTAGCAATAAGGTTCTAAATTAGGGGAGAATGCAAAATGCAAATAATGATGTTCCAGGAGTGAAACTTGGATCATAAAATCCCAAACCCTCCTTATAACCATTACCCACATATACACAACCGTCGCTTATGGACATGCCACCGTACACGGTGGCTTGTTAAAATGCATAATATAAACTTAGGGTTAGTTTTAAATAAGGTTTCTTACTTCAGGGTTAAGTATTTGTGCATGATTGGTATTTACACTTCTTGGAGGACTTATTCTGGACATTTTGAAGAAGAGGGAAGAAAGTGACAAGAAGACAAAGATTGATAGTATATATACACTCTTATACCGAATTAGGGTTAAGACTCATATATTTTTTTCACACACATATATTATATATCTCTCTCTTTCGATATTATTCATATATCTGTTTTGTATTTCTGGGTTGATTCATCTTGAGCAATCCTTATTCTGATCATCTTGATCATATTTCTATTGTAATAATCATACTTGTTATTATTATTCATATATCTGTTTTGTATTTCTGGGTTGATTCATCTTGAGCAATCCTTATTCTGATCATCTTGATCATATTTCTATTGTAATAATCATACTTGTTATTATTATTCATAATAATAACAAATTACAACAACAATAATAATAATTGTTGTGTTATTCTTTGATCTCTAGTTCGTTCATGGTATCAAAGCCAGGTTACTCTGATCGGTGATATTTGATTAAGGTTTTATTGGATTTAGGGCGTATTTCGATTTCGAAACCCTAGATCTTAGAAACCCTAATTTTTAGGGTTTCCTGGTTATCGATCTTGTTATTCCGTTGCATATTTCAGATCCTGATTCTTATTCTTGACTAAGTGAATCAAGAAAAGAATTAGGGTTCCTCTACCTTCTGCCGAAAAGCACTGTATTGTTGTTCTTCTTTCCCTTATCTTCTCAAATCAATTTTTTTATTAAATTTATATTCTAATTTCACAAAACCAACTGTGTTAATACTTGACCGGTCTTCATTGAGAGATTTGGAATCCTGTCACTGACATTTTTGGGGGATTAGAATTTATTTCAACGTTTTTTTCTTATAAATATTATTTTTTTATTCTGTTGTTTAATATTCTGTTCCTATTTGTTTGCTTGATAAATTGTTATTAATTGTTTAAAGTTGTGCGTTATTTGCTGAATATTGATTATCTGTTTTGTGAATTATTGATTGTCTGATTAACCGTTTAAATGGCTCCTGAACCTTCTTCTGGTGGTAGTTCTAAAACAACAGTTAGTAGTCTTGATTTTCGTGATCCTTTATATCTTCATCCTACTGATACTAGTGGTGCTGCTATTCTTTCTTTCAAATTAACTGGAATATAATTACAATGTTTGATCCTGTGTTATGTTACTTGCTTTAGAAACTAAAAATAAAGTAGGTTTTATAGATGGATCATGTGAAAAAGATGAAAGTGATGCAGTTTTGGCTAAACAATGGGATAGGTGTAATTCTGTGGTTTTGTCTTGGATTTTAGGATCTATAAGTCAAGAATTGTATTTAGGACATATTTTTTCTAAAGTTGCAAGTGAAGTGTGGAAGGATTTAAAAGAAACATATGATAAGGTTGATGGTTCTGTCACTTTTAATTTGCATCACAAAATAAATACTTTAAGTCAGAATGGTTCTTCTTTATCTGAATATTATCATAAATTGAACACTTTCTGGAAACAGTTTGATGCTATGGTTAAATTACCTGTTTGTACTTGCAAAGCTGCTAAAGAGTTTAAAGCACATCATGATTTAATAAGATTAATGCAATTTCTTATGGGTCTGGATGAAGTTTATATGTCTGTTAGAAGTACTATTCTCACTAAAGATCCTTTACATGATGTGAAATCTGCTTATGCTCTGCTATCTAGAGAAGAATCACATAGGAATTCTAGTTCTATGAATCATGTTAAACCAGTTAATTCTGCTTTTGTGTCTAAGTTTAATGATTCTAAGAAAAAAATTATAAGGAATGAGAATTTAGTATGTGCTAATCCTGCTTGTGGTTTGAAAGGTCATACCATTGATAAATGCTATAAACTTGTTGGATATCCAGATTTTTATAAGAAAAAATCAAATTTTCAGAATAAAAGTTATACCATTAATAATGTATACAATGAAAGAAGTAACTGGAATGATAAAAATGATAATAATGGACAATGTGCTAAAGTTATTACTTCTGATCAATCTGTTAATGCTGGTTTACCTTTTACAAATGAACAAATTGCTAAACTCATGAGTTTGTTGAATGAGAATCAGGATTCTAAAGGAAAATCTCAAGCTAATATGGCAGGTGCTTTATTCAATGCTTTTATGTCTTCAACCTTTTTTAATTCTAATGTGAAACTGGATAGTTTAATAAGTTTGATAAATTGGATAATTGATTCTGGAGCTTGTTGAAATTGTGTGAACTTTCGTAGACCCGACTAACCGTATGTCTTCGGATTCTTTGAGCCTGTAGGGTCATACACAATAGAACATCTATAATGTTTAACCATAAAGCTACGAAATGATATTTGATCGTTTACGCATTTAATTAAATAGTATTTAATTAAATTATCTGTTTATGAATTAACGCGAGTTAATTAACAATAAATGGATTAACCGACAAATGTTATTTATAGTAGTCGATTAAAGTCAGTTTTAATTGATTGATAAATAACTTATTAATTAAAAGTAGTTTAATTAATTAAATGAGTTAACGGGTTGGATAATTAATAGTTAAAAGTCCATAATTAATTAATAGTTAATTAATTAAGTTAGGAAAGCCCGACCCGACCCACCAAAGACCCCTAGGGCCGAACCTAGAATGTTCTAGGAGGGGGAGGTCGAAATTCCTAAGGGATTTTTAGGGTTTTTGGTTTCCTAGTTTGATTAGGAAAACTTCCCTATAAATACCATAAGAAATCCCTAATTAATTAATTCATTCACAATAACCCTTACACACACAAAAGGTGAAAATCCCTTTTCTCCATTTGTGTGGTTCGAAATTATCAATCAAAAGAAACCAAAACCCCAAATTATTTTAGGTTTAATTATTTAGGGTTTTAGTTAAACCCTAAATTAGTTTCAACAAAGTTTACTTTGTGTTTGGAGGGTGTAAGGTTCGAATTTTCGAATCCCTAAGAAGGATATTCGAATTCGACTCTCTTGCATTAAGAGAGGTCGAATTCGACCTTAGGGATACAATTAGGGTTTCGTTCGGTTGCGGTCGTAAGCTTAAAGGTGTCTAGCAGATCCTTAGTTAAGACATTGTTCGTGTACGCACTTACGGAGGGTTTCTGTGAGTCCCAAACTCTCTAGATGGTTAACCCAGAAGTGTAAAATACAACAAGTCTAATAATCACTAGAATGGACTATTATTACTTGAATATAAATGCAAGTATATAAACAAAGTAATACAAGACTAAAAGCAATAAAATAAAGGTGGAACACAATGTAATACTTTCAAGTGTATTTTATATATGATGTTAAATAAAATACAAGGTTGTGCGGAATCAAGATAATACAAATATGTAAGTATCCTAACAACCTATGAATTACAAGTGATCTATATTTTCCAAATAACTCTTTTAGATCGAGATACTTAAAGTTGTGAAGTATCCCTGTTTAAGATCGAAAGTATTTAGACAAATTCACCTTTAATGCTAAAAGTAATTTTCTCAAAGAAATGACTTTATATTTATAGGCAAACAATTTCACCAGTGAAATTGTGCCGTACAAATATGGTTGCATGCATTTAATGAACCGACAAGATCATTAAATGCATTGGTTAAGGTAGGAGGGAGAAAGTCACATCAACATGACTTTATTCTTTTAACCAACCACCTTTACACACGTAGGTACTTTAGTAAAGAACAAGTGGAATGTTCTTTGGAAAGTGTGTAAAGGCAAAAGTCAATTCCTCGATATCAGTGTTCAGACTTGTAAGGTCTAGAACACTGACAATCCTCCAGTGTTCAGATCTGGTAAGACTTCCAGTGGACTCCGCCATTTGTCAGTCTTCTTTATTCTGACTCCAGTCTTTGACTTCAGTGAGAATGTCTTCAGTAGAATAGATATGGACTGGGGTGAAGTCCAGTGAGCTAATCTGGAGAATACTCCAGATTTCCTATACAAGTATTTGCTCACTGGTCTTCCATTATTTCTGAACAAATCTTCAGAGAGACTCCAGATTCCAAGTCTGGAGTAGGTCCAGTAATTATCATTTCTGGACAGATCTTCAGTAAGGCTCCAGTAGTCGAGTCTGGAGCGAGTCCAGTAAATCTGGACCTAACAGTTTCCACTTTGGAATCTTGTTTCCGGAATCTTCCACATCATGAGGGATCTCGTCTACCGCAACGTGGTTAGTTTTCTTGTATTTACTTTAAGTTACTTATATTGCATTGCATGGAGATTCTGAGCCGGACGTTAGAATTATTAATTGTTTTCTCTTAATGATACCACACATTTTTAATAATTGTTAACGGTTCATTAACACGCTTCTGCTGCTTACTTTGATTTGTAAAATTAAAATTTGATTTGTCACCCAAACCGGGTCGGTCACCCAAACCGGGTCGGTCACCCAACCCATTTTATGTTATTCGGTTAATGAAATCCCAACAGTGGTATCAGAGCGGTCCATGCATGGTATAAGTACTTACCTTGATTTTTAGTCTTGAATAAAGTCGCTTACGTTTAATTTCGTATATGTATTATATATGTATATATATATATATATATATATATATATATATATATATATATATATATATATATAATAATATATATATATATATAGTATATATATATATATATATATATATATATATATATATATATATATATATATATATATATATATATATATATATATATATATATATATATATATATATATATATATATATATATATATATATATATATATATATATATATATATATATATATATATATATATATATATATATATATATATATATATATATATATATATATATATATATATATATATATATATATATATATATATATATATATATATATATATATATATATATATATATATATATATATATATATATATATATATATATATATATATATATATATATATATATATATATATATATATATATATATATATATATATATATATATATATATATATATATATATATATATATATATATATATATATATATATATATATATATATATATATATATATATATATATATATATATATATATATATATATATATATATATATATATATATATATATATATATATATATATATATATATATATATATATATATATATATATATATATATATAGATATAGATATAGATATAGATATATATATATAGATATATATATATATTTTATATATATAAAATTTTCGAAAATTATAATATATATATATAATATTTTGTATTTGTTTTAAGATCAATTAGTTTCCTTGTATGCGATAAGTAAGTTTATATATATTGCATGCAGATTTAATTGTTAGATTACATGAACTACTTATTGTACGTATTTTGGTTTATATATATTTGCATTAGGATTTAATGCGTGTCTCTAAAATATATATTTGGAAATTAAAATACGAGTAAAAGGAAAGAGTTTTGTTTTTAAATAAAACTTATTGAGTTTTTAAAATCGTTTTAAAAGGGAAAACTCAAAATGATTACATTTTACGAAAATTAAAAGTGCTTTTAATTGATCAAGGACATGCATTAAGTTTTAATTAGGACATTAGTCTTGCCTCGTTAGATGCCTTAGCCGTTTAACGAATTAGAACATTAATTGCATGTGCCTTTACGTAAAATAGGAAGTTAGAGACTTATTAGTGGAAATCTAGATAATTGAATAACTCGGTTATTGGATGAATTTAATATTAAGGTTTCTAAATTTAGATTAGAATTTCGATATTATGTAATATGCCCTAATTATCTAGATGGACGCTATTTTTCGACTAAGTTAAAAGTGGTTTAACGAGATGTTAATTTATTAACATTTCTAAGTTGAAAATAAACTGTCTTTTAAATAGTTTAAAATACTATTAGGAATGCTAGTAATTTCAATCCATTCATTTGTTGATGTTGATAGAATTATTGGCGCATTATTTGGAGTAACAAATAATTATATTATACCCACTTAAGAAGTCGTGCCATCCTATAAGTCGAGCACTTGTGAAGTACACATTCCCTGTTGGTGGGAAGGTCGCCCATCCATAGTGTGGAAAAACGAGGTAGTAACTTCGGTTGTCGGGAAAGTCTCCCGATACAAAGTATTGCACACATCCTTATAGGACGACTTAGTTAGGTTGTCGGGAAAGTCGCCTGGTACTAACTGGAAAGGATGAGATTAAATATACCTGTAAATGGAGAACTCCCCATCTCCTATGAATCTCATAAAGATCTAAGAGCCTTAGTTGGTAAAGACTCGTTCTTACTCATTTATTGACTATACTAATTCCCTGTATCGGCGAGCCCAGTTGCCCGATATATATGTCGTGGGTCTAAATGAGTCTTAGCCTTAATACATTAATATGTTTTGATTTTATGATTAAAACGTGGGTAGTTAATGGTTAGGGATGAATGTCGATGATATTAATTGTGTTTTCGTTAATTTGTAGTCAGTTCTTTTAAATGATATTGTTGAGCCTAATATTGCTATATTGTATGTAAATACTTTGATGCATAAGAAATCAATACCGGGGTGCTTTGCAACTTGGTATGAAGCGTTGAAAAACTACCTTATGTACAAGGGACTTTTCAACCAACTCACAGAGGATCGTTCCGTGGTTGTTGAAGATATTGATGAGCTTGGTGGGCTTTCTGATAAGGCTTACGCAAGTTACCTTGCTCACAATGATACACTGGGTGTAGTCATTAATTCCATTGATGATAGCTATGCTCATGACATTCGTTATGGGAATGTTTATCGTCTATTTGGAATGATTGTTAGAGAGAATCAACGTGCTGTGAATGTCATTGCGAGTGGAACTCTTGAAGAAGCAAGAGAGTACCATAAGGTCAAAGAAAAATCGATATCGGATCACGTGAAGATTATGAGAGGATACATCGATGAGTTGGCAGCCCTTAGGCAGCCACTAACTCATGATGAGCAGGTTCTCTTGATACTTGACTCACTCAGTCAACACTTTGCGCATTTCGCCATGAATTATTTCATGATCTGCAAGCACAAGTCGCTAGATAATCTTGAAAGAATGTTGGTAGGTGTTGAGATGAATTTACCGGAAAGGGCACTCATTGAAAGGCCCTACCACAGAAATTCATTATGTACATTCTGCAAAAGTAATTCACATAACGCTCATAGTTGTGAGAAGATTGAAGAATGACTACGTGAGACTTATCCTTTGTGGGGCGGACAAGGAAGAAAGAATAAAGGAAAATTTGGAAGGAGAAAGATAGTCTTGAAATAAATGCCTCGACATTCATTTTAGAATTATCTTTTATTTGATGTTTTAGTTGAAAACATTACTACCCTTTTATTTTTGTTCTTGAGATAATGTATGGATTTTGAACATTTTAGGTTTGGAATCTATTAGGATTTATCTATCTTCTTCCTTGATTAATTGGTTGTTTTTGGTTGAGTGTTTTGTTATATCTTACATGTAATTATAGTAATTATGGCTAAAGATTAAATCACAAAATGATTTGTGAAGATGATGAAACATTTGGCAATTTCGCAAAATGATTTGTGAAATAAAAGTCGTACATAAAGTAATTTACAAAAGGGAAATCCAAGAGATGTACTTTTAGTATTTCTAAAAGGTTTTTGTTGTGAATATTATTTGTCTTAAATATAAGAATCATTGTCTTCACCAAGTGTTACCACTTGAAATTCTTAATTCGATAAGTTAAAGTGAAAACAAGATTCATGATATTAAAGGACAAATGAAGAGTTAAAATCTCCACCAAGTGTCACTACTTGAAATACTCGATTCAAATAGTAAGTGGGAGAGAAGTAGACTCGGGATTAATTCTCTATCAAGTGTGTTATACTTGAAACATATGATTCTAGCAATCAGTGGGAGAATTTTGATAACAACAAAATACAACATCTTTTACTTTCTAAATTTGTAATCTAAATATTGAATGTCTTGAGCATTTATTATTAATTACAAAATTAGATTATTCATCGAATAGTAGAATTCGATGAATTGAAAGTTTGAAGAGTTACATGTCACTATCCAAGCTAGATTGGGTTGAAGACAAATTGAACTTAGTAAGACAAGGTTGAAATGGATTAAAAGAGTTTAATACCAAAACTAGTTGTGTGATATCTAGTTGAGATATTCATAGCATGGATTTAGATTGTAAAAGAACGTAAGTTAAGGAAAGTTAAGATACACCTAAACTACCTGTTTAAGGCAAGTTTTAACGATTATCTTAATAAGTACTTAGTCATTTAAATCAAATCTTGGATTTGATGGATTCTTGCAAGTTGTGCAAAATCATGTGACTAGTAGAAATTCTTGAAGCGATTTAAGAATTAAATATGCTCATAAGTAGAGAAATGTTGGTTTCTTGAAGTATCATTATTACTACAAAATTAATTTAATATCCCTTTTGTGATAAAAGATTCCTTTTTCGTATTAGAACGAAGAGATCCCACTTTGAGGAATCCAAGTCAAAATTCAATAAAGGGAACAACTTAGGTTATGATTAAGCAAAAACGTTAGATTTCTAAATCTGAAAGAAGTTTAGAAATGTCAAGTTAAAATCTGGACATTCGGAACAGTTATTCTGGAAGTATTCGATGAGTAAAATTGTCCAATACATACCACGTTCCAATTTAGTATATTTTATCCATGAATGGTTTTAAGATCATTCTAAATTGCCATTACCGGTTGCACACATGGGAATGATAGTGCGAAAGAAAGGTAATTGTGAGAGAAAGGTTGCTATTGGCTTGGAAGCTAAGGTTTTTAGCTTTTGGGTGATATAGAGTGGTAATCGTAAGAGAGATACGAGACTTACTCACAAGTATTCGATGAGTCGAATATTGGCTGACCCGCCCCGAGATCACTTCTTGGATTATAAGTCAATTAAGTGAATCTCGAAGTGATTCCATCCGTGAGTATCCTTTGACTTGTTAAATGCATAGGCGTAGGCCTGGACCATGTCGATCATTTGCTTTGATTTAGTTCCGAACCGGATATCTTTACCGGCCGCAGTAGGGCTACTTTGGGTAAATGTGAGATATGGAAAGGGCGTATGCATTTAGTAATAGGAATTCTCTCCCGATTGAGGTTTTGATAGTAAACTCGGCCTATGACAGCTTGATACAATAGTGAAATGTATGGCCATACTGCGAATAGTTCGGAATGCTATAATCAAGAAAGTCATAAAGGGTTTTAATTCTATTTGGCAATTGACTTTATCCTTGTGCCAAAATGGAATGCATCATTAAGAGTTAATGAGACACGGATGTACTTGCGTAAGTGAACTCATAAAGAATCAAATTCTTTAAAGTGGTTAAAGAAACCGTCATAGAGTTGATGATGGAAGGTTTTCTGGAAAAACAAACTTCGGAGTTCCTTAGGGGCATACTTTGGGTTGCTAGCAACAAGGTATGTCATTATGGTTAAGAGGATCTACGAAGAGTCCACAAGTGGGAGTGTTGAAATTGTGTGAACTTGCGTAGACCCGACTAACCGTATGTCTTCGGATTCTTTGAGCCCGTAGGGTCATACACAATAGAACATCTATAATGTTTAACCATAAAGCTACGGAATGATATTTGATCATTTACGCATTTAATTAAATAGTATTTAATTAAATTATCCGTTTATAAATTAACGCGAGTTAATTAAGCGATAAATGGATTAACCGACAAATGTTATTTATAGTAGTCGATTAAAGTCAGTTTTAATTGATTGATAAATAACTTATTAATTAAAAGTAGTTTAATTAATTAAATGAGTTAACGGGTTGGATAATTAATAGTTAAAAGTCCATAATTAATTAATAGTTAATTAATTAAGTTAGGAAAGCCCGACCCGACCCACCAAAGACCCCTAGGGCCGAACCTAGAATGTTCTAGAAGGGGGAGGTCGAAATTCCTAAGGGATTTTTAGGGTTTTTGGTTTCCTAGTTTGATTAGGAGACTTCCCTATAAATATCCTAAGAAATCCCTAATTAATTAATTCATTCACAATAACCCTTACACACACAAAAGGTGAAAATCCCTTTTCTCCTTTTGTGTGGTTCGAAATTCTCAATCCAAAGAAACCAAAACCCCAAATTGTTTTAGGTTTAATTATTTAGGGTTTTAGTTAAACCCTAAATTAGTTTCAACAAAGTTTACTTTGTGTTTGGAGGGTGTAAGGTTCCAATTTTGAATCCCTAAGAATGATATTCGAATTCGAATCTCTTGCATTAAGGGAGGTCGAATTCGACCTTAGGGATACATTTAGGGTTTCGTTCGGTTGCGGTCTGTGAGTCCCAAATATAGATGGCTTAAATACCCAACTGACAAGTAATTCTAACTGGAAGATGACCAGTTCAGAATACGATCCAGATATGGATGAACAATACGATAAAGATACTGAAAGTAAATGCAAGAAACAATAAGGGCTGAAACTATACAAATAATATGTATATATCAAGTATGTAGCAATGAGACACAATGTATTTTTCAAGGTATTTGATTTATTGATATATAAACAAATACAAAGGTTGTTGCGGAATAAAGATAAACACCCAAGTGTAAATATCTAAACAACCTAGAAATACAAGTGATCTAATAACTTGGAAATACTCGTAAGGATTACTTAGAGTATATCTCACAAGTTGCAATGCAAAGGTTTCAAGCCAATTGCAAGTTGTGAGAAGACTTATATTTATAGACTAAGTCCATGATGACGTGGACCAGATCGTACAAATATGGTTGGGTGTATTTAAGGAATTAAAGCTAATTCCTTACATGTGTACTTTTAAGGTTTAGGTATATAAGTCGTTGATGTGATTTATCAAACCTTATTCCCAACCTTTACTTTACCTTGTACTTTAATTAATAGTTAATTCTATTAACCGGGTAAAGATATGTAAAGTAAAAAGTCTTCCTCGTAATCAGTGTAAAAGTGTGTAAGTACTTTTACACTGAGATGCTTCAGTCTTCGATCAGGTAGAATCAATTTCCGAGCTCCACATCTGAACTGATTCTCATTCTTCAGACCTCAGTCTTTGACTTCATTCTGAACGGTTTTCTGATACGTTGATCTGAACTGAAGTGAAGCTTCAGTGAACAAATTCTGAGCGACCTCAGAATTCTATACAAGTATTCTTCACTGAGCTTCAGCTATTTCTGAACAAATTATACTTGGTTGATTTTCGACCTAACAAATTCCCCCTATTTGTTCTGAAATAGTGCATGCATCTCAGACTTCTATCTATACATGTTTGTAAGTCTGAAATGCAAGTTTTTGTTTAAGTTGTAAAAATTTTCTAAGTACATCTTATAGATCATTGATGTATCAGAATTTTACTTGTGGTTTTTCTAACTTAAACCTATCATCTACTTATAAGCTACAAAATGTAACATATTTATACAAACTGAAGTGTTTGTTACATTTGCAAGTATTTATACAAGTACATGATAATCTGAAAAAGAAACTACTTCTTAGCAGGCCTTGAACCAGAAGGTGCTTCAGTAGGTTTCCTCTTCAGTGGAGAATGATCTTCTTTCCAAACAATCTACCTTCAATCTCTACCTTGGCCTGCATCTTTTGTTGTATTCTTGATAACCATGCACCAATCAAAGCAGATTTCAGCTTCCCCCTTAGTATTTGGATCATCTCCCTATGCTCAGAAATCCCAAACTCGTGTACTGAAACTTGATTATACTCTTCAGCTGCTCTACCTTCTCTTTTTATCATCAAATCAAAAAGCTTCAATCCATCAGCTTTTGTTACCTCCATATCAACTATTTTAGCTGGATGAGATCGATGCTTCAGATAATGCTCATATTGATCCTTCTCATGCTTTCTTTGGAGCTCAATAGCATCATCAGACATTGGTTTGAAGGTGGAGAGATCAGCATCACGAATATTTTTTCTTGATGATCTTGGTCCAGTCACTTTGGGCTTAATGGGTGGCTTTGTCAATTCTTTTTCCACCTTCAGAACTCCAGCCAGAATTTCCTTCTTTTTAATTGCCATCTCTTTATCTCTATTTTTCACCAAGTCCTCAATGGACATCTTGAATGTGAGATGGTCCAGCTTTTGTTCTAAGGGAGAATAATTCACCCCATATTCATACTCGAGCATATCAACAACAGCCTTCTGCACTCTTGGATCATTTTTAATTTTCAGATATCTTTCAAGTGAAAGACCAAGAGCTGCAGCATCAACATGATCAAGGGTTCCCATTTTCTGATGTTGAACCCTTTCTCTTTCCTTATTTTCTCCCCACATAATAAATTGATTAGAAACTTGCTTCTGCAAGGTTTCTAATTTCTTGCTATCAGCATTCGGATCATGAATGGGATAACCTTGTTCATCAATATTTTCACCAACCACCAAACCAGAACCTTTTGCATCTTTCTTTGTTGGTTCTTCCACCACTTAGGCCTTGCCCTTATCTTTCTTAGCAGGTTCAGAAGCTTGCATTTCAGATTTCTGAACCTGTTCCCCCTGAACTGAGGCACTACCAGATGGTACCTCAGATTGCTTCTTGGTTGCTTCGATTAATTCCTGAGTACTTGAGAGCAGACCAATAGGCACATTTCCCCCTTTGGGGACCTCAGAAGGCATTTTTGCATAAACATTAATCGCCGTCTGAATGGCCTTCAGAGGTTCCCAACTCTGCTGCAGAAGGCAATTAGAAATGCCTTTTGCCATGGTAGAGAACTGAGCCCTTAACCTGAATGATGAGTTGAGGTTCAGATTCTCTTTTTCATTTAATTCTTTCAGCAATTTCCTATCTTCTTCAGAGAATGAAGGGGGAGGAGAAGGAGCAGCACCAACTTTTTCCTTCTTAAGTAGGGTCAGAATTTCATCTAACTGCTTGGACTGGCCTTTTACAACTTCTTCGAGAGTAGACACAGATTTCTGAACTTCTGCAACAGCTTGATCTACCTTCTCGGAAGTGTCTGCAGTAAGTTCCAAGACCATCCTTCTGACCCCATCTTCAACCTTTTCAGCCACAGAAGCTGAAATCTGATCAACAAGAGTCTGAGAGATTTCAGACTTCAGCTTCTCAATCACATTATTACCAACAGCAGACCCAAGTTCTTTCTCATCGACACTTGGCCTTTTCACCAACTCATTCACCTCCTTCCCGACTGCCAGAACTTCTTGTTTTAGCAATTCAATGCCAGATGTCAAGTTTGCAACTACTGAAGCTTGCACATCTCTTTTGGCCAGTCTGAAGGCTTCCCTGATAGCTATACTGATCTTATTGCATGAATGCACCAGCTCATTTAGCTTCCCACCTACCAGTCCCTCATTTCCAGTAACCTTGGTGAACTCAGTTCCAAGAAACATCTGATCACCCTTCATTTTAGTGATGGAACTGGTATTGGCAGTTAGAGATTTAGTTAATTCCTCCACCTTGAGAAGTAGGCATTGGACTTCGGCATTTTGTTTCTCTAACTGTGCTTCCACACTCAAAGGAGGAGGTGGTTGTGCAGAAACAGAAGCAACAAAGGGAATTCTACCAAGCCCATCCAATGCCTTTTCCAACTGCATTTCAGTTGGACTCTCAGATTCAGTAGCAGAGTCCAACTATTTCTCTATTTCAATATCATAATTGGTGGGCCTTGGTACTTTGTTTGTGGATGTAAGTGTTGGAGTTGTGGATGAAAACATGGTGATGAAACATAAGCAGGTGTAGAGCCGGGTGGGAAAAATGGATGTTGATGTGAAGTTTCTGGTTGGCGATATGGTTGTTCAACATTTTGGATTTCTGGGGGAGGTTGGACGTTTACGAGGCTGAAGGTTGGCTCAGAATCAGAAGACTGATTCTCCTCCAGTAAACCCTCGTCAAACTCAAAGTCAGCAAAGGAATCGAGATTCCCTTGAGGTGGCTCATCTTCATCCCAGAGGTCAGTCGTAACTGCAGTCTGATCAGATATGCCCTGGTTCAGATCACTGGTAGCTGAACCAGCTTCTGGTTCAACAACTGCTGCAGATGCATCGTCACCAGATTTATTGGTTGGCTCAGCCATAGCTTCATCGCCAGAGACAGTAGACACGGGGATTGCCTTAATGATTCTCGTACCATCAACAAGAATCACTTCATCGGCCGTAGAGTCTGGAATCTCAGTCTCAGGTGGTGTCACACCAAAGACTTCATCAATTCGTGCTGTAGAAGAGTGTGAGATTTGTGAAGTTTCAGGGGGTGCGCGTGCAGACACGGACTCTATTGTGTGTTGGGCGGACACACTAATATTTTCTTCACCATCTCCCCCTAAAGAAGTTTTGGAGATGGCTGCTTGTGGGTTTCCCTTTAGACTCGATTCCTCTGGTTCTTGTTGGGAAGATCCAGAGGGGTTTGCTTCGGTACTAGTGTCCTTGGGCTGTGAGGACTTCTTAAATTTACGTCATTTTAAAACGCCCTTTGGAGATCCTGAGGGATCTTTTGGGAGATCCTCAGGTTGGTCAGTGGATGAGGGAGGTGGTGGTTGGGTAGAAGAAGTTGCTGGGGATTTAAACAACTTCAACATTTTACCACCAGGTGCACCAATGGGTCTCGCATTCTTTTGCGACCCGCTCGGTGACCTTTCTGAGCCAGCCGGTCGTGCTGTTTCAGTTTTAGAAATTACCTGAAGCATTGCAGCAGAGAGTTCTGGTTCTGGATCTGAAGTAGAAAGCTTTGATAGATCCCTGCAGAACTCTGTCGCTGAAGATTCAAGCCCCTCAAAGTGATACGCATCTCCAAGCATGCTTATGAAGCAAACGCTCAGAAATCTAGGGAATGAGATATGTGGACTTCTTTTCCCTTTTAATTTTGCTACCAGCTGAGAGAAAAGTATCTCAGCAAAGTCCACCTCAATCCCATGCCACAAGTAGTACCCTATTTTTACTTGTGTCAAGGAAATCTGGTCCAAGCCACCATAATTTCCTCCAAGGCACTCGACAATCTGAGTCCAAAAGTATTTCCAACTGTTTCCAAATCCAGACAGAAAGATGTGTCCAGATGTCCTCAGATTGCCATCTGCATCAACCATGTCATTATGACCAGTGGCCAGCAGAACTTCCATGAAATTAATCCCTTTGAGCCTTTTAGCATAGGCTGAAGAGGAGGGAGGGAAGGTAGTTCAAATGAAGGGCCTCCTGAAACCCATCAAGTGAAAGGATATACTGCTTTGTTCCTTCATGTAAAGAAAAAGCAATGGACTTTTCATCCTTGCTAAGAGTAGCAGTATACCAGAATTCAAGTAAGTATCGATGATACATTACCTGAGGATCAGCAGTCAAGGTGTAATAGAGAGGGGATTGTTCAAGAAATGTATTAATCCTCCCCATTAAGTTTTTGCCTTTGGCATTCAGTGTGGCCATAAAATTATTCATATTGAATCTAAGGGTCGACGCATCGAACCCTTGTGGCCATTGAGCACTGGCCTTGACTACCTTAGATGGTTTATATTCGAAGGCAATTAAAGATTTGACTACTTTAGCCATTATATCTGCAAGGGAAAACTGAAAGTGAAAGATGAATTTAGGGTTTTGAAGTTATGAAGGAATGAGAAGTAGAGAGAGAATGATGATTGGGAGTAAATGTAAGGAGAAGTAAATGAAGGAATTGTTTTGGAAAGGGTATTTATATTTATGATGGAATACAAAAGGTTTTTCCAGATAAATAAAATAAAATGATTTTTGAAATTCAAACCCAAAAATGAAATATTATTAAAATGAAATCAGTTTTGATCGGGTTTGAAGTCCGAAAATAATTTTTTGGTACACGTCCGCATTTAATGCAACGACGGCTATGACCCCACATTTTCACAAAACTTTTCAACACTTTTAAGAAAAAGTGATCATTACTTTCCTTTTACGGCGCCACTTGTGTGCCACGTCAGCCAAAAACATCATTATTTAAACGTTAAACAGTAACCTTCACGTGTTCACTCAAAGACCAAGTATCAAAATACATTATAAAGGACAGACTCATTTCAGAAATGATATACAAAATCTGAGCATGATCAGAATCAAGAAATCTGAGCCATCTCAGTTTATACAATTATTCTGAAATCATTTCAGAAATTCTGAAGCATTTCAGTCAAAATATTTTTCTGAAAGCAAAGTTCCCCCTTAGAGAGAAATTCTTTTTAACATAAAAATATTTTACACTTCCCCCTGAGGTGATGCTATACAGGATTTAGCATACCCAATTCACTGATGAGATGTTTAAACGTTTTGACATCCAAGGGTTTTGTAAAAACATTAGCGAGTTAAATGAAGCTCTATGTCACCTTTAATAATGTGATCTCTAATAAAATGATACCTGAGGTCGATGTGCTTGGTTTTGGAGTGCATAACAGGATTGTGAGAGATGGCAATGGCACTGGTGTTATCACAAAATATTGGAGTCTTTGTATACTTAACACCATAATCAGTTAGTTGGTTCTTCATCCACAAAATCTGAGCACATCAACTGGTTGCAGAAATGTATTCAACTTCCGCTGTGGAGAGTGATACTGCAGTCTGCTTCTTGCTTGTCCAACTAACCAATTTTCCACCCAGGAAATGACAACCACCTGTGGTACTTTTCCTATCTATCTTACAACCTGCATGATCAGAATCTGAATAACCCATTAGATCTAGACTTGAGCCTTTGGGATACCAAAGACCAAGTTTGGGGACACCTTTAAGGTATCTGAAGATCTTTTTCACCGCATTTGCGTGTGCATCTCTGGGATCAGACTGAAATCTTGCACAAAGGCATGTTGCAAACATTATGTCAGGTCTACTAGCAGTTAAGTACATGAGGGATCCCACCATACCACGATATTTTGTGGGATCCACTGGTTTTCCATTGGGATCTGAGTCCAAAGTTAATGGTGCAGAAATAGGAGTATCTTTCGATGAGACTGAATCAAATTAATATTTCTTTAATAAGTCTCTGACATATTTTTCCTGATTTATAAAAATACCATCACTGGTTTGTTTCACTTGAAGACCTAGAAAATATGTCAGTTCGCCCATCATACTCATTTCATACTCAGATGACATTATTTTAGAAAACTGTTCACACATTTTGTTATTCGTAGACCCAAACACAATATCATCAACATAAACTTGTACAAGTAAGATATCATTTTTATCATGCAATATGAATAAAGTGTTATCTATTGCACCCCTTTTAAAACCATTTTTCAGAAGATGCTTAGTAAGAGTATCATACCAGGCTCTAGGTGCTTGTCTCAGACCATATAAAGCTTTGTTCAGTCTGTACACCCAATGAGGTCTTTCTTCATTTATGAATCCTGGTGGCTGATATACATACACAACTTCTTCCAATTCACCATTTAAGAATGCACTTTTAACATCCATCTGATAGACTTTGAACTCATGATGAGCTGCAAAAGCTAAGAAAATTCTGAAGCTTCCAGTCTAGCAACTGGTGCAAAAGTTTCATCAAAGTTTACTCCTTCTTCTTGTGAGTAGCCCTTTGCAACAAGTCTTGTCTTGTTTCGAATAACATGACCATCTTCGTCCATCTTGTTTCTGAAGACCCATCTTGTCCCAATTGGTTCTTTCTTTAGATTACTGGGACAAGGAACAAGTTCCCAAACATTGTTCCTCTTAAACTGATTGAGCTCATCTTGCATGGCTTCAATCCAGCTAGGGTCGTTCATAACCTCGTCAATCTTCTTTGGTTCTATTAGAGATAAGAAGCTGACATTTAAGCATTGATCGCTTGTGGCTCTTCTGGTCTGAACCCCACTAGTGGAATCCCCAATGATTTGCTCGATAGGATGTGCTTTAGTCCACTTAGTGTATTGGCCAGGATGAACTATGATATCAGTGCAAGAACTCCTCTGAGATACTTCAGGAGGTGCTTCAGAAAAGACTACCTCAGTCTCATCATCTTCCTCCTGCAGATCATGATTTGCATCATGAAACTGTTCAGATTGGGGTACTTCAGTGGAGCCTGATATCTGAGGTGAAGCAGCATGTACATCTGATCCAATAGTCAGTTCAGAAGGTAGTTTAAAACTGACTGAGGGATAAAATGGAATGTTGCTTGACTTGATTATTCTTGGTTCTGAACTTAAATGTTCAGAAGCAGGTTTAGGTGACTGATCAGATTCAGCAATAGGATCAGAATCACCGAAACTTATTGGACTTTCTGAGGGTGGTACGGGAATGGAGTTCTTAAAGATTGCAGAGTTAGATTCATCAAAGGTAACATGAATTGACTCATCAACCTTTTCAAGTCTCTTGTTAAAGACTTTAAAGGCTTTGCGATTTGATGAATATCCTAGGAAGTACCCTTCATCAGCTTTTGCATCAAATTTTCCAAGCTGACTGGAATCATTCAGAATGTATACTGGACATCCAAATACATGGAAATATCCAATATTAGGCTTTCTATTTCTGAGTACTTCATAGGCTGTCTTCTTGTGTCTTTTGAGATAGACAGATCTGTTCTGAGTGTAGCAAGCAGTTGCAACAGCTTCAGCCCAGAAATTCTTGGGAAGACCAGATTCATTCAACATACTTCTAGCAGCTTCAATCAGCGTACGATTCTTTCTTTCTACAACACCATTCTGTTCTGGTGTGTGGGCTGAGGAGAAGTTCTGAGATATGCCAGTTTCAGTGCAGAAGGACTCCAGAGTGGCATTTCTGAATTCAGTGCCATTGTCACTTCTGAGCTGACAAACTTTTCGCTTATGCTTGAGTTCAATTTGTTTGATGAGAGCAATGATTTTAGCAGCAGCTTCACTCTTAGATCTGAGGAAAATTACCCAGCAATATCTTGAATATTCATCAACAACAACAAGGGTATACTTCTTTCCTGCTCTTATCTGAACATTCACTGGTCCAAAGAGATCCATGTGAAGCATGTGAAGAGGTTCAGTTATACTGAAACTTTGTTTTGTCTTGAATGAAGCTCTTTTCTGCTTACCCATTTCACAACCTGGACATGGCTTGTCTTTGTTGAAAGACATTGAGGGTATCCCATCAACAAGTTGTTTTCTTGACAACTTATTAATATTCTTGAAGTTCAGATAGGATAATCTCTTGTGCCACAACCAATTTGTGTCTTCATCTGCCTTTGTGTAGAAACATTGTTCAGTGGGTGAACTATTCATATCAATGATATAAATGTTTCCTTTTCTAGGTGCAATCAAAACTACCTTTCCATCCCTGTTGAATATGGTGCCTTGTGAAATATCAAATAATACCTTGAAGCCATCATCACATAGTTGACTGACACTGATCAGGTTATATTTCAAACCGTTCACATATGCAACACGTGTGAACTTGACTTGTCCATTATTCACAACACCATATCCCTCAGTTTTTCCATTTTCATCATTTCCAAAAGTTATTGAGGGCCCCTCTTGCACCCTGTATTCCTCCAGCAGGGTCTGATAACCAGTCATGGTTCTGCCAGCAGCGCTGTCAAGATACCATATATTCTTCTTTTGGTCTCCCTGCACAAACACAAAGATTAGTTCTTTTTGGGAACCCATCTGGTGATGGGTTCGCTAGACTCTCCCTTAGCAGTCTCAGATTTCTTTGGTTCATAAGGAACAGAAGGATCAAAGGGGATCTCAGTCATAATTTCAGATGACATAAAAACAGTTGGTTTGATGGGGAGCTCAACCTTTTTCTTCTCAGATTTTTGCTTGATTTGTTTGGAAAAAGGTTTTGCATTTTGTTTAGGTTGAAGAGGAGTGGTTTCAACATTTTTTAAACGTGCATTACAACTCTGCACTTGTCTAGCCAATAACTGAAATTGACTCTCTAACCTCAACAAAATAGATTCTTCATTAGACACCTGAGCCTTACCTGAATCTAAGGTAGAGGGCTCAGTGGGGAGATATTTTTCTTCTTCTTTTGGCCTTTTGGAACCTTAAATGAAGTCTGAGGGGATGGCTTTTTGGTTTTAGCCTTCTTTTCTGAAACAGTTGTCTGAGCTGTTTCAGATTTACCCTCAGATTGTTCCTGGGCCTTATCAGTCACAGTTTTCTGCTTGCCAACTTTAGGAAAAATGATTTCAGGTTTTATTTCCTTTGGAAGAGCATCTAAATCAGTGATTATAGATGCCAAATGAAGATCACCAGATTCATATGCTGTTCTTTGAGTTGCAAAAGTATTTTTAATTGCAGCATCTGGCCTTGGTGCTTTCATCCAAGATTTAATTATTGCTTGTTCTTTTTCAAGGATGGTTTTTAATTCTTCTTTTTCCAACTCTAAAGTGGAAACCATAGACTGATAACTTTTTAAAGCCAAATGAACATCTTTCAGTTCTTTTAGTCTGGCCTGACTGGCGTTCAGTTCAGAAGTATTATTTTCAAACATTTTTAGACTTTCTGAACGCACAGTTTCGACAAAAGAAATGTCTGCCTCTAAAAGAACCAAAAGGTCCAGTTTTTGTTCCTCATTGCTTTCAAAGCCAAAGTCACTAACCTTTTTCATGACAATATCCACCCAACGACCAGATTCAACATCAGATTTGACCAGATGACCTTGATCTTCACGTGCCATGAAACACATATCCCTTACTTCTTCTTCATCATCAGATGATTCATCAGATTCCTCCCATTTTTCAGTCTTGGCAATCATACAACTATTATTGCTTGAGTTGTTTTGAGCCATGAGAGCTATTTGGGCTTTCAGCTTCTTGTACTTAGCCTTATAGCTGTCATCAGGTTTCTAAAAAATAGAATGATTAGGGGCAGATTGTGATGATGAAGGTTGACTAGATCTGCATTCCTTCATGAAATGTCCTTTCTTGCCACACTTAAAGCATTCAAGATTAGACTTATCAATAGAAGCGCTGGAAGCAAATGGTTTGCCAGATCGATTAGATTTGGCCTTAAAACGATTGAACGTTTTAGCCAGCATGGCAACCAGATCATCATTGTCATCCTCATCACAACTATGAGTTACATTATCAGAAATACCAGTTTTTAACATTTCAGAGACCATCTTCTTCATCGAGTCAGAATGATCACTCTCAGAAGATAGTAGAGCAGTCCCATGTGGTTCAGAATTATGAACCATGACTGAACTGGTAGAAGCATGATTTTTGGCATCTTGCTCAGCCACAGCTCTCTCAGCCTTGTTCTCTTCAGTGTACCTGAAGGCTCCATATAGGGAGGCTAGAGTGTGACTGTGCAAGGTTTTTCCTTGTCTCAAAACCAAGATCAAGTTTTCCCATTTAGAAGGTAAGATGTCACAAAACTTTTCCAACAAAATTTATTTATCTTTAGTTACACCCAGGGCTTTCAATTGATTTACCAGATTAGTGAATCTGATGTATGTTTGTGTTAAAGTTTCACCAGGGATAGCAAAAAAAGACTCATATCTTTTATTCAAAGCAACTTTTCTTGTGACAATTGTCTCATTGGTGCCTTCAAATTGTGTCATGAGTTCCTCCCACATTAATTTTGAATTTTCAAGTAAAACAAGGGTGGGCATAAGAGTTTCAGGAACAGCATACAAGATCATATTTTGCAGCTTGATATCAAGGTCTACCAGCCTATGATCTTCTTCAGACCAATGATCCTTCTCCTTGGGTGAAACCCTAGGAGTCCCATCGGCATTTCTGACAACAGTGGAGGCATTCAAGGGGACAAAGGGTCCTTCTTTTAGAATATCGGTCAAATGTCTTTCAACACCAGCAATATATTTTAGCATGCATGCTTTCCATGTTTGAAAGTTTTCACTGTTCCCATCAAATTTGGGAACAGGATTATTCGGAAAGTGTACATGCACATTATGTGATGGTATATTGTTGTTGATGATAGGGGGTGGAGTTGTATTAGCATTAGCATTAGGTTCAGGGCCTGTATTGAACATTTGGTCAGCCATCTTTGCAGATCAAAGGTTAATGAATTAATATAATTCAACCTTGCTGCTCTGATACCAATTGTGAGTCCCAAATATAGATGATTAACTAAACCCGACTGACAAGTACAACTAATCTTGATGGACAAGTTAAGTTTACGATCCAGATATGGATAACAATTGTGAGTCCCAAATATAGATGATTAACTAAACCCGACTGACAAGTACAACTAATCTTGATGGACAAGTTAAGTTTACGATCCAGATAAGGATAACAAGAAACAATTGACTTAAAGTAAATAACAAGAACTAAATGGCTGAAACTATATAAAGATATATATATGTATAATCAAGTATGTAGCATTGAGACACGTTGTTTTCTTTCTAATGTATTTGATTTATTGATATATAAACAAATACAAGGATTGTTGCGGAACAAAGATAAACACCCAAGTGTAAGTATCTAAACAATCCCGAAATACAAGTGATCTAAATAACTTGGAAATACTCGTAAGTTTACTTAGAGTATATCTCACAAGTTGCAATGCTAAAGTTTCAAGCATTTTGCAAGTTGTGAGAAGACTTTGTATTTATAGACCAAGTCCATGATGACATGGACAAGATCGTACAAAAGTGGTTGTAAGCATTTAAGGAATTAAACCTAATTCCTTACATGCTTATAATAGGAAGAGTATATAAGTCAGTTGATGTGACTTATAGTACTATGTTCCAAACCCATGCTTTTGCCTTGTACCTTTTATTAATAGACAAATCTATTAACTGGATAAAGGTATGTAAAGTAAAAAGTCTTCCTCGTAATCAGTGTAAAGTGTTGTAAATACTTTACACTGAGATGCTTCAGTCTTCGATCTGGTAGAATCACTCTTTGCTCGCTTCTGAGATGATTCTCTTCTTCATACTTCAGTCTTTGACTTCAGATGATTCTCTTCTTCATACTTCAGTCTTTGACTTCAGAATGAATGCTTCAGATTTGTTTCGATCTGAACTGAAGTGAAGCTTCAGTGAAGGAATTCTGAGACATCTCAGAATTCTGTACAGACGTCTTCACTAAACTTCAAGCTATTTCTGAACAAATTATACTTGGTCGATTTCCGACCTAACAAATTCCCCCTATTTGTTCTGAAATAGTGCATGCATCTCAGACTTCTATCTATACATGTTTGTAAGTCTGAAATGCAAGTTTTTGTTTAAGTTATAAAAATTTTCTAAGTACATCTTATAGATCATTGATGTCTCAGAATTTTACTTGTGGTTTTCTAACTTAAACTTATCATCTACTTATTGGTTACAATTTGCAACATATATATACAAACTGAAATGTTTGTTACAAATGTAAATATATTACAAGTACATGATAAACTGAAAAGAAACTACTTCTTGGCAGGCCTTGAACCAGAAGGTGCCTCAGTAGGTTTTCTCTTCAGTGGAGACTGATCCTTCTTTGCAAACAATCTTCCTTCAATTTCTACCTTGGCCTGCATCTTTTGTTGTATTCTTGCTAACCATGCACCAATCAAGGTAGATTTAGGCTTCCCTTTCAGAATCTGGATCATCTCCCTATGCTCAGAAATCCCAAACTCGTGCACTGAAACCTGATGGTATTCTTCAGCTGCCCTTCCTTCTCTTTTAACAACCAAGTCAAAAAGCTTCAATCCATCAGCTTTTGTAACTTCCATATCAACTATTTTGGCTGAATGAGATCGATGCTTCATATAATGCTCATATTGATCTCTTTCATGTTTTCTTTCAATTTCAATAGCATCATCAGACATTGGTTTGAAGGTAGAAAGATCAGCATCACGAACACTCTTTCTTGATGATCTTGGTCCAGTCACTTTGGGCTTAATGGTTGGTCTGAGCAACTCTTTCTCAACCTTCAGAACTTCGCTCAGAATTTCCTTCCTTTTGATCGCCATTTCTTTTTCTCTATTTTTCTTTAAGTCTTCAATGGACAACTTAAAGGTCAGACTTTCTAACTTTTGTTCCAGAGGAGAGTAGTTCATCCCACACTCATACTCAAGCATATCAACAATAGCCTTTTGCACTCTTGGATCATTTTTGATTTTCAAGTATCTTTCCAATGATAAACCAAGAGCTGCAGCATTTATATGATCAAGGGTCCCCATCTTCAGATGTTGTTCCCTTTCTCTTTCTTTGTTTTCCCTCCACATAATAAATTGATTGGAAACCTGCTTTTGCAATGCTTCCAACTTCTTACTATCAGCCTCAAGATCATGCAAGGGATAACCATGTTCGTCCACATTCTCACCAACAACAATTCCAGAACCCTTAGAACTTTTCTTTGGTTCTTCTACTTCTTTGCCTTTTCCCTTTCTCTTTCTTTGTTTTCCTTCCACATAATAAATTGATTGGAAACCTGCTTTGCAATGCTTCCAACTTCTTACTATCAGCCTCAAGATCGTGCAAGGGATAACCATGTTCGTCCACATTCTCACCAACAACAATTCCAGAACCCTTAGAACTTTTCTTTGGTTCTTCAACTTCTTTGCCTTTTCCCTTGTCTTTCTTCTGAACTTGTTCCCCCTGAACTGAGGCACTACCAGATGGTACCTCAGTTTGCTTCTTGGTTGCTTCAATCATTTCTTGAGTACTAGCCAGCAAACCAATAGGCACACTTCCCCCTTTGGGAATCTCTGAAGGCATTTTAGCATAAAGGTCAATTGTAGTTTTAATTGCCTTCAGTGGTTCCCAACTTTGTTGTTCTAGGCAATCACATATACCCTTTGCCATTGTAGCAAACTGAGCCCTTAATCTGAATGAAGAATTAAGGTTCAGTGCTTCTTTATCTTTTACATCCTTCAACATTTGTCTATCTTCTTCAGTGAAGGAAGCAGGGGGAGGAGGAGGGGCGTTTGCGAGGATGGTGGCTGGCTCAGAATCAGATTGATTCGCCTCCAATAATCCCTCGTCAAACTCAAAGTCAGCAAGAGAATCAAGATTCTCCTGAGGTAGCTCATCGTCATCCCAGAAAGCATTCACTTTTACAATCTGGTCAGATATGCTCTGGTTTGGGTCACTGGTACCCGCACCAGTTTCTGGTTCAACATCTGCAGAAGCAGGAGCAACAAATGGTAATTTACCAAGCCCTTTAAGTACATTATTGAGTTGTGTATCAGTTGGACTCTCAGATTCTGTTTCAGAATCCAAGTCTGTTATGATTGGGGCATCATAATTGATAGGTGGTGGTACTTGGTGGATTTGGGGGTGAAGAAATTGAAGTGAAGGAGTAAATGATGGATCGGTGACATAAGCAGGAGTGGTTCCTGGTGGAAAAATTGGATTTTGATGAGATGGTGGTGGTGGAACATAAGGCTCATTGTCTTGTTCTTGTTGGATTTCTGGGGGAGGAGGAGGGGCGTTTGCGAGGATGGTGGCTGGCTCAGAATCAGATTGATTCGCCTCCAATAATCCCTCGTCAAACTCAAAGTCAGCAAGAGAATCAAGATTCTCCTGAGGTAGCTCATCGTCATCCCAGAAAGCATTCACTTTTACAATCTGGTCAGATATGCTCTGGTTTGGGTCACTGGTACCCGCACCAGTTTCTGGTTCAACATCTGCAGAAGCAGGTGCATCGTTACCAGATTTAACGATTGGCAACTTTTCTTTAGGTCGACTAACGGGTCCTACATTCTTTTGTAGCCCACTTAGTGACCTTTCTGAACCAGCTAGTGTGGCTGAGACAGTTTTATTAAATACCTGAAGCATAGCAGAAGAGAGTTCAGGCTCATTTTCAGCAGTGGATGCCTTTGAGAAATCTCTGCTATATTCTGGTACTGAAGCTTCAGGTCCAGCTTGATTGTAAGCATCACCAAGAATATCCATGAAACACAAGCTCAGAAATCTTGGAAAGGCGATATGCAGACTTCTCTTTCCTTTTAATTTTGTAATAAGCTGAGAAAAGAGAATCTCAGCAAAATCTGCTTGTATCCCATTCCAAATATAATACCCCATCTCAACTTGGGGTAACGAAAGTTGGTCCAACCCTCCATGGTTGCCACCAAGACTTTCCACAATCTGGGTCCAGAAGAACCTCCAGCAATTGCCAAATCCAGACATAAATATGTGTCCGGAGGTCTTCAGATTACCATCAGCATCCTCCATATCGCCATGACCGGTGGCGACTAGAACCTCCCTGAAATTGAATCCTTTGAGTCTTTTAGCAAACACCTGGGAAGGTTCGAGGTAGTTCAGATGAAGGGAATTTCTGAACCCCTCAAGAGTGATAACACACTGCTTGGTGCCCTCATTGAAGGATCTGGGGGAGGAGGAGGGGCGTTTGCGAGGATGGTGGCTGGCTCAGAATCAGATTGATTCGCCTCCAATAATCCCTCGTCAAACTCAAAGTCAGCAAGAGAATCAAGATTCTCCTGAGGTAGCTCATCGTCATCCCAGAAAGCATTCACTTTTACAATCTGGTCAGATATGCTCTGGTTTGGGTCACTGGTACCCGCACCAGTTTCTGGTTCAACATCTGCAGAAGCAGGTGCATCGTTACCAGATTTAACGATTGGCAACTTTTCTTTAGGTCGACTAACGGGTCCTACATTCTTTTGTAGCCCACTTAGTGACCTTTCTGAACCAGCTAGTGTGGCTGAGACAGTTTTATTAAATACCTGAAGCATAGCAGAAGAGAGTTCAGGCTCATTTTCAGCAGTGGATGCCTTTGAGAAATCTCTGCTATATTCTGGTACTGAAGCTTCAGGTCCAGCTTGATTGTAAGCATCACCAAGAATATCCATGAAACACAAGCTCAGAAATCTTGGAAAGGCGATATGCAGACTTCTCTTTCCTTTTAATTTTGTAATAAGCTGAGAAAAGAGAATCTCAGCAAAATCTGCTTGTATCCCATTCCAAATATAATACCCCATCTCAACTTGGGGTAACGAAAGTTGGTCCAACCCTCCATGGTTGCCACCAAGACTTTCCACAATCTGGGTCCAGAAGAACCTCCAGCAATTGCCAAATCCAGACATAAATATGTGTCCGGAGGTCTTCAGATTACCATCAGCATCCTCCATATCGCCATGACCGGTGGCGACTAGAACCTCCCTGAAATTGAATCCTTTGAGTCTTTTAGCAAACACCTGGGAAGGTTCGAGGTAGTTCAGATGAAGGGAATTTCTGAACCCCTCAAGAGTGATAACACACTGCTTGGTGCCCTCATTGAGAGTGAAGGAGATGGATTGTTCATCTTTGCTCACCACAGCAGTATACCAGAATTCAAGCAAGTATCTATGATACAATGCCTGAGGATTTGCGGTCAGAGCATAATGGAAAGGGGATTTCTCCCAAAAATTATTGATTCTTCCCATTAGCGTTTTAGATTTCACATTTAATTGAGCCAAGAAATTGCTCATGTTAAATCGGATTTGAGACGGAGTGAAATTCTTTGGCCATGTGGCAGATGTTTTCACATCATTTGATGGAGTATATTCAAAATTTATGAGCGATTTGTGTTGCGAAGAAGATGATGATTTAGACATTTTAAGAATCGAAAGATGAAAGTGAAAGGAATATGAGGAGTTAAGGAACTTGAGAGTGAATAAGAGAGAGATTGATGATTGGAAAGTAAATGAAAAACGAAGTAAATGAAAGAATGAGAAAGGAATTTGAATTTAAGATGAAATATAAAATGATTTTCCAATTAAAAACAATTTCTGGGGTCAAGTCAGCATTTAATGCAGAGACGTTTGAGTGACCCCACCCTGCAACACTTTTTCAGAAAAAGTACTCATTTCTTTCTCTTTTACGGCGCAACTTGTGTGATACATAAGCATGACCAACGTAAGTTGAAAACATAGTATGTAGTTGGTCACGTGTACACACAATTGACCAAGTATCATAAAAATATCTTGAAAAGATTGTTGTATTTCAGTGATGACTAAACAAATTCTGAGCATGGTCAGTTCCAAAGAGATCTGAGCCATCTCAGTTAATAAAATTCAACTGAAATATTTTTGATTTTCTGAAGTGCTTCAGTTAAATACATTTTTCTGAGCAAAAAGGTTCCCCCTCAAAAATGAAGGTTTATTTTAAAGTTTGAAAAATATTTAACATTCCCCCTGAAGTGATGATCCATGAATTAATAAGTGCCAAGATAGTATCACAAAGGCGTTCGATAGCTAGGCGAGCAAAAATTACATGGATCGCTCAGACTGGTGAACCAGATCAGTGTCACTGAGGCGTTCATAACAAGATTACCAGTCTAAGGATTTAACATGCCCAACTCACTGACCAGATGTTTAAAGGTTTTGACATCTAAAGGTTTTGTAAAAACATCAGTGAGTTGCTTATCAGTGGGAATAAAGTGCAATTCAATATCTCCTTTCAGAATATGATCACGAATGAAATGATACCTGAGGTCGATGTGCTTGGTTTTCGAGTGCATCACAGGATTGTGAGATATGGCAATGGCACTAGTGTTATCACAAAAGATTGGAGTCTTTGTGTAAGTAACACCATAATCAGTCAGCTGGTTTTTCATCCATAGAATCTGAGCACAACAACTTGCTGCAGAAATATACTCAGCTTCTGCAGTGGATAGTGATACTGCAGTCTGCTTCTTACTAGTCCAGCTTACTAATTTGCCACCAAGGAAATGACACCCACCAGTGGTACTTTTCCTGTCTATCTTGCAACCTGCATGATCAGAATCTGAATAACCCATTAGATCTAGACTGGAGCCTTTGGGATACCAAAGACCCAATCTGGGGACACCCTTAAGGTACCTGAAGATCCTTTTAACAGCATTTGCATGTGCTTCTCTGGGATCAGACTGAAATCTAGCACAAAGGCATGTTGCAAACATTATGTCTGGTCTACTTGCAGTTAAATACATCAGTGAACCAACCATACCACGATATTTTGTATGGTCCACTGGTTTTCCATGTGGATCAGAATCCAAAGTTAATGGAGCAGAAATAGGAGTATCTTTTGATGAGACTGAATCAAATTGATATTTCTTTAATAAATCTCTGACATATTTTTCTTGGTTTATGAAAATACCATCTTCAGTTTGTTTTACTTGAAGTCCCAGAAAATATGTCAGTTCACCCATCATACTCATTTCATACTCAGAAGACATGATTTTAGAAAAATTTTCACACATCTTCTCATTTGTAGAACCAAACACAATATCATCAACATAAATTTGTACTAAAAGGATATCACTTTTATCATGCAATATGAACAAAGTGTTATCAATTGCACCACGTTTAAAACCATTTTTAAGAAGATGTTTAGTAAGAGTATCATACCAGGCTCTGGGTGCTTGTCTCAGACCATATAAGGCTTTGTTCAGTCTGTACACCCAATGTGGTTTTTCTTCATTGATGAACCCTGGTGGTTGATACACATAAACGACTTCTTCTAGTTCTCCATTCAGGATTGCACTTTTGACATCCATTTGATAGACTTTAAACTGATGATGAGCTGCAAAAGCTAAGAATATTCTGATAGCTTCAAGTCTAGCAACTGGTGCAAAAGTTTCATCAAAATCTATTCCCTCTTCTTGTGCATATCCTTTTGCAACAAGTCTTGCTTTGTTTCTGATGATATGACCATCTTCATCCATCTTGTTTCTGAAGACCCATCTTGTCCCAATTGGTTCCTTCTTCAGGTTACTAGGACAAGGAACGAGTTCCCATACATCGTTTCTTTTAAACTGGTTGAGCTCATCTTGCATGGCTTCAACCCAGCTTGGGTCTTGCATAGCCTCGTCAATCTTCTTGGGTTCAATTAGAGATAAGAGGCTGACGTTTAAGCATTGATCGCTTGTGGCTCTTCTGGTCTGAACCCCTCTACTGGACTCTCCAATAATTTGCTCGATTGGATGTGCTTTTGTCCATTTAGAGTATTGACCAGGATGAATACTGATATCAGTGCAAGAACTTCTCTGAGTAACTTCAGGAGGAGCTTCAGAAAATACATCTTCAGCTTCTTCTTCTTCCTGTAGATCATGACTTGCATCATGAAATTCTTCAGAATGAGGTTGCTCAGTGGAGCCTGATATCAGAGGAGAAGCAGCATGTACATCTGATCCAATAGTCAGTTCAGAAGGCAGTTTGAAACTGACTGGAGGATAAAATGGAATGTTGCTAGGCTTTTTTATTGTTAGTTCTGAACGGAGATGTTCAGAAGCAGGTTCAGGTGACTGATCAGTTTCAGCAATAGGATCAGAATCACCAAAACTCATTGGACTTTCTGAGGGTGGTACAGGAATGGAATTTTTAAAAATTGCAGAATTGGATTCATCAAAGGTAACATGAATTGACTCATCAACCTTTTCAAGTCTCTTGTTAAAGACTCTAAAGGCTTTGCGATTTGATGAATATCCTAGGAAGTATCCTTCATCAGCTTTTGCATCAAATTTTCCAAGCTGACTTGAATCATTCAGAATGTATACTGGACACCCAAATACATGGAAGTATCCAATATTAGGCTTTCTATTTCTGAGTACTTCGTAGGAGGTCTTCTTGTGTCTTTTGACATAAACAGATCTGTTCTGAGTGTAGCATGCAGTTGCAACAGCTTCAGCCCAGAAATTCTTGGGAAGACCAGATTCATTCAGCATACTTCTAGTAGCTTCAATCAGCGTACGATTCTTTCTTTCTACAACACCATTCTGTTCTGGTGTGTGGGCTGAGGAGAAGTTCTGAGATATGCCAGTTTCAGTGCAGAAGGACTCCAGAGTGGCATTTCTGAATTCAGTGCCATTGTCACTTCTGAGCTGACAAACTTTTCGCTTGTGCTTGAGCTCAATTTGTTTGATGAGAGTAATGATTTCAGCAGCAACTTCACTTTTGGATCTGAGGAAAATCACCCAGCAGTATCTTGAATATTCATCAACGATAACAAGGGTGTACTTCTTTCCTGCTCTGGTCTGAACATTCACTGGTCCAAAAAGGTCCATGTGAAGCATGTGAAGAGGTTCAGTAATACAAAAGCTTTGCTTGGTCTTGAATGAAGCTCTTTTCTGCTTACCCATTTCACAACCTGGACATGGCTTGTCTTTGTTGAAGGACATAGAGGGTATCCCATCAACAAGTTGTTTTCTAGACAACTTATTAATATTTTTGAAATTCAGATGGGATAATCTCTTGTGCCACAACCAGTTTGTGTCTTCATCTGCCTTTGAGTAAAAACATTGTTCAGTGGTGGAAGGATTCATATCAATGACATAAATGTTTCCCTTCCTGGGTGCAATCAGTACCACCTTTCCATCTCTGTTGAATATGGTGCCTTGTGAAATATCAAATAAAACCTTGAAGCCATCATCACACAGTTGACTGACACTGATCAGGTTATATTTCAGACCGTTCACATATGCAACACGTGTGAATTTGACTTGACCATTATTCACCACACCATATCCCTCAGTTTTTCCATTACCATCATTTCCAAAAACTATTGAGGGCCCCTCTTGTACCCTATATTCCTCTAGCAGGGTCTGATAACCAGTCATGGTTCGGCCAGCAGCACTGTCCAGAAACCATATATTCTTCTTTCGGTCTCCCTGCACACAAACAAAGATTAGTTCTTTTTGGGAACCCATCTTTGGATGGGTTCTCTAGACTCTCCCTTAGCAGTCTCAGATTTCTTTGGTTCATAAGGAACAGAAGGATCAAAGGGATTTCAGTCATTATTTCAGATGACAGAAAAATAGTAGGTTTGATGGGGTTTTCAACCTTTTTCTTTTCAGATTTCTTCTTGGTTTGCTTAGAAAAAGGTTTTGTGTTTTGTTTAGGTTGAAGAGGAGGAGTTTCAACATTTTTTAAACGTGCATTACAACTCTGCACTTGTCTAGCCAATAGTTGAAATTGACTTTCTAACCTTAACAAAATTGATTCTTCATTAGACACCTGAGCCTTACCAGAATCTGAGGTAGATGGCTCAGTGGGGGAGAAATTTTTCTTCTTTTTTAGGTCTTTAGGAACCTTAGATGAAGTCTGAGGGGATGGCTTTTTGGATTTAGCCTTCCTTTCTGAAACAGTTGTCTGAGCTGTTTCAGATTTACCCTCAGATTGTTCCTGGGCTTTATTAGTTACAGTTTTCTGCTTGCCAACTTTAGGAAAAATGATTTCAGGTTTGATTTCCTTTGGAAGAGCATCTAAATCAGTGATTATAGATGCCAAATGAAGATCACCAGACTCATATGCTGCTCTTTGTGATGCAAAAGTATGTTTAATTGCAGCATCTGGCCTTGGTGCTTTCATCCAAGATTTAATGATTGCTTGTTCTTTTTCAAGGATGGATTTTAATTCTTCCTTTTCCAATTCTAAAGTTGCAACCATAGACTGATAACTTTTTAGAGCCAATTGAACATCTTTCAGTTCTTTTAGTCTGGCATGACTGGCGTTCAGTTCAGAAGCATTATTTTCAAACATTTTTAGGCTTTCTGAACGTACTGTCTCAACAAAAGAGATGCCAGCCTCTAAAAGAACCAAAAGGTCCAGTTTGTGTTCCTCATTATTTTCAAAGCCAAAATTACTGACCTTTTTCATTACAATATCCACCCAGCGACCAGATTCAACATCGAATTTGACCAAATGACCTTGATCTTCTTGTGCCATGAAACACATGTCCCTAACTTCTTCATCATCATCAGATGATTCATCAGAATCTTCCCATTTTTCAGTTTTGGCAACCATACAACTGTTGCTTGAGTTGTCTTGTGCCAGAAGAGCCATATGTGCCTTTAACTTCTTGTATTTGGCCTTATAGCTGTCATCAGATTTCTGAAAAATAGAATGGTTAGGAGCAGATTGTGATGATGATGGTTGACTAGATCTGCATTCCTTCATGAAATGTCCTTTCTTGCCGCATTTAAAGCATTCAAGATTGGACTTGTCAATAGAAGCACTGGAAGCAAAGGGTTTGCCAGATCGATTTGATTTGGCCTTAAAACGATTGAACGTTTTAGCCAGAATGGCAACCAGATCATCATTGTCATCCTCATCACAATCATGAGTAACATTACCAGAGACACCAGTCTTTAACATTTCAGAAACCATCTTCTTCATCGAGTCAAAGATGTCACTCTCAGAAGATAGTAGAGCAGTATTATGTGGTTCAGAATACTGAACCATACCAGAACTGGTAGAAACATGGTTTTTGGCATCTTGCTCAGCCAAAGCTCTCTTAGCTTTGTTTTCTTCAGTATATCTGAATGCTCCATAAAGGGAAGCAAGAGTGTGACTGTGCAAAGTTTTGCCTTGTCTCAAGACCAAGATTAAATTTTCCCATTTGGTAGGTAAAATGTCACAAAATTTTTCCAACAAAATTTCTTTATCTTTGGTTACGCCCAGGGCTTTCAGTTGATTTACCAGATTTGTAAATCTGATGTAAGTTTGAGTTAAAGATTCACCAGGGATAGCAAAGAAAGACTCATATCTTTTGTTTAAAGCAACTTTTCTTGTGACAATTGTCTCATTTGTGCCTTCAAACTGTGTCATTAGTTCCTCCCACATTAATTTGGAGTTTTCAAGTAAAACAAGAGTGGGCATTAGGGTTTCAGGAACTGCATATAAAATCATATTTTGTAACTTGGTGTCAAGGTCTACAAGTCTATGATCTTCCTCAGACCAATGATCCTTCTCCTTAGGTGACTGCCTAGGAGTCCCATCGGTATTTCTGACAACAGTAGAAGCATTCATGGGAACAAAGGGTCCTTCTTTTAAGATATCGGGCAAATGTCTTTCAACTCCAGCAATATACTTTAGCATGCATGCTTTCCATGTTTGAAAGTTTTCACTGTTCCCATCAAACTTGGGAACAGGATTATTTGGAAAGTGTACGTGTACATTGTGAGATGGTATATTGTTGTTGATGACAGGGGGTGGAGTAGTGTTGTTAGGGTCAGGACGTTCTTGTTGAAAGTCAGCCATCTATGTAGATCAAAGGTTAATGAATTGATATAATTCAACCTTAATGCTCTGATACCAATTGTGAGTCCCAAATATAGATGATTAACTAAACCCGACTGGCAAGTACAACTAATCTTGATGGACAAGTTAAGTTATATGTATAATCAAGTATGTAGCATTGAGACACGTTGTTTTCTTTCTAATGTATTTGATTTATTGATATATAAACAAATACAAGGATTGTTGCGGAACAAAGATAAACACCCAAGTGTAAGTATCTAAACAATCCTGAAATACAAGTGATCTAAATAACTTGGAAATACTCGTAAGTTTACTTAGAGTATATCTCACAAGTTGCAATGCTAAAGTTTCAAGCATTTTGCAAGTTGTGAGAAGACTTTGTATTTATAGACCAAGTCCATGATGACATGGACAAGATCGTACAAAAGTGGTTGTAAGCATTTAAGGAATTAAACCTAATTCCTTACATGCTTATAATAGGAAGAGTATATAAGTCAGTTGATGTGACTTATAGTACTATGTTCCAAACCCATGCTTTTGCCTTGTACCTTTTATTAATAGACAAATCTATTAACTGGATAAAGGTATGTAAAGTAAAAAGTCTTCCTCGTAATCAGTGTAAAGTGTTGTAAATACTTTACACTGAGATGCTTCAGTCTTCGATCTGGTAGAATCACTCTTTGCTCGCTTCTGAGATGATTATCTTCTTCATACTTCAGTCTTTGACTTCAGAATGAATGCTTCAGATTTGTTTCGATCTGAACTGAAGTGAAGCTTCAGTGAAGGAATTCTGAGACATCTCAGAATTCTGTACAGACGTCTTCACTAAACTTCAAGCTATTTCTGAACAAATTATACTTGGTCAATTTCCGACCTAACAAATATGATAAAGATACTGAAAGTAAATGCAAGAAACAATAAGGGCTGAAACTATATAAATAATATGTATATATCAAGTATGTAGCAATGAGACACAATGTATTTTTCAAGGTATTTGATTTATTGATATATAAACAAATACAAAGGTTGTTGCGGAACAAAGATAAACACCCAAGTGTAAATATCTAAACAACCTAGAAATACAAGTGATCTAATAACTTGGAAATACTCGTAAGGATTACTTAGAGTATATCTCACAAGTTGCAATGCAAAGGTTTCAAGCCAATTTCAAGTTGTGAGAAGACTTTGTATTTATAGACCAAGTCCATGATGACATGGACAAGATCGTACAAAAGTGGTTGTAAGCATTTAAGGAATTAAACCTAATTCCTTACATGCTTATAATAGGAAGAGTATATAAGTCAGTTGATGTGACTTATAGTACTATGTTCCAAACCCATGCTTTTGCCTTGTACCTTTTATTAATAGACAAATCTATTAACTGGATAAAGGTATGTAAAGTAAAAAGTCTTCCTCGTAATCAGTGTAAAAGTGTGTAAGTACTTTTACACTGAGATGCTTCAGTCTTCGATCTGGTAGAATCACTCTTTGCTCGCTTCTGAGATGATTATCTTCTTCATACTTCAGTCTTTGACTTCAGAATGAATGCTTCAGATTTGTTTCGATCTGAACTGAAGTGAAGCTTCAGTGAAGGAATTCTGAGACATCTCAGAATTCTGTACAGACGTCTTCACTAAACTTCAAGCTATTTCTGAACAAATTATACTTGGTCAATTTCCGACCTAACAAATATGATAAAGATACTGAAAGTAAATGCAAGAAACAATAAGGGCTGAAACTATATAAATAATATGTATATATCAAGTATGTAGCAATGAGACACAATGTATTTTTCAAGGTATTTGATTTATTGATATATAAACAAATACAAAGGTTGTTGCGGAACAAAGATAAACACCCAAGTGTAAATATCTAAACAACCTAGAAATACAAGTGATCTAATAACTTGGAAATACTCGTAAGGATTACTTAGAGTATATCTCACAAGTTGCAATGCAAAGGTTTCAAGCCAATTTCAAGTTGTGAGAAGACTTATATTTATAGACTAAGTCCATGATGACGTGGACCAGATCGTACAAATATGGTTGGGTGTATTTAAGGAATTAAAGCTAATTCCTTACATGTGTACTTTTAAGGTTTAGGTATATAAGTCGTTGATGTGATTTATCAAACCTTATTCCCAACCTTTACTTTACCTTGTACTTTAATTAATAGTTAATTCTATTAACCGGGTAAAGATATGTAAAGTAAAAAGTCTTCCTCGTAATCAGTGTAAAAGTGTGTAAGTACTTTTACACTGAGTTGCTTCAGTCTTCGATCAGGTAGAATCAGTTTCTGAGCTCCACATCTGAACTGATTCTCATTCTTCAGACCTCAGTCTTTGACTTCATTCTGAACGGTTTTCTGATACATTGATCTGAACTGAAGTGAAGCTTCAGTGAACAAATTCTGAGCGACCTCAGAATTCTATACAAGTATTCTTCACTGAGCTTCAGCTATTTCTGAACAAATTATACTTGGTCGATTTTCGACCTAACACGGTCGTAAGCTTAAAGGTGTCTAGCAGATCCTTGGTTAAGACATTGTTCGTGTACGCACTTACGGAGGGTTTCTACTTTGGAATCTTGTTTCCGGAATCTTCCACATCATGAGGGATCTCGTCTACCGTAACGTGGTTAGTTTTCTTGTATTTACTTTAAGTTACTTATATTGCATTGCATGGAGATTCTGAGCCGGACGTTAGAATTATTACTTGTTTTCTCTTAATGATACTACACGTTTTTAATAATTGCTAACGGTTCATTAACACACTTCCGCTGCTTACTTTGATTTGTCACCCAAACCGGGTCGGTCACCCGACCCATTTTATGTTATTCGGTTTATGAAATCCCAACAAAGCTAACCAACATATGTGTGCTTCTGATAAAAATATGATAAATGTTGTTGATGTTTCTGCACTAAATCTTACTGTAAACCATCCAAATGGAACTTCTGCTGTGATAACCAAAATTGGAGATTTAAAAATAACTGAAAATGTCACTTTGTTCAATATTCTTGTTGTTCCAGAATATAATGTAAACTTATTCTCTGTTCATAAAGCTAATAGAGATAAAAAGTTGTTTGTTGGGTTTACTGAGTATGCATGTTATATTCAGGATTTGAGAACAATGAGAAGTTTGGGGACTGGTAGAGTTCATGGAGGTTTATATTTGTTAAATACTGGTAAGGTTTATGTAAATAATGCATGTTTGAATTCTGTGACTAGTTGTCATGTATCTGCTGAAATGTGGCATTCTAGATTATGGCATCCTTCTTACAAAGTGCTAAATGTGCTAAAGGATAAACTTGATATTGGTTTGTTTGATCAGAATGCTCCTTGTGATACTTGTCATAAAGCAAAACAAACTAGGGAACCATTTCCTTTAAGTGATCCTAAAACTGTAAGTGTTGGTGAGTTATTTCATCTTGATGTTTGGGGACCTTATAGGAAACCTAGTAAAGAAGGTTATACATATTTTTTGACTATTGTTGATGATTTTTCTAGAGCTGTTTGGGTTTATATGTTTGATGGTTATGTTTTTCGTTGTATTTAAAATTTATGAAAGTTGTACAAGTAATTACCTCAAACTAAACACACACTAACGAGCAGAGAACCTGATCAGATGTAGTATAGTAAGTGATAAGTACAGGATCGTTCGCAGGGACGCGTTGCTTTATCTAATCTAGTAATATGTGTAATTCTAGCGGTTGGGGGTTGTCACGATTTCCTATTAAACTAATTAAAATAACTGAAAAGTCACTTTGTTCAATATTCTTGTTGTTCCAGAATATAATGTAAACTTATTCTCTGTTCATAAAGCTAATAGAGATAAAAAGTTGTTTGTTGGGTTTACTGAGTATGCATGTTATATTCAGGATTTGAGAACAATGAGAAGTTTGGGGACTGGTAGAGTTCATGGAGGTTTATATTTGTTAAATACTGGTAAGGTTTATGTAAATAATGCATGTTTGAATTCTGTGACTAGTTGTCATGTATCTGCTGAAATGTGGCATTCTAGATTATGGCATCCTTCTTACAAAGTGCTAAATGTGCTAAAGGATAAACTTGATATTGGTTTGTTTGATCAGAATGCTCCTTGTGATACTTGTCATAAAGCAAAACAAACTAGGGAACCATTTCCTTTAAGTGATCCTAAAACTGTAAGTGTTGGTGAGTTATTTCATCTTGATGTTTGGGGACCTTATAGGAAACCTAGTAAAGAAGGTTATACATATTTTTTGACTATTGTTGATGATTTTTCTAGAGCTGTTTGGGTTTATATGTTTGATGGTTATGTTTTTCGTTGTATTTAAAATTTATGAAAGTTGTACAAGTAATTACCTCAAACTAAACACACACTAACGAGCAGAGAACCCGATCAGATGTAGTATAGTAAGTGATAAGTACAGGATCGTTCGCAGGGACGCGTTGCTTTATCTAATCTAGTAATATGTGTAATTCTAGCGGTTGGGGGTTGTCACGATTTCCTATTAAACTAATTAAAATAACTGAAAAGTAAATAGAAGCCGCAACCGCTTATTCAGCAAGAGGCTTAGTCTGAAAATAGTTTGAAAAAGCAAATAATAGTAATTAAATTAAAATACTTGTTTGGCATCTCAGATCTCAGGGTACGACCGGATATCGTTCTACTTACTTGCTAGACTGTTGGAAACTTAATAACGGCTCAAATTCTCGTTAGATTCACTTTGCCTAAGTAACTAGTGCTGTCCCTAGACTCACACTACTCTATAAACAAATTCTCGTTAGATTCATTGTTTATGCATTAATGACCTAAAGTTTGTGTTACTAGTTCATCTTTAAGTTACCCGGCTCTTAAGCCATTACCAGATAGTAATTCTCTCCGGTGACCACAGTGCACGTTTCCATGTCACTGGATCGCGTCTGACATTGTTAAGCATCATGTTCTATTCATCCTAATTACTATGGTTCTGGATCCCTCAGTTATAAGTGAATCACCCTTTACATCTAGTTAAAGACCGACTAGTGTTTTCCATCCTTATGTATTAATCCTAGTGTATGATTATAGACCGATCATCAGATTTAAATCAATACATGCAGATATAGAACCGATATTAATATGAAGAACTAGTAAAACATGGATCTACGATAAACAGTAAAGCACACTCCAACAGATCTAACAAATAAAGTAAAATAAATAAACGTCTACATGATCACATCGATCCAAACAAGTATTCAGCCTACTAGCCTACCATTATTAAAGGAATAACAAAGTTTGAAAAGATGAAAGACATTGTTTACCAACTAAAAGTAATATAAAAGAGTAGATCTAGGTTGAGGATCAAGATCGGAAGGTGTTAGAAGCTCCAAAACCTCCTTTGAATCTGCAAAGTCGACCTAGGGTTTGATGTGGGCGGCTAGGGCTGCTGAATCGGCTCTCTCTTAGGGTTTTGAGGGCTGCTTCGGCTTAAATAGGTGTTAAAGTTGGTTTGCTGAACTGGGCTTCCCATCGGCGCTGGGATTGGGCCAGCGGCGCTGGCAGCTCCTGCTGCTTCTCGTTTCACTTCGTTCGGCTCCCGAATCACCTTCTTGTGTCTTGTAACTTCATAGGCTTCCATCTTGAGTCACTTGATGCCATTTACCCTCACTCGCATCTTCCGTGAACCTGCGTAAACATAGAATCCATTAAGTATCGATAGTTCCAGAATATTAACTCAAATAGATATTGAAATGAAGCCTTTCGATAGGAGTTTTTATCACAAAAATGAACGCTCATCATATACCCCCACACTTAAGTCTTTGCTTGTCCTCAAGCAAATAGTCCAAGAAAATAAATCAATGATGAGCGGACAACTTAAGTGTTAAAGTTATTCTACTTTATAAAATCATTTCAAAGATTAGTCATGCAAATGATTTGAGAAAGCTTTAGAAAAAAATCAGTAAGCTATAGCTAGAGGTAAAGATAATCAGTCAATCAAAACTAAAAGTTAACCTTATATTCGTGTTAATACCTCTAAAACCGTTCTATAATTCCACATGTCCTACAACTCAATCTTACTACCTTCTACTGACTAGTTAAGCACTTAATTAAAATTTGTATAGCAATCATATCTACTAGCTACTAGCAAGGCATTTACATTTCATCGTTTGTGTACTTGTGAGTCACTACTTAGACATACTCTCACACTACAGTCATGCTCACTAGCTAAACACTAAAGCAGTTATACGATATTATCATCTTTAATAGTTGAGACAGCGATGACAGGTCGGTGGTTCCCCACTCGCAGAGCGACATAACTCAACTAATGGTTAGAGTTTATACCTTACATCAAGACAGCGGTGACAGGTCGGTGGTTCCCCACTCGCAGAGCGACATAACTTGATGCGTATAGATTTTACTCGTTATTAGTTCTTTGAAATCTTTTTAATTAATCTACTGATTGCTTTTTCTTAAGATTACTACATTATTCATGCAATAGATATTATTAGAGACCCCAAATGACTCATACACTTACTCCGCATGCAACTAGTTCACAATCAATAGTGTAAGAATTAAGGCGAACCATACGTCTAAACTAGTTCCTACACAAGCACGTATATAATTAAGTCCAATTAATACTATATAATTAAGTCCAATTAATACACCTATACTGATAACTAGATAGCTCTAATTGCTAGGCATATTAAAGTCCGGTTAAATGTGCTATGGCAAACATAATCGCATACAGTTTCAGTCTAAGCTCTAATCCATTTGGAAAAAATGAACAGCCACAAATCTATAGTTAAACTAAGAGTCCTAACTAACCGTTCATCTACCAAAGCTAATGTTGCTTAGTTATCGTCATCTTTTGTCTACCTGCAAAGGTTATATTCTCAAAATGTTTTCAGACACAAGAAAAATTTTAAATTTTGCATGAATTAAGTAGTAGAAAACTTATGATTTATCAAGCAATTAAACCACGGGTTTTTCCTATTCCATCCCCCCACACTTAAATTGTACAACGTCCTCGTTGTACTATTCATAACATAACAGAAAGGGTAATAGGAAAAACACGATAAGATAAAGGATTAACGAAACTTCCCGGGCTTATATTGCATGAATGTTGTTGAAGATGGCATATGTGGAGCGACTTGAACGTTGTTGAACTTCAAAGACTTGAGTCGTCTCCGTTTGATGGCGATCCATTGATGCTTCTCCATCTCCTTTTCTTTTTGGTATTTTGATTTTTTGATTTTTTTTGGATTTTTGGGTTTTTCTGATTTTTTTTTTTTTGGATTTTTCGCGATCTGGTGTGCAGACTGGACTTGGGAGCGGTGCTGGCACAGTTGGAGCGGCGCTGGCAGTATTTGAGTGGCACTGGCTTGGTTTAAGCGGCGCTGAACTTGCACAGGTGCAGGTCCAACGGCGCTGGAAGATGGGGGGCGGTGCTGGGAAGCCCAGATGCTTTCCCAGCGGCGCTGGAAGTCTTATAGTGGCGCTTTGAGATCCTGTACTTGCTTCGACGTCTGATTTTCCTTCACGATATGCTTCCGGCATTCCCCCACACTTAGCTTTTGACCAAGTGCATGGTTTTCTTCAGAATACAAAGCTAAATACTTCTGCACACTTCAATCAAAATATCAAAATGGAAAATAAAAACCTAAAAAAATAAAAATAAAACGAAATACGATTGCAATAAGTTACTTGTTTCTTCGATCCATTGAAAGCTTGCATCTGTGATTCTATAGATATAACTCATATAAAATAGGTCACAAATGATAAAATTCAAAACAATTCACTTAATTGCAATTAGTCACATATTCCTAAAAATAAAAATAAAAAATACGGCTTGGGTTGCCTCCCAAGAAGCGCTAAGTTTAACGAGTCTTCAGCCAAACTCGGCCTAGGAACAAGTTTGAGGAAGAATATGGGGTAAGCCGGGGGCCGGTTCCTGTTGGAAATCGAATGTAAAGGTCAGATTTATCCTTTAAGTGCGATTCGATTCTTCTTTTCTTAATTTCCCATGCAAAACTCCTAGCTTTGCATCTAGTCCCGAAGGGGTTGGTCTTACTAATGTCCTCCTTAGTCAAAACCTACCGAAAGCAAAAATGGTTGACCTAAAATAACGTGATCTCTAGTAATTGAATCATCTTCAACTATAAAGAAATCAGTGGGGATGTCTAATCCCTCTATCCTAATGACCAAGTTTCTTATGAAGCCTTTAGTTAAAACCTTGGCTCCTCCTACTAACCTAATTTCTAAATCTTCCCATTTTGCTGTATTTCTATGTTTCCTCAAATTATTCTTGTAAATTCCTATGTGCAAGATGTTAGATGTGGCTTTAAGGTCTATGTAGGTATCCTCAAAACAATTAGAGCTAATGTAGCAAGGGATCTGAAAAATGCTAGGGTCACCATAAAACTTACCATTTGGTTCTCTAGCTATTATCTCATTAATCTTTTCTCTTTCTAGGTCGGCTACACGCTCCTCCCACTTAATATTTCCTAGGGTTCTCCTAACCCTATTGGCTACTTCTCTTCCATTCCTTAGTTGTTCTTCTATTTTCTCCTTTAATTCTTTTAATTCCATGAAACTCTCATAACAGATTTTTCACTTAGGTTGAGTTTCTATGCTCTCCTCTCCTAGTGACATATTCGATTGTTCATTAGGGTTTGGGTCACTATCTAACACTTCCATCCTAAGACATTCTCCTTAACTATGTCATTATCTTCATCCAGTTCAGACACTATAATCCTATTTTGACCATTTGATAAAGTTATTTCACGTTTAAGGACATGGATGATAGCATCCGCAGCATGCAGAAATGGTCGGCCTAAAATTAAGGGTGTCACTACTTCACTTACCGAATCAAGCACAACAAACTCAGTCCAAAATTTTAATTCCTTAACCCTGACATGCATGGACTCGTTCGACAATCCCCTTGGGTTGTCGGTAAGTCTGATCGGCTAACCAAATGCTCATGTTAACGGGTTTTAGCAAACAAAGGGTAAGTTTCTCATAAATCGCTGTAGGCATAACATTAATGCTTGACTCTAAATCAGCTAATGCACTTGAAAAGTATTCATTATTAATAGTGCAAGGAATAAGAAAACTTCCTGGATCTTCAGATGCTTGCGGTAGCTGTGTCCCGTCATCCGGTGCCTCGGGATCTTGAACTTCATCCCTACTGTCCGAGTCGTCCCCATCTTTGATTTTGCACTTTGAAGCGAATTGGGTCTCGACATCTCCTTGAAAAATAGCTGAAAATGAAGTTTCGCGCGAATCTGGGTTCCTCCTGATGACATATCATCTCCAGAAAGAAGACTATTAGTATCTTCATCAGATGCTGATTCCTCTTGATGACCAACCCCTTCTCCTCCAGCTGGTCATTCCTGGACACCAACACCTACATCTCCAGTTGGTGAGGGACAAGCATCGGCAGAAGCTTTCCCTTTTCCCTTGTCTTCAACTGTGGGGGCTTGAGAGGTACCAGCAGCACCAGACTAGCTTTGCTCCCCCTGAGATGTGGCAATCCTTATGCCAGATGAAAATCTTGGAATCTCTCTTTGTCTGCTAGGATCATCTCCCTCGTCCTCTCTTCTCTCCTTCCTAAGGGCATCATCCTTGCAGGTTGGCTGTATCTCCCCCTGAGATCTAAGATTTTCAATTATCTCATTCAGCTGGTCATAGTCGTCATCGAAGCTTGTCAGACCCGCAGTCTGGCTCTTTATCACTTCATTATGATTTTCCAATCTTTTGACGATCTGTTTAAAGTGCTCAGATGTCTCAGATTGGATCTATTTTAGAGCTTCCTGCCTTGTCCGAAGCTGAGCATTCTTAGCCTTCAGCTCTTCAAGATCCTGATGATGTGATTCTTCCTGCTTAGACAGATTCTCTGTTAAGCCAACAACCAGAGCTCTCATTTCAGCCATTTGCTTTTCCAACCATGATATAGTATCATCGTCGGATCTGGAGCTGCTTGGTTGGGAAGAAATCACCGATGGTCGAGGAGGGATCGTCGGTGGTGCATTCGGTCTTGACTCTGACGGTCTGATTGTAGATGCATGTGGTTGTTGGGTTGCAGAAGTTCCACCAACCGGAAGTGTAACTGTACTTTGAGGAACTGATGTTGAAGCTTGATGTGTATTTTCGAGTCTTAAATTTATATCACGAATTACCTAGCTACTGTCTACTACACATTTGCGGGCAGTGTACCCGATCGTATGCAATATAGTTGACTTGGAAAATCCGAGGTCGAACACAAGGACTTAATTAAGCAATTGTTAACAATAAAGTAATTCAGAAAGAAGGGAGTTGTGACCGAATTGTTACGTTGCAAAAGTTAGAAAATAATTAGTAATCCCGAAAGATTAATCGAAAGAAATCTGGTATGACCGGGGCAGGGATCGTCCTCAAACGATAGTGAAAATGTTTTTATGACAATAGAAATTTAAAGGTCATCCATCTTGAATTCGCTCAACAACATGTTCAGATTGCACATAAATGAAGTTCAAATCCAGTTAAGTTGATAATGATGATCGTGACAAAATAAAGACACAAACTGGTACCACCAACGTTTGTAAAATCATTTTAATCACCTAATTAATTAGTTCCTTTGTAAAAGCCGGTACCACCAATGCTTAAAATAATTTCCCTAACCAACTAGTTTGTTTGACTATCAAATTAACAATTGTATCTATGTGAGGAAAACGTAGTACCACCAACCGTTATTCAACACGTTGACAGAATAATTCTTTTTATAAAAATGATGTTCACTATCATACCATGAAATAGTGACACTTTATTAAAGATAATTAATTGAAATCACATATATGTTCAACTAGTACCACTAACGAAGAACATACATATCACCAACATCATAAAAATAATTAATAGAGAATTGAATCATCAAGATCTCGACACAACGATAATTGAAATCAACTTGAATTAATAAAATAGTGCAATCCTTACATATTGTCTCACTCCATCAAGATGGATGATAAAGTGTTTAGCTACTCATATTGAAATAATTGAAACAAGCAAAAATAGAAGAAATCATGTTATACCAATGAATTGAAAAGAATCCGGTAGCAACAATGATTGTAATCCAAAGCTTCAAAGATAAAAACCCTATCAGCTTGTTTGCTCCAAAATACTAAAAGCTATGAGTTATGCTAAGAAAAATCTCTCCAAATTTCGTCCCCTTAATTCCGAACCCTAATCAAGCTTATATATGAAAATTCACGTGTAACACCCGTTACAAATGTAACACCCGTTACAAGTGTAACACCCGTTACAAATGTAACACCCGTTACAAATGTAACACCCGTTACAATGTAACACCCGTTACAAATGTAACACCCGTTACAAGGTGAATTTCTGAAACAACCCTAACGGTCGTTACTTATGTACCGGGCGTTACATCCTTCAGAATCCTTCACGGCAGTTATGCAACCCGTTACAGGGAGAAACATGTAACGGGTGTTATGATCCTAACGGGCGTTACAACCGTCAGAACTTGTTTTCTTTGTCTTTCACTTGATTCCAACCGAACCTTTCTTTCGTTTCTTCCATGGATCATCGAAATCAACCAATTCATCCGTATAAACGTTCTCCAACCTGAAAACACTCAACACTACCTCAAAGCATCGAAAGTTGGATATAAAACTATAAAAATTACGAATAATCGGTAGTAAAAATCATGTGGGAAATGGTATAATATTGGTCACATCAAATTCCCCCACACTTAAGCTTTGCTTGTCCTCAAGCAATTCCAAACTGAAAAACATAAATTACCTTGGCACATAATGGAAACCACATTTCAGTAATCAAAAAGAAGCTCAACCATAAAATGAAAAGAGATGGTTAGGCAGTTTTAATCTTAAATGAAAATCGGAATGTTTGACAATACTTGACTGATACACACGCCTTTATAACACGACTAAGCACAAAAGAAACGAATCAGTGATATCTCGTCTATCCTACTCCAACTAACTTACTTTTGGGGTTGAATGTTTGAATAATCACTCAATGCCCAGTCGTGATGCATAATCTTTTAACCATAGGCTTGTACTAGAATCGTTCCTTCATCGCCAAGGCGCAAGCACCCTATAACGTCTATCAGAAGAGGACTTTAAGGGTTGTAACGAACTCTGAGGCTAAACAAGGTATTTAAAAGGGTATGGAAATTTTGGATAACAAATGGTGTTAACAAAGAAATAACACAACATTCGACAAAGTTTTCACATAATAGTCTAGTCCATAAACAATCCCATGTCATTAGTTGCCAACGGTCCAAAACCCGAGAAGTCTTCTCAACAATTCCCCCCAATAGAACGATAGAAACCGACACCATTGTGGTGTATGACAATCAAACAACTCATCAACCAAAACTACCCATGTTGACTTAAACGAACTTGCCAACCTAAATATGATAACCGAAGAATGTAACAATGTAAACCTTTTTGTTGGTTATAAAGATGTACCAACTCAACTCAATAATTTGTAAAAAAACAATGAAGCTTTTGTTGGTGTTATAGATGAACCAACTAACTAAAATGATTTGACAAAAGGTGAGAAATACCAACTGACAGCCCAAGCTCTTTTTTTCATTTTTTTATTTTTTTATTTTTCTGTTTTTCAAATCTTTTATTCTTTTTATTCTTTTTTTTTGTGAGCTACTTTTACTCTGACTAATTGGCATTCTCTTAATAATGTTGAAACAATGACAAATCATATAACAAAATGCTAAGATGAATAATCCAGACTCGATCCAAAATCATGACGAAATCAAACTACCTCATTAAATGAGAATATCCCAACCCGACATAACAAGATAAAACCCAAACCATCCACTAGCATAGGCAACCAATGACCCACCAGGACTTCGACTATCGGTATGGCTAGGAAAGGTGTATATTTAAGGTGGATTTAATAACAAAGAACATGCTAATGACAACATGTTTTCTATTGTTTCTTGCACTAAAAGTGAGTACAACATAAGGGTTTTAACAGGTGGTTCACTAACTAGTGTAGTTAGCTACTAAACACATTAACAAAACATGCACATATAACAAATTTTTACGAAACAAAGGATGAACAAACAAAGAACAGGGGTTTTAATCCTAATTTGCCTCTTCATCATCTAGAAAAACACGGAACGATCAACTAGGACAAGTTCTAGAATCAACGCAATCACCGGCACACTCATAGCAAATGAAATAATCCGGAAATGGAAAATCAACCTCAAACTTGCACGTCACAGTTCAGAGCTCTAAAAGAACCCTTTCTCCTGGATAAATCCAAAAGCCTATGAGAGGGACAAATTTACAAGGCTAATAATTCCAAAACCTTACACCTAGCATAACTAGCAATGAATTAATAATCTCACAATTTGGGTGTTTTGGTGCTATAAGCGTGCTAGTCATATTATTAATCCAGAAGGGATTGCCTAATTAATCAGTCAAAATTAGGATTAAAACCTCTCGATGAGAAACAGTTAGCTGATGTTTTTACAAAACCTCTCGATGAGAAAACCTTTAAACATCTCATCAGCGAACTGGGAATGTTAAATCCTTAAAACTGGAGCTTTCTTTGTTATTGAACGCGTCAGTGACACTGATGAAGTTCTCCAGTTGAGGAGGTCCAGATAATCCTTGCTCGCCAGGATATCGAACGCCTTTGTGATACTATCCTGGCACTAATCGATTTCTGGATCATCATTTTAGGGGGAAAGACTCAAAATAATTTTCTGACTAAAATTCGTTTTTGTTTGAAAATGGCAACTGGAGAACTCTTCAATTGGAAACTGGTACTGGACTGATCCTCCAGTGACCAGATTCAGTCTTGTCTTATTTTTATAATGTTAGAAATACTTGGTCAATATTTGTGACACGTGATGATACTCGAGTGTTTTAAACCACTTGGTATCGTGATCTGACGTGTTTAAAGCTATTTTAGTACTTGACAACTGTTTGTATTGGGAAAATAAAAAGTGAGTGGGCTCGTGGGTAAGATAAGCCGTCGTAGCATTTAATGCTGACATGGTAGCATTTAATGTTGACATGGCAAATTATGATTTTATTTCAAAATTCAAACTTCTTTTGTTAAAATATCTAAAAAGTTGTTTTGGTTAAATAAAATATAATTTTTGTATTTCATTGGGATCTTGAATCCCTTATAAATACCCTTATTTACTCCGAACTCATTTACTTCTCTTCTACATTCTTTCATTTACTTCCCAATCATCAAAATTGCTTCATTTCTCTCCCTGCTTCACAAATCAAGAACCCTAATTCCCAAATTTCAATTTCATTTTCCAATGGCACCTAGATCATCCCGTTCAAGAGATGTAAATCTCTTGACTGTTCCATATGCTCCCTCACCAGATGTCAAACCGGCACCTGGTGCTCCTAGTAATGCTTCGGTCATCAAACTCCATCCCAATAATCCGATGGCAAGCTTACAAGGATCTCAAGGGTCCAATACCCTTATTGGTAGAATCCAAAATTTTTTGAAGGATTCTCCAATAGGACCCTCATTCTCTCTAAACCCACGCAAGTTGTTTCACAACTACTTGTGTGAGTTTTGGTACACTGCCACTCTTTCTTCCGATTGTTCCTCCATCAGTTTCACATTAAAGGTGCGATGACCATGAAGGGTCTTACACCTTCATGGAGGTATTTTTTCATCCACCTGGTGGAGAGTATGGGTGGGAGTTCTGGTGGTCTTGACCAGATTAACTCCTCACAAGCAAAAAAATGGCTTACTGCTTGTGGAATGGATTGAGAGTAGACTTTGCAGACATCTTGTTTAGAAGCCTAGTACAAAAGCTGAAGGGCACAAGGGGTGTTTGTATCCCCTTCTCAAGGTTTCTCTCTCTCTGTTTTAAACATATTCTGGGCAGAGAAGCATACTTAAGTACAGATTCACCGTACACTGCGCCAGATATGTTGAGGAATTTAGACTCTCTGGTATCTGAAGCTGGAGAGGTCAAGATTCCAGAACGAATGCAACTGGCATTCGCTTCAACTGATGCACCAATTGAAGGTGAGTCAGAAAGACAACTGGGCGGGCCTCAAAATAATGAGGGACCCTCCAGTTCGTCTAATGTTGTGGTTGAGGATAGAGCAACCATAACTGAAGCAACTCCAATCACATCTATCCCTGGTGAAGATACTTCGGTATCTGATCCTCCAACAGATGCACCAATCTAGGAAACTGGAGAAGGTCATCTGGAGACTGACCCTTCTGGTCAGCCCTCAGTTACATTCATGGATCTGGACATGAATGTTAATGACGAGGAAATCCTGATAGAGTCTTAAGATTCCGAAGGAACTGAAACAGACTTGGAGATTTTTGAGGCTTCTGTACAAGCTCAAAACCCTTCATCTCCAGTCTCAAATGTGCTCAGATTCATTTGTTATTTTTATACTCCCAGCACCAGCAGCCAGTACAGCGGACTTGATGTCTTAATTAGATACCTCGCCAGTTGGTTCAACAAATGTGCTAAGGTCAGCATCTCTTGTCAGTGGTCTTCTTGGTTGAGGAATCCTTCTTTGAGGATTCAATACCTTCTTCACAACCTTCTTAACATTTTCAATTCTTTCAAGAATCCCACTGGCCCTATTTTCCTTAGCCTTCTCCACTGATATGTTCAAGCTTCTGGCATCGAATTCAGCTTCATCATCAGGATAGTGTCTGTCCAGTTCTACATCAAGCATTTCTTTCAACTGGTCAACTATCCTGGGATCATTCTTAACTCTGGCATACTCCTCCTTAGTGATTCCCAAAAGATTGGCATCACTCATATCAAGCAACTTGATCTGTGCAAGATGTGCCCTGACTTCAACTTGGTTTCTTTGTTTCATCTTCTTTCTTTCTTTAATATCATTGCCAAGTCTATCCAGTCTTCTGCTATCACTATCTGAAACTGGAGGAAGTATATCAGCATTGCCAGTTTCTAACATTACATCAGTGGTCGGCTGGGCAGATGCATCAACAGCTAAACCTTTTCCCTTATCCAACACATTCCCCCTCACATCTTGCTCACCAGCTTCAGTACTGGTAGCTACAACCATTTCCATACCAGCTTGTCTTCCAGATGAAGTTCTTCCAGGTGCAACTGGTGGAAGGACTGCACTTCTTTCCCCCTTGGCAGCATCTAGACCTGCCCTAATACCTTCCCATTCAGAGGGGTGAGATGGCAACCGGTCAAGAGGCTGCCATGTTTGCATGTCCTTACACTCCTTGAAAATCCCACACATCATCCTGAAAGACCTCCACAAATGGTTGGTCTCCTTTGACTGGGTCAAAACATTTGCAGTAACCTGTTCTTGACCAGTTTTTAATTCATTTAAGATCTTGGAGTCTTCATCCAAACCAGAGACAACCTTATCCTTTACTTCATCATCCTTCTTCTTCAAATTCTCTACTTCAGTTGTCAGTTTATCTAAAGATTGAGCATGTAGAGATACCTGGGTGTTCAAATTCTCAATGCTGCCTCTCAACTAGTTGATCTCACTGGTGAGTGGGGCCAGATCAACCTGAGGAGTGGCCAGCTTGGTGATCTCAGACATCACCCTTTCAATCAATTGTTCTTCTCTAGCACCCAGCGTATCCTCTATCTTCTGACCAACTGAAGTCATCAACTGCTCTCCAAGTTCAGTCACATTTAGGCCAGATTTTTCAACTAATTCCTTTACCTGCCTTTCAATCTCCCTCAAGTCTACTTCAGATGTTCTTACAGTGTTGCCAAGCAGATTGGAGATTGACGTTGTGACCTTGGACTGAGTAAGGTCAAAGGCTTCCTTCAAAGATGTTGCCAGATTATTGCAGCCAGTGACCAACTCATTTAGCTTCTTGAACACCAAGTCTTCATTTGATGAAAACTTGTTAATCCCCAGATCAACCACTTTAATGTTTGTCAAGTGATCCTTGTGGTATCTGGAGAAAGACTTGGTATTTTTGTCAAGTGTCTTTTGAATCTCCTCCACCCTGGTTAGAAGGTTTTGGAGATCAGCTTGCAAAGAGACAACTTGACTGTCCAGTGACGAAGGAAAAGGTGTCACTGGACCAGCAACAGTTACTACTGGAGCAACTGGAGGAGGCAAACTTAAAGAAGTCTCCCCAGTTGTCATACCAGCAGTTGAAGAAATATTAGGAGTGGTGGTAGAAGAAAGGAATGGAAAAACAAAGTGTTGTTCATGCTGAGAATGCTCAGGTGTGAACAACGGCGGCGGTGGGGTTGGCATTTCTCGAGCAAGCGAGAATTGCCCAGTTGGTGAATAGTTATAAGTTGGGAATGGTATATCAGTAGGCACATTTTCTTGGAGTGGTGAAAGTGAAATTGATGCATCTGGAAGTGAGACTGGAGATGAAGGGTATTGAGCTTGTACAGAAGCCTCAGAAATCTCCAAGTCTGTTTCAGTTCCTTCAGAATCCGAAGACTCTATCAGGATTTCCTCGTCATTAACATTCATGTCCAGATCCATGAATGTAACTGAGGGCTGACCAGAAGGGTCAGTCTCCAGATGACCTTCTCCAGTTTCCTGGATGGGTGCATCTGTTGGAGGATCAGATACCGAAGTATCTTCACCAGGGATAGATGTGATTGGAGTTGCTTCAGTTATGATTGCTCTATCCTCAACCACAACATTAGATGAACTGGAGGGTCCCTCATTATTTTGAGGCCCGCCCAGTTGTCTTTCTGACTCACCTTCAATTGGTGCATCAGTTGAAGCGAATGCCAGTTGCATTCGTTCTGGAATCTCGACCTCTCCAGCTTCAGATACCAGAGAGTCTAAATTCCTCAACATATCTGGTGCAGTGTACGGTGAATCTGTACTTAAGTATGCTTCTCTGCCGAGAATATGTTTAAAACAGAGAGAGAGAAACCTTGAGAAGGGGATACAAACACCCCTTGTGCCCTTCAGCTTTGATACCACTTGTAAGTCTCAACTCAATAGATGGTACTACTGAAGACACTTCTATGTCGATGGTGGAGTTACTTTGCAATATATGCACTGAACTGGAGACGACCAGTTGCAGTGAGTATATACCAAGTTCTAGATAGATTACTTATTTAAATGACAATAAGTAAAGAACAATGCAATAATACAAATAACTTGTAAAATAAATTGATGAGACAATATGTAATTTTCAATGTGTAATTTATTTATTGATGTTAAATAAATTACAAGGTTGTTGCGGAACCAAGATAATACAAGAATGTAAATATCCTAACAACCTATGAAATACAATTGATCTACACTCGGAATTTCTCAAGACAATCGAAACACTTAAAGTTGTGAAATGTTCCTTTTCGCGATTAAGAGAATATTGCACAAGTTCACCAAGAATATTGCAAGTATGCAAAGTGTGAAGTTATTCAACTTTGTGAATTCACTTGAATATTCTTGTTGTGCAATGACTTGTATTTATAGGCAAAGTTAACATTGGGATGTTAACTTTGGCCGTACAAATGTGGTTGAGATCATTTAAGGAATAGCATTTAATTCCTTAAAAAGCAGTGTAAAGTCGCATGATAAAGCAACTTTACTCAACCACCTTTATGTACCTTTTTGTAATTAAATAATAAGATAAATCTTATTATCCGGGTAAAGGTACATAAAGCATAAAAGTCAATTCCTCGTAATCAGTGTAAAGCTTTGTAAGAGATTTCCACTGATGGTCTCCAGTTTGTAACTGACTAGAATGTCAACTGGGCTTCGCTGCCATTGCCATTCTCTATCTTCCATTCGTTGTCTTCGATTTCAACTGGAATGATTCTTCAACTTGGTCAGTTCTCAACTGGAGGAAGTCTTCAGTTGCGTTGACTGTACGGTGCAACTGGACTTCAATATATTTCTCGACAAATCATCTGGGTCTCCAGTTTCACTGGGTCTCCAGTTTCACTGGGTCTCCAGATGCAACTGGAGACTCCAGTTTACCAGTAAACTGGTCCCAATTCACTGGGTCTCCAGTTTCACTGGTCTACAGTTTCACTGGGTCTCCAGTTTCACTGGGTCTCCAGTTTCACTGGGTCTCCAGTTTCACTGGGTCTCCAGTTTCACTGGGTCTCCAGTTTCACTGGGTCTCCAGTTTCACTGGGTCTCCAGTTTCACTGGGTCTCCAGTTTCACTGGGTCTCCAGTTTCACTGGGTCTCCAGTTTCACTGGGTCTCCAGTTTCACTGGGTCTCCAGTTTCACTGGGTCTCCAGTTTCACTGGGTCTCCAGTTTCACTGGGTCTCCAGTTTCACTGGGTCTCCAGTTTCACTGGGTCTCCAGTTTCACTGGGTCTCCAGTTTCACTGGGTCTCCAGTTTCACTGGGTCTCCAGTTTCACTGGGTCTCCAGTTTCACTGGGTCTCCAGTTTCACTGGGTCTCCAGTTTCACTGGGTCTCCAGTTTCACTGGGTCTCCAGTTTCACTGGGTCTCCAGTTTCACTGGGTCTCCAGTTTCACTGGGTCTCCAGTTTCACTGGGTCTCCAGTTTCACTGGGTCTCCAGTTTCACTGGGTCTCCAGTTTCACTGGGTCTCCAGTTTCACTGGGTCTCCAGTTTCACTGGGTCTCCAGTTTCACTGGGTCTCCAGTTTCACTGGGTCTCCAGTTTCACTGGGTCTCCAGTTTCACTGGGTCTCCAGTTTCACTGGGTCTCCAGTTTCACTGGGTCTCCAGTTTCACTGGGTCTCCAGTTTCACTGGGTCTCCAGTTTCACTGGGTCTCCAGTTTCACTGGGTCTCCAGTTTCACTGGGTCTCCAGTTTCACTGGGTCTCCAGTTTCACTGGGTCTCCAGTTTCACTGGGTCTCCAGTTTCACTGGGTCTCCAGTTTCACTGGGTCTCCAGTTTCACTGGGTCTCCAGTTTCACTGGGTCTCCAGTTTCACTGGGTCTCCAGTTTCACTGGGTCTCCAGTTTCACTGGGTCTCCAGTTTCACTGGGTCTCCAGTTTCACTGGGTCTCCAGTTTCACTGGGTCTCCAGTTTCACTGGGTCTCCAGTTTCACTGGGTCTCCAGTTTCACTGGGTCTCCAGTTTCACTGGGTCTCCAGTTTCACTGGGTCTCCAGTTTCACTGGGTCTCCAGTTTCACTGGGTCTCCAGTTTCACTGGGTCTCCAGTTTCACTGGGTCTCCAGTTTCACTGGGTCTCCAGTTTCACTGGGTCTCCAGTTTCACTGGGTCTCCAGTTTCACTGGGTCTCCAGTTTCACTGGGTCTCCAGTTTCACTGGGTCTCCAGTTTCACTGGGTCTCCAGTTTCACTGGGTCTCCAGTTTCACTGGGTCTCCAGTTTCACTGGGTCTCCAGTTTCACTGGGTCTCCAGTTTCACTGGGTCTCCAGTTTCACTGGGTCTCCAGTTTCACTGGGTCTCCAGTTTCACTGGGTCTCCAGTTTCACTGGGTCTCCAGTTTCACTGGGTCTCCAGTTTCACTGGGTCTCCAGTTTCACTGGGTCTCCAGTTTCACTGGGTCTCCAGTTTCACTGGGTCTCCAGTTTCACTGGGTCTCCAGTTTCACTGGGTCTCCAGTTTCACTGGGTCTCCAGTTTCACTGGGTCTCCAGTTTCACTGGGTCTCCAGTTTCACTGGGTCTCCAGTTTCACTGGGTCTCCAGTTTCACTGGGTCTCCAGTTTCACTGGGTCTCCAGTTTCACTGGGTCTCCAGTTTCACTGGGTCTCCAGTTTCACTGGGTCTCCAGTTTCACTGGGTCTCCAGTTTCACTGGGTCTCCAGTTTCACTGGGTCTCCAGTTTCACTGGGTCTCCAGTTTCACTGGGTCTCCAGTTTCACTGGGTCTCCAGTTTCACTGGGTCTCCAGTTTCACTGGGTCTCCAGTTTCACTGGGTCTCCAGTTTCACTGGGTCTCCAGTTTCACTGGGTCTCCAGTTTCACTGGGTCTCCAGTTTCACTGGGTCTCCAGTTTCACTGGGTCTCCAGTTTCACTGGGTCTCCAGTTTCACTGGGTCTCCAGTTTCACTGGGTCTCCAGTTTCACTGGGTCTCCAGTTTCACTGGGTCTCCAGTTTCACTGGGTCTCCAGTTTCACTGGGTCTCCAGTTTCACTGGGTCTCCAGTTTCACTGGGTCTCCAGTTCAACTGAGACCCGCTATGTCACTGTTTAATGAATTACAAAGCACCATTGTTAAGTAATTGACAATAACAGACATTGGACACAACAATGCTGTTTTAATAAATTCAAATACAACAAAAATGAGAGATAAGATTGAGTAACACAATAATCAAACTTTTAATCTTCATTTTCGTGTAAGTGTACTCTACTTGACCAACAAGCTTGAGCTTTCTCCATTCTGGACTGGATAGACTCAATTTTCATACCCTTAGGAGACCCTTTATCTTAATGGTTGATACACATCCAGTTAAGATAAATAATTCTGCACACGCAACCAAACTTATGAGATCCATACAATACATGTATTCATCTCAATGGTAAATAATTGAACCCGAAAACACTTAAACAGATATAACTGATAACAAACAATAGATTCTCCCAATTAAGATTAGAATCTAAGCAATTATCATGTTAGCTCATACAATAAGCATTTTCTATTCAATTATTCAAAGTAAATTGCAAATCAAAATATCTGTCAAATATATCAACTGAGTGACTCTGTTTGACCTATTTTGACCGAAACCTTAAGTATTTAAACTTAATCTTTCGAGCAATTTACATGAAAGACCTAATTCAAGGTGTACCAAACACACTTAAATTAAAGTCTTGACTTACACTACATCCTTATCACGACACACGCTTTCTCGGTGTTCAATAAGAACGCAGTTAAGTCCCCCTGGAAACCAGATACCCTATTAAGCATTATCTCTCGTGCAATAGAACCCTTTTATTATTAGCAAAGAACCTTACGGAGCATAAAGTTATAAAATCGATCACAGTAATTTTAAGATCAAAATTACTCTAACAAATCTTATAATAGTCATGCTTAATACTGTATATTGAATAGGTTTTAGAAGGACTAATTACTACAGAAGAGATCGGATGTAGCAAATGAGTAAACTTAAATGCCACATGTTTTCGTCATGTCTCTAGCATTAACGACTCCCCCTTAAACCATTATTCTATTTTTGTGTTGCATTTTCTGATTTTATGATGGTTCTTGAGAGACAGTAGCTAAGGGTTTCTCATTCCAGTCAACTGGACTAGCAACTCGAAACGTGATCGATCAAAGGCCTTAGTGTAACCATCATAAATAAATCAACTTTGCATATTCATCATAGGATAACAACCATTAAACAAATAATAATGCTATCGCAAATGATTTATTAACAAGCATAAAATAAAGTAACACTTTATATATACTCGTTTTTCCCAAATACGTTCCTTTATAAACAAATTATAAATAACATACATAGGACTTGCACCATGATTTACAATGAAGGAAATACGATAAAAGTTCGATAACCCACTATGTTATCTAATAAAAATGTGCCTAGGACTCAGTCACCGATCACCAAAAATACATGGTTCTCCTTGACTGTGTCCTCCGCACGAAAGATAGGCGCCTAGTTGCGAAATGACACCCAAGCCTTAGTAGGCTTGAATTTACTGTCCTTATCTTTCACTAAGACATTCGTCCAATATGCATCACTCTCAGTGGGAGTCCTGGATTTTGAAGTCTGTCTCTTGTTTCTCGGCACCCTCTCAGGAGATATCTCAATCTTTCTCCTGGGCCTATGCTTCTAAAACAAAGAAGAACGACCAGTCTTAACCGTTCCTGTGAAACGATCATAAAAACATGTATCGTCATCACCAACACGATTAAAGACTTCTCGTTTTGGAGTGGGATTCCTCTTTGGAATCTTGCTACGAACTTCGCCACCATTTGAAGGATTCTTGGGAGATGCACTTCTTGGTTTTCCATGTTCCCTAGCAACATACCTCGAGGAATTTCTAGGTGAACCACTCCGTGCGGGTGAGTTCCTTTGAGAAATCTTCTTAGGTGAAACACTCGTTGACCTTTCTTCAACATGTTTACCTTTGTTCTTTCTCAACTGAACATCCATGACTTCAACATCTCTGTCACTTGAGTCATTAGACTGCCTTGATCTGCTGGATTTACCCTTCTGTGGACACATGCTTGCCACATGTCCCTTTCCTTTGCAACTGAAGCATGAGATCCTATCAATATTTTTCATTTTCTGCCTTTTAACCTTAACATGGTAAGATGAATGAATATCTTGCTCAGTCAAGGTATGTGAACTTGGATCTTTAGATGTCATCTATTGTAACTTCAATTTTGCAGACTGTTCTGGAGCAACTTCTGATTGGCAGTTGGATCGGTTCCTGATTTAACAAAATTCGGACTTCTAATGGTCTTCTTTGCTGACGAACTCCTAGGACTCAGTTTTCTGAGCTGTCTGTTTTGTTGCTCAAAATCAGCCACATCAACTTTCCAAACTTTATCAATCAGATTTGGTTCAATACTTTCCAAGGAATACTCCTTTTCAGTAAACACTTTTCTACTACCTTTAAGAGTGTAGTGAGTGATTGAGCCCTTCTCATAATTGTATTTGGTTTGATTAGAGGATTTTGGCTTCTTCTATTGTTCTTTGAAATTATCAGAGGAGACCTTTTTGTCATCATCACTCACTTTAACGATAGGATCATAAATATGATTGATAGGAGGAGGGATCTCAACATTGTGATTCATTTTATTTGAGATTTCTTCAATATTATGACAATTTCCATTTTTAATGCTTTCATAGGCATGACTTGTCATAATTCGAATATCTCTCATTTTGTCAATTCGGGACTGTAAGTCTGTAATCTCAGATTGAGCAGAGAGTAGTTCCTTTTGTAGAGAAGCGTACTCATTACTCAATTTCTCATGATTCTCTTGTCCCAATTGTTTTCTAAGAGTGATTTCCCTCAACTCATTTCTTATACAATCATTCTCTCTTTCATTAAGTATAATCTTGTCTGAGAGATCCTTTTCTCTTCTAGTCAAGATGTTCACTTGCTGTCTCAGGAGAGATTTTTCCTCTTGATCCTCAACTATCTTCTTTTGTAAATCATCAACCCTTAGATATAACTCACATGCGGTTTGAGATATTTTAAAATTATCTTTACAGACATCAATTAATGAATGCAAAGAAAAATCTATTCGCTGCCCAGGAGCATGTAAATCTATCATAAAGGTAACTAGATCCTTTACTCCCAAGTTTTATGGAATCTTTACATTTTCAACCTTTGAAGTTTCTCTCTTTGAACAGTTATCACCATCTTTTATACTTGGTGCTTTAACATTTGAAGATGATCTCTCAAGTGAGGTGAAAGGAACATTTTCATGTGTAGGGTTTGTTGATTCTTGAGAAGATGTCTCATCCGAAGGAATTGTACTACTTTCTGAATCAACCTCAGCGACATATGAATTGTCTTCTTCATTGACTTTAGTACTCCAGTCATATTATCCGTCTTGTTGTTGGAACACCAAAGCTCTTGAGTTACTTTGATCAACCGAGCCTTGATTTCCATTAGACCCATCAATGTATGACCTTTGTCTAGAGGTGTTTGAAGATGAAGGTACTGTTCCACCTTGATTGAAGTTATGACGAGTCACAATAGACCTATCATCCTTCTTAGGTCTCTGGCATTCCCTAGCAAAGTGTCCAAAGCCCTCGCAATTGTAACACTTTACCTTTGACTTATCAAAGCCAAGCTTGGAACCCACAACCTTTTGCCCTGTTCTTGCCAAGAACCGTTTAGCTCGAAGAGTCAACATGGCCAATTGCCATTGTAAGTCAATCTCTTCCAAGTCCAAAGGATCAATCTGTTCGTAGTCTACATCTATAAGACTAGGATCTTGAACCTTTCCTTGTATAAACTGTTCATACGATGTCACGAATGACGCAAGAACGAATAAGTGACTTTCCGCACATTTGACACTTATAGGCACGGTGGAACTAGCACTGGAGGTAGGATACTGACGGTTGCCTAGATAGTTGCTCTGACTTGAAACAAGACATATGTTCCCCTCAGAATCAAACGAGATCTTCTGTAAGTCAACATCTTCACTCAGGAAGGCACTTGTGCTTCCATCAGAGGAAGCTGGACCCACATTGATCGAAAGCCTACCGTAATAAAGCTCGGGAATCTGAGCATTATTATATCCTGCTTCCCTCCTCTTTAGTTTCATTTCTTGTCCCCTAAACTTAGCAACTATCTGAGTCAAAGACATATCAAAGAAATCTGCTTTCTCCTGCAAAGTAGTAATATAATTACTCCACTTTTCCGGCAAGGAGCTCAAAAATTTCTCGACTTTTTCCTCCTCAGAGTAGGTAACCTCAAATGCTTGCAATTCTGCTAGCAAATGATAATACCTTGTAATTAGTTGATCTAAGTTTTCACTTCTTAACCCATTAAATACATTATACTGATGCTTTAAAAGGTCTCTACGATTCTTTTTAAGTGTTTCATCCCCTTCACAATGATTCTTTAATGCTAACCAAAGTTCTTTAGATGTATTAAATCCATTAAATAAATGTAATATTTCTTGTGGCAATGACATTTTTAAACATGATAGTGCCTTTTTCTCTGCCTCATACAACTTTTTATTAGATTCAGTCATGTCTTGGTAAGCATATACTTTGTTAACACCACTATCCTCATATGTTGGGGCACTATATCCTTCTGTCATACAAGTCCACATTCTAATGTCCGTGAATTGCATAAAGGATTCGAATCAACCTTTCCAAGAAAAGTATTGGTCAATGATCATCAGCTTGGGTGGTGAATTACCCTTACCGGTCTCATGGTCCATTAGTATCAATTGGTTAAGATAATTTGCTGCCATTGTGTATGTGGTTCAACTTATAAACACGCAGGTACACAAGAACACGCAAACTGGGAACACTCAAATGAAATGAGCAAAAGTGTTAGAAACACGCAAAACAGAGGAACACTCAAAACTGAAGAACACTCAAACTAGATCACGCAAACCACTTAAACACGCAAACTAGTTTGAAGAACACGCAAAACGGCTGTTTTTCCAATCTTTCTTAGATCCCGAAGCCGATATTGTTCCTTGACCCCGGAAAGTTTGAAATAACAGTTTTTAGGATTAAGATGTGTCTTATTTTGGTGTCAAGTTTGAACCTTTCATTCAAACGCACCCGAAAACAATCTTTACCTAAGAACACGCAAACAGAGGAACACTCAAAACTGAAGAACACTCAAACTAGATCACGCAAACCACTGAAACACGCAAACTAGTTTAAAAACACGCAAAACAGAGGAACACTCAAAACTGAAGAACACTCAAACTAGATCACGCAAACCACTGAAACACGCAAACTAGTTTGAAAAACACGCAAAACAGAGGAACACTCAAAACTGAAGAACACTCAAACTAGATCACGCAAACCACTGAAACACGCAAACTAGTTTGAAAAACACGCAATCTCGGAACGAGCTAAAAGTGTAAAACACGCAAAACAGAGGAACACTCAAAACTGAAGAACACTCAAACTAGATCACGCAAACCACTTAAACACGCAAACTAGTTTGAAGAACACGCAAACGGGAACACTCAAAACGAAGAACACTAAAAACTGAAGAACACTCAAACTAGATCACGCAAACCACTGAAACACGCAAACTAGTTTGAAAAACACGCAAAACAGAGGAACACTCAAAACTGAAGAACACTCAAACTAGATCACGCAAACCACTTAAACACGCAAAGGAACACTCAAAACCTTATGGGTTTGAGTGTTTCCATGTCAGGCCCATAAAGCCCATTAGGGTTTGGCATGTTTGTGTGTTTCCCTGAACACACAAACTGTTTGAGAGTTCTTCTGAACAAGCAAACTTTTGCTTGTTCCCAAGAAACTCTCAAACTGTTTGAGAGTTCTTCTGAACAAGCAAACTTTTGCTTGTTCCCAAGAAACTCTCAAACTGTTTGAGAGTTCTTCTGAACAAGCAAACTTTTGCTTGTTCCCAAGAACTCTCAAATGACACTTAGGAATATTTGAGTTAATGTTCCTACTGCTGTAAAACGCAGAACCAACATTAACTCAGCCAATGTTCCTACTGCTGTAAAAGCAGAACCAACATTGACTCAGCCGATGTTCCTACTGCTGTAAAAGCAGAACCAACATCGACTATATTACCGTTGGAAGTATATTAAGTTAATGTTTCTACTGTTGTTAACCGCAGAATGAACATTAACTTAATTACCTTTTACATGTAATGTCTACATTCATGTCAAGTACCTGCAAAACATAAATAATAAACAAACATATAAACATATATAAAAGGATCCCAATATGATCAACAATATATGCCAAGGTAATTTCATTGACAAACGGTAATTTACAAGATAAATTACAAGACTTGAATATAAAACACACATCACATCTAGAATGCTTTTGTCACCGAGAAACATGCACCAACACTCTATAAACAAATTCTCGTTAGATTCATTGTTTAAGCATTAATGACCTAAAGTTTGTGTTACTAATTCATCTTTAAGTTACCCGGCTCTTAAGCCATGACCAGATAGTAATTCTCTCCGGTAACCACAGTGCACATTTCCATGTCATTGGATCGCGTCTGACATTGTTAAGCAGCATGTTCTATTCATCCTAATTACTATGATTCTGGATCCCTCAGTTATAAGTGAATCACCTTTTACATCTAGTTAAAGACCGACTAGAGTTTTTCATCCTTATGTATTAATCCTAGTGTATGATTATAGACCGATCATCAGAATTAAATCAATACATGCAGATATAGAACCGATATTAATATGAAGAACTAGTAAAACATGGATCTACGATAAACAGTAAAACACACTCCAACAGATCTAATAAATAAAGTAAAATAGATAAACGTCTACATGATCACATCGATCCAAACAAGTATTCAGCCTACTAGCCTACCATTATTAAAGGAATAACAAAGTCTGAAAAGATGAAAGACATTGTTTACCAACTGAAAGTAAAATAAAAGAGTAGATCTAGGTTGAGGATGAAGATCGGAAGGTGTTAGAAGCTCCAAAACCTCCTTTGAATCTGCAAAGTCGACCTAGGGTTTGATGTGGGCGGCTAGGGCTGCTGAATCGGCTCTCTCTTAGGGTTTTGAGGGCTGCTTCGGCTTAAATAGGTGTTAAAGTCAGTTTGCTAAACTGGGATTCCCAGCGGCGCTGGATGGGCTCCAGCGGTGCTGGGATTGGGCTAGCGGCGCTGGCAGCTCATGCTGCTTCTCGTTCGCTTCGTCCGGCTCCCGAATCACCTTCTTGTGTCTTGTAACTTCATAGGCTTCCATCTTTAGTCACTTGATGCCATTTACCCTCACTCGCATCTTCCGTGAACCTGCGTAAACATAGAATCCATTAAGTATCGATAGTTCCGGAATATTAACTCAAATAGATATTGAAATGAAGCCTTTTGATAGGGGTTTTTATCACAAAATGAACGCTCATCATCACCCATTAAAACTTTTTTGTATGTCATATTTTTTAAGTTAGTCCCCTCAATAATCATATTCTTTGTTCCGCCCTACATATATACACATATGCATACATAAATAGCAGATTGAGTACGCACTTTATCGTAGACCACACAATGCTACCATTGTCCTGGTCCAGGGCCCAAGCAAATCCAGTCTTTTGAACAGCAGCCACAATGTCACGCTTATTCCCGCGGACATTGATGGTTAGAAACATAGATGCTTAAGAGAAATCTGCATCAGGGTTAGGGCCAGGGGGACAACCAGGAGTGGAAAGATCACTACAAGCGAAAAACCATACATCATAACCGCCTAATTGTCTGTACCACTTTATATTCCCTGTATTCAAGTCAAGGGCTAGTATTGAATTAGAATGGTTTGCTGGATCTATGCATTTATCTTCACTTGTTGGTGTTGTTTGATTGTTTTGGGCTTCTTGGCATTGTGTGACATTTAAGGGGGCATGATACAAGTTTCCAGTGGCAATGTAGACTGTATTACGCTGGATGTCAATGGATGGACTGCTGCCCCATATTCCAGCACCAGCATATTTGGTTATGCTACCGTTGTTATCAGGCAACATGTAAGTTTGCCACAAAATGCTACCATTTTTGGCATTTAACTTCAAAAAACTCCCTCTAAAGTTACAACATGTTTCAATGCTCGCGTCTTCTTCAATTGAAGTTGTTCCAACATAGAAAGCACTACACAAAAACCAAATATTTTTGGCTAAAGATTAGCAGATTTTTTTTTCTCCACACAGAGCGCGTGGCTAGTTTAGCATTGCCGGTTGTTAGCATTTCCTTAAGAGAGTTAGTATACAACATTTGTAAAAAAGTTCAAAGACTATTTCTTTTAGGTAGTTCAAATTTATATAACCTTAAAGTCAACTAGATATGATAATTGCATCCATTAGTCAATTGTTTACTTTCTTTAGCCAGATTGAGGCAAACTTGTCAACTTTATAACTTTTCTAACAGAAACAGACAAATTTACCTTTGATGATAAGTTCCAGACATGGTAACAACAGCTGCATAATGTGTATCGAGTTGCTTAGACCACACAAGCTCGCCATTGCTTCATTTAAGCCCTAAAATGTAAGCCGGGCCATAGATTCCAATGATCAAAAGATCATCAGCAATAGTAGGGGTAGACCTTGACACAACCCAACTAACCCCTGCTATGATTCCTGGTGCAGTAAGCCCAGTTAGTTGTTCAATATTGCGTTGCCAGATGAGCGACCCATTTAATGCATTAACAACGTATAAGTTCCCATTCCAACTCGGGAAATAGAGGGTGTTGTTGTATATTGCAGGCGTTGCAGTTATATCTTTACCTGCAACAAATGTCCATTTTAGCTGAAGGTTAGCCACAGTTGCAGGGCTAATCTTTGTTTCACCGTATGCATATCTTCGATTGCTTAAATCTCCTCCATGATTCGTCCAGTCAGTTGGTTGCAATCGATAAGACATTGTATAGTCAACTCAAATTGCATACATATTACAAATTACAAAACTTGCAATAAGTGGTGTCTTCCAAAATGTTTGTACAAAATGATTGTTTTTCCTTGTAAAATACCTTCGAAATATGCTTCTTTACTTATATGAAACAATACCTTCAGAAGGAAAAAAAACACTTACACTAGATGATGCTTGGAGCAGGAGAAAATAGAAAAAGGTGGCTAAGTAGAGGCAAATAGATGCCATTAAAATGGTTGGCATGTACCTAGGTAAAGTTGTTATCTCTATATATATTAGTTAAACTATACTTCAATATTTAGTTTTAATACATTGTAGCCATATATATTAAAACAAATTTTAAATTTAATTGTTAACATACAAGTGCACAAACATCTAGAAGTAGCTCTCTACCATCGGATAGAGTTAATATTGTCTATATCTCACCTCCCTATACGCTGCTTCTAGTAGAATTGCGTATCATTGACATGGACAAATGCGTGGAAACTTTGTGTGGTAACTAAAAACATTAAAATTTTAATAAGAATAAATGCAATTAGCTTTGTAGAAGAGGACAAAAATAAATAATCTTGAATTGAATTACACTTAAAGTTAGTCCATCACTTGAGCAACAATATGGGTTGGGTTATGTAAGCTCATTGGCTGCAGCTTCAATTCATTGATCCAATCACCGTCTCCCACTGATAATGGTCATAACACCACATCTTCACCTGCTAGTGCTACAAATCCCCCTACTAGAAGTGTATCTGAAAATACATCTTCTATTATGCCTAATCCTGTTCCTGTAAGGAAATGTGCTAGAAATACTGCTCAACCAAAATGGCTGCAAGATTTTGTGACTCCTAAGACAAAAACTTCTAGTGCTTCTATGGTCATTAATGAATCCTGCAAATCTTCTCCTATCTTCAAGAATGAAGATTTTGAGCAATATCCTGCTGATTTTGTGGCATCATTGACACATGTTCTAAGTACCTTTGAACCATCAAATTATGCTCAAGCTGCACAGGATAAAGGTTGGGTAGAAGCTATGAATAAGCAATTATTAGCTCTTGAGCAGAATAATACTTGGAGTCTTACTGATTTACCTCCAAATCATAAAGCAATTTCCTCAAAATGGGTTTACAAGACAAAATATCTTCCTTATAGAACAGCTGAAAGATTAAAGGCAAGACTGGTTATTAAAGGTTTTAATCAACAGGAGGGCACTGATTACAAACATACCTTTTCCCCTGTTGCAAAGGCAGCAACTGTGAGAGTCTTGGTAGCCATTGCTACTGCCAAAGAATGGCCTTTACATCAACTTGATGTAAATAATGCTTTCCTGCATGGTTTTGTTGATGAGGAAATTTACATGTTTCCACCTGAAGGATATACTAAAGCATTGCCCAATCAAGTATGTAAGCTGAATAAGTCTCTGTATGGGTTAAAACAAGCATCCAGGCAATGGAATATTGAGTTAACAAAATTTCTCACTTCATTGGGCTTTGACCAGTCCAGACATGATTATTCTTTGTTTGTCAAAGCCAGAGGGGACTTCTTTACTGCAACTTTAGTGTATGTTGATGACATTATTGTCACAGGGAATGATGATAATGAAATTAAGAGTGTTAAGTTGGCATTGGGTAACAAATTTACCATCAAGGATTTAGGTTTGGCAAGGTATTTTATGGGTATTGAGTTGTGCAGAAATGATTCAGGGACTTATCTTAACCAAAGAAAATACACTTTGGATCTTCTTAAGGATGCAGGATTGACTGCTGCCAAACCAGTGAGTTTTCCTTTGCCTACATATGCCAAATTATCTCTTGACAAAGGTCAGTTATTGTCAGCACTAGATACTTATAGAAGATTGATTGGAAGACTGTTATATTTATCAATGACTAGGCCAGATATCTCTTATGCTGTACAACACTTAAGTCAGTTTGTATCTGCTCCTAGAGAACCTCATATGAAGGCTGCTATTCATTTGCTGAGGTATTTAAAGGGAACCATCTCAAAGGGTTTGTTTTATCCTGCTCAGCAACAGCTTAAGGTCACAGGTTTTAGTGATGCAGACTGGGCTTCATGTTTGATGACAAGAAGATCACTCACTGGTTATAGTTTTGGGATTCCCTAGAGAACCCGAATGTTCTCTATAACCTTAGTCTCTGATACCATTTTCTGTAACACCCCAACTAAGGCGGAACGATGAGATGTACAGAAAGTCGAGTATTCAAAACAAAGGATAATAGATAAACATTCACCATAGCTTTATTTAATAAAAGAATTTACAATGCACAAGCATGTGAACCAATCCCCAAGTACAATGCGTCCACCATACTTGGATATTAAGTCCACGAAACAAATAACAAATACATGAGATGATATACTACAATGATCAAGGCGGATTCCATTGCCCATCACAAGGTTTGATCTTTGACTCCAAAGTGCAATGCAAATAATCATGATGCATACAATTCCTCAAAGCTAATGCTAAATCCTGAAAAAGCATGAAGAAAAAGTGTCAACTACGAAAACGTAGTTGGTGAGTGCATAGGTTTGCAAGTAAATCTCGTTACATATCCATTTCAAAACAAACTTAGAAAATATATTATTTCAAATCAATTCACCCAAACCACATGACCGACAAAAAATTCCAAATCAAACCATCAAGTTTTCAAAATACCATAACGACATTTCAAATAGTTGAGAAATCCATGGTAAATTATAAAGTTCTCATTTGTCACATTTATCGTGAGAGAAAAATATATCGATCGATTAATCATTCATCATACCAAAACCATTCGGTCATCAATATTTTGTGAATTTTGGCTTAATTTATAAAGAATGTTTACTACCTCTAAATATTTTTATAAATGGAAGTGGTCAAAACAGTCACTGTTTTGCATACTCGAAAGTTTTATAAAAGTTCTTTGGGTTTTGTTCTTAATAAAAATTCCACGATTTTATTTTAAGTTTAGGACACATTGGACTTACTTTACACCAAGTATGGCCTCCTGGAACCTTATGGATTAGGAGATAAAAATTGTCAAAGTTGATAAAATATTCAGACAAAAATGCAGTTTTGATTAGTCATTCTTTTTTTTTTTTTTTTTTTTTTTTTTTTTTTTTGACCAGTTTTAGTAGAAAAATCATATCTTTTGTTTGGTTCAGTATTTTTGAGTGATTCCAGTTGGTGGTTAAATTTAACTCGTTTATCTACAACTTTTATTTTGAAAGTTTTGCTTGAAACGGCCCTCACATGCTCAGTTTATCCGTTCCAAGACAGAAGATTATTTCTGTCAGAATGTTCTTGATTATATCAACTCACCAATGACCATTATTGCTTAATTAGCACTTGAGTTTATCATTTATAAGATTAATACTTTATTTTGTAGCTCTTAATATCAAATTTACAGATTATTATCAATTTCAAAATCATCAATCATCATCCAAAGATCCTTCTCACATCCAAATTCAAAATCAACATAAACTAGTATAAATCTAAGCATGCATGTTAAGATCTAACACTTTTGAACAAGATCAAGCTATAAACTTTAATCTAACTTTTGAAAGTATCATTCTTGATGAAAAATCACAGAAATATAAGAGTGTTCTATTTCATAGAAAACCATTTTTATGAGACCCATTTAGCAAATATACAACAAATCTTACAACTACCAACTCTTGGGTCTTGTTTAGGTTGAATCATGGATTCCTTTCTCTTGATTTTAACATGCATGAACATGAGAGATAAGGATCTATCAACTTTGCCCTCATTGAGTTTAAATCAAGAAGAAAATGATAATAAAAGATGAAGAAAACATTTGGTTTTTGAAAGAACAAGATTAACTAGAGATTTATTGAACAAAGAGGTGTATTATCAACCTTTTAATTTCGAAAATGGGCTGTTTGGGGGCTGATTTTTTGAGCTCAAGAAGCCTCCAAATGAATCCATGCTTGCTTTAAATAATTCCTTGATGCACCTAGATTAAAACCCTTTATTATTGTTGTTATTTAATTTAAGATTTTGAGCTTCCTTCTTGATTGTATGAACCGAAAATGGAGAGGAAGAAAGGAAGAAAGAACTCTTTGAAGAAGGGAGAGTTTGAGAGAGTTTTGAGAAGAGTGTGTGTTGTTTTGTGTGAGAAATGAGTGTGGGGGTGGGAGTTCCTAGCTAGAAAACGTGATGGGGAGAAGGAAAATGGGTTGGGAGAGTGCTCATTGGTCAAGTTGGGTGGTGGCTTGAAGCCCATTGGCTAGGCAAAGTGTGTGTTGTGTAAATTTGAAAGTTAAGGGTGTATATGGTTGTGTTTTGGTCTAGATTCATGCATGAATACTTTTGTATGTATAAATATATATATGTGTGTGTAGTGTAATTATTTAAATTAGTTAGTTGTTTAAAGTGTAAGTATTATTTAGTATAGGTTCATGTATGAGGGTTTATTTACTAGTTACTTAGCAATTTAGGACATGATTGTGTACATATATGTGTGTATGTAGCCGTGTATATATATGTATATATATATAATTTTTGTGTTTCAATTTGTTACTTAATCACTTTGTTATAAACTTGTACTCACAATAGACATATATATTCACTTATTATTATTATTTAAACTCACCTCATGTACGTGATAGTTTATAATTACATTTTCAAGATGGTCATTATGTATTTATGCGCATATATACTTTAATTAGCTTGGTGTTTAAATTGTTGGATATTTATAAGATTGTTGATTGTTGTCACAACATGTGAGTCTTGTACAATTATTTTTATTTTTATTTTTATTTATAACTTAACTTCTCGAAATAAAGTTTTTTTTATTTTTATTTTTATTTTTATTTTTATTTTATTTTATTTTATTTTTATTTGATTAGTTTGTTATTTTTATTTTTATTTTTATTTTTATTTTTATTTTTATTTTTATTTTTATTTTTATTTTTATTTTTATTTTTATTTTTATTTTTATTTTTATTTTTATTTTTATTTTTATTTTTATTTTTATTTTTATTTTTATTTTTATTTTTATTTTTATTTTTATTTTTATTTTTATTTTTATTTTTATTTTTATTTTTATTTTTATTTTTATTTTTATTTTTATTTTTATTTTTATTTTTATTTTTATTTTTATTTTTATTTTTATTTTTATTTTTATTTTTATTTTTATTTTTATTTTTATTTTTATTTTTATTTTTATTTTTATTTTTATTTTTATTTTTATTTTTATTTTTATTTTTATTTTTATTTTTATTTTTATTTTTATTTTTATTTTTATTTTTATTTTTATTTTTATTTTTATTTTTATTTTTATTTTTATTTTTATTTTTATTTTTATTTTTATTTTTATTTTTATTTTTATTTTTATTTTTATTTTTATTTTTATTTTTATTTTTATTTTTATTTTTATTTTTATTTTTATTTTTATTTTTATTTTTATTTTTATTTTTATTTTTATTTTTATTTTTATTTTTATTTTTATTTTTATTTTTATTTTTATTTTTATTTTTATTTTTATTTTTATTTTTATTTTTATTTTTATTTTTATTTTTATTTTTATTTTTATTTTTATTTTTATTTTTATTTTTATTTTTATTTTTATTTTTATTTTTATTTTTATTTTTATTTTTATTTTTATTTTTATTTTTATTTTTATTTTTATTTTTATTTTTATTTTTATTTTTATTTTTATTTTTATTTTTATTTTTATTTTTATTTTTATTTTTATTTTTATTTTTATTTTTATTTTTATTTTTATTTTTATTTTTATTTTTATTTTTATTTTTATTTTTATTTTTATTTTTATTTTTATTTTTATTTTTATTTTTATTTTTATTTTTATTTTTATTTTTATTTTTATTTTTATTTTTATTTTTATTTTTATTTTTATTTTTATTTTTATTTTTATTTTTATTTTTATTTTTATTTTTATTTTTATTTTTATTTTTATTTTTATTTTTATTTTTATTTTTATTTTTATTTTTATTTTTATTTTTATTTTTATTTTTATTTTTATTTTTATTTTTATTTTTATTTTTATTTTTATTTTTATTTTTATTTTTATTTTTATTTTTATTTTTATTTTTATTTTTATTTTTATTTTTATTTTTATTTTTATTTTTATTTTTATTTTTATTTTTATTTTTATTTTTATTTTTATTTTTATTTTTATTTTTATTTTTATTTTTATTTTTATTTTTATTTTTATTTTTATTTTTATTTTTATTTTTATTTTTATTTTTATTTTTATTTTTATTTTTATTTTTATTTTTATTTTTATTTTTATTTTTATTTTTATTTTTATTTTTATTTTTATTTTTATTTTTATTTTTATTTTTATTTTTATTTTTATTTTTATTTTTATTTTTATTTTTATTTTTATTTTTATTTTTATTTTTATTTTTATTTTTATTTTTATTTTTATTTTTATTTTTATTTTTATTTTTATTTTTATTTTTATTTTTATTTTTATTTTTATTTTTATTTTTATTTTTATTTTTATTTTTATTTTTGTTTTTATTTTTATTTTTATTTTTATTTTTATTTTTATTTTTATTTTTATTTTATTTTTATTTTTATTTTTATTTTTTTATTTTTATTTTTATTTTTATTTTTATACAACAGGATTACACAAGACAAATGAGAATGCACGAATAATGTATGAACCAATGTAAGTGCCAAATGCATGAATAAGCCAGCATGCCTATCCTATGCGTGAACGCAGTCACCAATGCAACGATACCCTTCCGTCATAACAATGAACAAGGCTGTATCTCAAAAACATCGAGATATATATGTCTATATACTCGGGGTCAGGAACTACATCCCTAACGGGTGCATACATCTATGCACCAGGATGTCGGCAATCCCCTGCCGAGGGCTCATCAACAATGTATGCAATGCTTACAATCAAATGTAAATGCATGCTCATGAACCAACAATCCAAATACGACAACCGTAAGCCAACGATCAATAATCAACAAAGTGAACCACTAGTCACAATATAAACCATCTATACGTACATATACTTCAGAGGATTCTACTTTCTTCAAGTCCCAGATGCTTATGTATAGGGTCACCCGCAGCCTTCCCACCACATCTAAAACCCAAAGGAAGGCATAACCGACTTCCATGTATGTACGTCTATCCTAATGTATAAGTAATACTTAACGAAAACACAACCCAAGTCAATCAAACGAAAAGATGTGTCACATCAATCCAACAATCAAGTCAAACAAACAATACATCAATAAATGCAAGTAATCACGCCAGGTTTACACTTTTCAGCCCGAATCCCAAGCGGGTAGGGAGATACGAAACTCACCTTGATTGGCAAAGAAGTTAGTAGAGGATTACAAACGAGTAATAGGATCCACACGTCCACAACCTATATATATTCATCATAATAACATAAGGTCAACTCAACAATCTCAAACAAGTTGATTTAGAAGGGTTAAGTCAATTTGCAAACCCTAAATGTACTTACAACTTAAACGAGTATGAACAATGCGCATTAGACTCGACATTTTTAGAAATGAAAGAAGTTTCATACGAAATGAATGTTACTATAAGAACCTAGACTCTCTTACGATTCCAACGATAGGTCATACGACTTGTTTGGACTTACGGATCAAAAGTTACGATCTTTCAAACTAAAACAGTTTTTGCTGTACTGGAGGAAAGGTGCGGCGCACCATTGATGAGGTGCGGCGCACCAAGCCAGGTGCGGCGCACCAAGGGGGGTGTGCGACGCACAAAACGATCAGGGAATCCAGTCCAAGCCCTGGTGCGGCGCACCAAAGAGAGGTGCGGGCACCAAAGAGGAGGTGCGGCGCACAAATCAACCAGGGAACCCAGTCCAAGCTTTGGTGCGGCGCACCAAAGAGGAGGTGCGGCGCACCTGCGCCCAGATCAGTTCCAAAACCCTTCAAACCCGAACCAAACTTAACCCAAACCCCATTTTTGGTCACCAAATCGCCTAGTGATGTTTCAAGACTCATTTTGAAGCTTATACAAACATATTTCAACATAAATAAACATAACCCCTATCTTAGTTTCGATTCAAAACATCAAAATCACATCCGAATCCTTCAAACCCTAATTAAACCCTAGTTTGACCCAAATCAAGATTTAAGCCGATTTAGGACTTGCAAACTTTCAAGATGACTAGAAATGCATAAATAAACATAAGTAGGTGTAAATGGGATGAATTTGACTTACCAAAACTTCCTTTTGAGCTAGAACCCGAAATTAGGTCAAAATGGATAAAAAGGCAAGAACTTGACTTTGATTCTTCAATAAGGCGATAATGTGGTATAGATGGTGATGATTCTTGTGTTAAAATCGATCCACTACTAGTTGATGCAAGAATGGTGAAGAGATTGAAATGGTTCTTTTGCTTTTGAGAGAAAGAGAGAAAGAGAGATAGAAAGAATGAGAAGGGGGAGGAAGGAAAGGATAAGGGGGGGGGGGGGGGGGGGGGGGGGGGGGGGGGGGGGGGGGGGGGGGGGGGGGGGGGGGGGGGGGGGGGGGGGGGGGGGGGGGGGGGGGGGGGGGGGGGGGGGGGGGGGGGGGGGGGGGGGGGGGGGGGGGGGGGGGGGGGGGGGGGGGGGGGGGGGGGGGGGGGGGGGGGGGGGGGGGGGGGGGGGGGGGGGGGGGGGGGGGGGGGGGGGGGGGGGGGGGGGGGGGGGGGGGGGGGGGGGGGGGGGGGGGGGGGGGGGGGGGGGGGGGGGGGGGGGGGGGGGGGGGGGGGGGGGGGGGGGGGGGGGGGGGGGGGGGGGGGGGGGGGGGGGGGGGGGGGGGGGGGGGGGGGGGGGGGGGGGGGGGGGGGGGGGGGGGGGGGGGGGGGGGGGGGGGGGGGGGGGGGGGGGGGGGGGGGGGGGGGGGGGGGGGGGGGGGGGGGGGGGGGGGGGGGGGGGGGGGGGGGGGGGGGGGGGGGGGGGGGGGGGGGGGGGGGGGGGGGGGGGGGGGGGGGGGGGGGGGGGGGGGGGGGGGGGGGGGGGGGGGGGGGGGGGGGGGGGGGGGGGGGGGGGGGGGGGGGGGGGGGGGGGGGGGGGGGGGGGGGGGGGGGGGGGGGGGGGGGGGGGGGGGGGGGGGGGGGGGGGGGGGGGGGGGGGGGGGGGGGGGGGGGGGGGGGGGGGGGGGGGGGGGGGGGGGGGGGGGGGGGGGGGGGGGGGGGGGGGGGGGGGGGGGGGGGGGGGGGGGGGGGGGGGGGGGGGGGGGGGGGGGGGGGGGGGGGGGGGGGGGGGGGGGGGGGGGGGGGGGGGGGGGGGGGGGGGGGGGGGGGGGGGGGGGGGGGGGGGGGGGGGGGGGGGGGGGGGGGGGGGGGGGGGGGGGGGGGGGGGGGGGGGGGGGGGGGGGGGGGGGGGGGGGGGGGGGGGGGGGGGGGGGGGGGGGGGGGGGGGGGGGGGGGGGGGGGGGGGGGGGGGGGGGGGGGGGGGGGGGGGGGGGGGGGGGGGGGGGGGGGGGGGGGGGGGGGGGGGGGGGGGGGGGGGGGGGGGGGGGGGGGGGGGGGGGGGGGGGGGGGGGGGGGGGGGGGGGGGGGGGGGGGGGGGGGGGGGGGGGGGGGGGGGGGGGGGGGGGGGGGGGGGGGGGGGGGGGGGGGGAATGCTTAGTCATAAAATCATAAATGGGCCCAAATTACTTCATTCAATAAGTTTGTTAGTCAAATTACACAAGAGTCAACGGGTCAAAATTCACGGGTGTTACATCTATAGTTATTATTTATGGCATTTCTAAGATAGCTAGTCACCTACAATACTTCATTGAACTAGAGGGCAATTATCACCATGCCGAAATGTCTAGAAGGCCAATTCTCTTAATAACCCTCTAGGGATAGATACCTAGATAAGTCTAAGTAAATTGTCTAAGTCGGAAATTGAGGGTTGTTACACTTTGGCTTTATTTTGTGATAATAAAGCAGCTTAGCAAATAGCTGCAAACCCATGCTACCATGACAGAACCAAGCACTTAGACATTGATTGTCATTTCACAAGAGATAAGGCTCAAGAAGGGTTCCTGCAAATAGCTTACATTCCTACTCATTTGCAGTTAGCAGACATAATAACTAAAGCTTTGGGATCTTCACAACATTCCTTTTTGGGTGGCAAGTTGGGTCTTCATGAAGTTCCAACTTGAGGGGGGTATATTGAAGTTATATACTCGTTTTGTATAGATTAGAAACTAGAAGGACCAGATATGTAAATATTAAGAAGTTGTTATAAATTAGTTATAATTTGAATAATTAGTTTAGGCGGTTAAACCAATAGATATAGGATAGATATAGATTTCGTGATTCCTGTGTATATATATATGATCTTGTAACCGCTTTTGATTATCAATTAATCACATAATAATTTTCTCAACTTTCTTCTCTCTAAATTTCTATAAAAATACGTTGTGTTAAATTCAGATCACAGTGTGTTTTGGTCAGTTTTTTTATTTTCATGAAAATTTTAGTTTTCACCACAGCCCTTAATTTCCAGCAAATTGAAAATATTCTTCAAAAGTCAAGCAGTTATATTAAATAGCCATCACATTACAAAAATGTCAAACAAATTGCAGAGGACAATAGTAATCTACTTTTTGTTTCAAATTTAATCAGACTGAAGATGATTTCGACAAAAATAAAATTGATTTAAATATTTTCATTATAAATTACCAAGAGCGTCATCACACGATTTACTCTGTTCATTTGAAAGTAGCTAAACTAAATTTAAGAGCTGTAAATTTTAGTATAATTAAAGTATTCAATAAAACTTATAAAGAGTCGGTACAAAAACTGATCAAATGTGTATCGTAAAACTACAAATAAAATTTGATAAAGCATCAATTGAAACAGTTCATAGAGACTGATTGTCTAGCATTTTTATTTTATCGAGTATATAGTATTGCACATTGTCTATTCCGACCGTTCGACCTTATTCATACATTGTGTCAAATATCATGTAAAATATTTGTCACCGTAAATAGATTTATTTAAAACATAAGTAAGTAGTATAAATGATTTGAATCCATCCGAGCCAGATACCAAATTAGCTACACGCACGGGTATTCCATATATATGGCCGGCCGGGTTGCAATGATCACGACTAACAAGTAAGTTTGTCGCCGGTTGCAACACCAAACTGCTTTCAATAATCGGTGTAGTATGTGACACGAGCGTTTACAGCACCTGGGTTCCCACCATTACATTCTATCCCATTGATGGCACGAATTGTAGCCCCAAAACCGCTACCGGAAGCAAAATCTGAATGAACGTTCTCCATCCAAAACCACAAGGCAGCCTTGAACGAAACCAGGGTTGTTAATCCCATCGAACCCGATGCTCTTCCCTGCAGCAGCATAGTTGTAGTTCCAGGTGAGTTGAAGTGGGCCTCTCCCATAGTAACCTTTGTTAGGATTGCATGGGGCCTTGGTGTTGTCACAATAGTTTTCTGAAGGACCATCTATCTCATTTATATAACAGAAGGCTGCATGTTCATAGAATATTAATCAACTTGTAGCTATATATGTATAATTATAACCATCTTCTTATTTTTGTTATCTAACCTGGTCATAATCTTTTTGATTTGTGTTCTAGTAATAATTAAAATGTAAGAAGACTCTTTATTGTCTCGTCACTTTACGTACCACTTTTTTTATAAAAAAAAAAAAGAGATGTCACAGGCACATCCTCTTCGGAAAACTGCTATTTCTTCGGAAAACCAAAGAGAAGAATAAGTGGATGTGTGGGCTATTGGTCAGCCTTTTGTTTTATTTATATGACGTATGCGTGGATATATGCTGTGTGTAAAAAATTAACAAAATTTGATGGTGAACAAAGAGAAATGAAAGGTATGTGACAAGATCACTATGTCATTTGTTTACATTTGTTATTTCATAATTTTTTAAAATCGTGAAAATTTTTATTAATTTAATCACATTTAAAAGTGTGTAGAAATAATTTACATTTAAAAGTCTGAAAAATTTTAAAAAATCAAAATATTTACACACTTAAAGAGTTCAGACTTTCAAGTATGTAAAAATATATCAATTGTTCACCCTTAAGAGTGTGTAAAATTATATCAATTGTTCACACTTAAGAGTGTATAAGTTAATTTGTAACAGCTATTTTCTTCACTCTTCTATGGTTCCACATGAGAAATCAATACAAATATATCCTACATGTCCAATTTAACTATAAGCTACAAGTCTTTTGACTTTCGTTTGGGCCATGGCGGCCAGCGCTAAATGTTTTGGTATATGTTGGCGTGAAAAACACATTTAAATTGAATTGTCTAGAAAAATAAGACAGTAAATTAATCTAAATAATTTAGTTAGCGTACTTACATCCGGTCTCATGAGTTACATGAGCAAAGAAAGCTGCAATTTCGCGCTTTGAATCATCAATTGAACCAGATCTACCAAAACTCGGGTAGTCATTGATGGTTCTAAGAAACACATCTCGTGGGTAAAAACCTCTCCCTGGCAGTTTCCTGCAGACTTTGCAACAATCCCGTTAAAGAATGCCATGGTTACTATGATGGGTTTTAGGCATTACAAACTAACTTAAACTTTTAAGGGAGCATGCAACCTAAAACATGATCTATGTTTTCACAATTGAACCTATAACTATGAATATAAAATAAGAACCCTAATACTCTAGTAAATAATCGAAACTTACTAAAGAAAATAAATAAATAAATAAATAAGATTACATACCTTTTAGTTGTTATAGTAAACAACTAAAATTATCCCTCTGGATCTCTTGGAAGCAAGCACCACAAATGTCGTGCCTCTAATTGGAATCACACCCGACGACTCAAAAAAATTAACTAAGTGTGGATGAACTATAGAAGAGTTCTTCCAAGAGGAGAAAGAAGGAGGCGAATACTCAAGCCAAGAATGTGCCAAAAAGAATGAATCCCTAAGGCCCTATATATAGCCTTGGATAGCCTCCATAGTTTTCCTATCCCACCGATGTGGGACAAACTTCCCAAGGGAAATTTTATTCTCCTTTATCAAGTCTATTCATTTTGAGTCTCGAAGGCAACCCAAAAGGACTGTGCTTCTATCAATTATAGTTATGGCTTAGACACCTAATCCAACAGTCTCCCACTTGGATAAGTCTAATAACTATTATTGCCAATATAACTTCCTAATTGATCAGCAAATTGTAGCCTCCAAAAGCCGTTGTCGAACTCTGACCTAGTCAGTTACGTGTCCTTAGATAAGAGATCATATAATCCTTCGTTCTACAAGATATCATTTGAACATGAGACATGGAACATAATCAATCTCATTGTCCAGTACGTTGTTTCCCGATTTCTGATTTGTAATGACATAGAACTTCTAATTGAACACATCAATTTAGTCCTGGTCGGGCCCGACACTATATGTCAACATCAAATCGTCGAGGGGCCCAAAGATATCGCTTTTTCCGTTAGGGCAAAAGGAACGAATAAACTTTGACTTATATGCTTGCACCATTTACTCATCAAATCATGCACAACAATACGTTTTATAACATCAAGTTACTGATGCGTTTACACATTATCAATGCACAACTGACTTGTAAACCACAACTCATATATCTCCATTTAAAGATTATAAGATATTATCGTCTCAGAATTACTCATAATAAATTCCATGAAGTAATTCTCTGAGCGTGGATTAATTCAATACTTAAATCTCCATTTCAAAGTACTCACGAACATTGCAGCAATACCATTGCTATGTCTAAAAACTCTTTAGACAATCTACAAATCCATTCATGACAGTCTTTATTCACTACTTACTTCCAAAAGTATGATCGACTGTGGAATTCGAATAATCAAATTATTCGGGAAGTAAAACATGCAAAATGAAACACAATAATAAACAATTGACAAAAGGTGGTAAACAAACTCATAAATAATTCTCTATTATTTAATCACCAAAAGTCAATCACATTTATTTTGTTATAAGTTTCAAACTAACTATCTAACTACTAAAACTAACATAATCTCTCAGCCCAATGCTCCTAGCATGCTGATTGTGTTTAACCCTACTCAGACCCTTTGTGAGTGGATCTGCAGGATTTTCTTCAGATGAAACCCTCTTCACTACGAGGTGACCTTCTTCTATCTTGTGTCTGATAAAATGGTATTTTCTGTCGATATGTCTAGATCTGCCATGATCTCTTGGTTCCTTTGTTAATGCAACCGCTCCTTCGTTATCACAGAAAATTTCCATTGGCTCCTTGATGGTTGGCACAACTCCAAGATCTCCGATGAAGTTCTTCAACCAAATTGCCTCCTTTGATGCTTCGCTCACCGCTGTGTACTCTGATTCACAAGTAGAATCAGCCACCGTGTCTTGCTTGGAACTTTTCCAAGTAATTGCTCCTCCATTTAAGGTAAAGACCCAGCCAGATTGGTAATGAAAGTTGTCTCTATCTGTTTGAAAGATGGCGTCACTATACCCAGTTACTCTCAATGTATCACAACCACCAAGTACTAGAACCCAATCCTTAGTCCTTCGCAGATACTTGAGAATATTCTTAACCGCTACCCAATGAGCTTTACTTGGATTTCTCTGATAACGACTGACCATGCTCAAAGCAAAGGACACATCAGGACGAGTACATGTCATAGCATACATGTTAGAACCAACAGCGGAAGCGTACGGAATTCTACTCATTTCTGCTATCTCTTCATCTGTACTCGGACTATGAGTCTTGCTCAATATTAACATGACAAAAAAGTAACTAACTTAGCGTAAATAACATCAATATTTTCGTTGCTTACATAAGCATAGGGTGCCAACATTTTCGTTGCTTACATAAGCATAGGGTGCCAACATTTTCGGTTGCTATCTCACTATATCTTTCGTCAACCACCATCCCATTGTGCATGATGCCAGAATCCACTGAGTATATGTAAAAAACGGGTGAGTAGTAAAACCCACAATGGGTTTGATATTTTCAAAGTGTAGATGAAGATGATTGTTAAAGTGACTATATAAGTTTTCTTTTATGGATGAAAGTAAATGGGAAATGGAATTTAAAAAAAATAAAAAGATGGAAGAGAGATAAAGACTAGAGAGAACGGTGATTGAAAGAGAAAAAATAACAGAGCATATTCTTGGAAGACATACAAAATAATGGTTATGTGGATGTTGGATATGACAATTGTCATAACTTGCCTATACACGTGTACTACCACTCAGTATTAACATGACAAAAATAGTGCTTCTTTTATTATTTGGTTTAAATAATAACTGGAAAAAATTTAAAGATCTGCTCAAAAATTGTACATATGTAATTATGTATTAAGTAGTAAAACAATAAAAATAAAATAAGTAATATACATGCGGATGAATCAAATGATAAATACTTTTTTTTGTGTACAATTCATATGCATTAAAAATTAGACATGTAATTAGTAGATTATTTCTTGAAAGCTTATAAACTTTTCTTTTCATGAGTCACTATAAGGGAATAATCCTTAGCAATACATGCGAGGATTGGCGTATGCATTGAATAAACTAGATACGAAGAAGTTTCATTCCGCCAACGCCCATATTAGTAACGTAGATAAATAAACCGATGATTTAGAAGAAAAGTTAGAAAACTTACGATTTGGTATTTAAGCACAAACTTTACTTATACCCGCAGCGAAGGGCGGGTTAAAAAACTAGTTGAAAATATTCTTCAAAAGTCAACCAGTTATACTAGCAGCAAATAAAATAGCCATCACATTACAAAAATGTCAAACAAATTGCAGAGGACAATAGTAATCTACTTTTTGTTTCAAATTTAATCAGACTGAAGATGATTTCGACACATATAAAAATGATTTAAATGTTTTCATTATAAATTACCAAGAGCGTCATCACACAGTTTACTCTGTTCATTTGAAAGTAGCTAAACAAATTTTAAGAGCTGTAATTTTTAGTATAATTAATAGTATTCAATAAAACTTATAAAGAGTCGGTACAAAAACTGATCAAATGTGTATCGTAAAACTACAAATAAAATTTGATAAAGCATCAATTGAAACAGTTCATAGAGACTGATTGTCTAGCATTTTTATTTTATCGAGTATATAGTATTGCACATTGTCTATTCCGACCATTCGATGTGTCAAATATCATGTAAAATATTTGTCACCGTAAATAGATCTATTTTTAAAACATAAGTAAGTAGTATAAATGATTTGAATCCATCCGAGCCAGATACCAAATTAGCTACACGCACGGGTATTCCATATATATGGCCGGCCGGGTTGCAATGATCACGACTAACAAGTAAGTTTGTCGCCGGTTGCAACACCAAACTGCTTGCAATAATCGGTGTAGTATGTGACACGAGCGCTTACAGCACCTGGGTTCCCACCATTACATTCTATCCCATTGATGGCACGAATTGTAGCCCCAAACCCGCTACCGGAAGCAAAATCTGAATGAGCCTTGTCCATCCAAAACCACAAGGCAGACTTGAACGAGACCACTTGGTCTGTAGCGACAATATCAGGGTTGTTAATCCCATCGAACCTGATGCTCTTCCCTGCAGCAGCATAGTTGTAGTTCCAGGTGAGTTGAAGTGGGCCTCTCCCATAGTAACCTTTGTTAGGATTGCATGGGGGCTTGGTGGTGTCACAATAGCTTTTTGAAGGACCATCTATCTCATTTATATAACAGAAGGCTGCATGTTCATAGAATAATTATTAATCAAAACCAACAATGAATAGCTAGGAAATCAACTTGTAGCTATATATGTATAATTAATAATTATAACCATCTTCTTATTTTTGTTATCTAACTGTGGTCATAATCTTTTTGATTTGTGTTCTAGTAATTAGAATGTAAGAACTAAGAAGATGTTGGGGAAATTCGTGAATAACGAACAGATAACCGGATACAATCAATCTTTAAAGGCACGTAATTGCTTTCAGATTGAATCAATTTGGCGGTTCACCCAAACTATTCAATCGGATACAATCAAAGATTAAGAATTTTCTGTGCGTATGTGTTTGAGAGAAAGAACCAGAAGAAGAAAGAAAAAGAATGATCAGATATCTACATACGGGTTGCATATATGGTGGCATAACTGCCTAAACGGCAGTTAAACAAGAGGGTTTCGAATTGCCACTTTTGGTCCCCTCAAGTTTCGAAAAATAAATTTTCGGAGGGATTTTGATCAGATATTTACCAGCCAGGGGCTCTGCCCCTTGGACCCCGCCAGGGGCTGCCGACCCTTGGACCCCGCTCCCAGGGGCGCTGCCCCCGGACCCCCGTACCTTAGGGCTTCGCCCCTAAGGTCATAATAAATTCAGATAAACGTGCACTCCGCACCTCCAAGCCTATATGATGTATTATTATGACGTTATCGATCAAACAAATTAATCCAATTACACTAAAATATACAACAGAAGACTCTTTAGGCCTTTCTTACTAAGGGGTGTTCTTAAATCTCTTCCTCACATCTTCCTAAATGTCACGTCAGCATGTTCCAATTTAAGAACTACCCCTAGCATTAAGACCTCTTCCTCACCTCTTCCTAAACTTTTTTTATTCTATTTTTTTTTATTCCATATATTAATAAAACTTTTATTGTGCAATGGATACTAAACCTTGGCCCCACACCGCTCGTCCAATCCATTCCTAATTCCGAACAAGCCTCATTTGGACGAGCTTGGAACTGTTGCTAGCATTAACTTCCAAAATGGACGGGGGTGGAATGAAATTGGACGAGCTCGTCTTGTGTCTACTACGACCGGCCTTCTCGTCACTTTACGTACCACTTCTTAAAAAAAAAAAAAAGAGATGTCATAGGCACATCCTCTTCGGTTGGTTGAAAACTGCTATTTCTTCGGAAAACCAAAGAGAAGAATAAGTGGATGTGTGGGCCATTTGTCAGCCTTTTGTTTTATTTATTTATATGACGTATGCGTGGATATATGCTATGTGTTGTTTATTTGTTTTTTCATATTTTATAAAATTGTAAAAATTTTTATTAATTTAATCACATTTAAAAGTGTGTAAAAACAATTTACATTTAAAAGTGAAAATATTTAAAAAATCAAAATATTTACATACTTAAAAGTTCACACTTTTACGTATGTATAAAAATATATCAATTGTTCACATTTAAGAGTGTGTAAAAATATATCAATTGTCCACACTTAAGAGTGTATAAGTTAATTTGTAACAGCTATTTTCTTCACTCTTCAATGGTTCCACATGAGAAATCAATACAAATATAACCTACATGGCTACATATCCAATTCAACTATAAGCTACAAGTCTTTTGACTTTCGTTTGGGCCATGGCGGCCAGCGCTAAATGTTTTGGTATATGTTGGCATGAAAAACACATTTAAATTGAATTGTCTAGAAAAATAGGACGGTAAATTAAGCTAAATAATTTAGTTAGCGTACTTACATCCGGTCTCATGAGTTACATGAGCAAAGAAAGCTGCAATTTCGCGCTTTGAATCATCAATTGAACCAGATCTACCAAAACTCGGGTAGTCATTGATGGTTCTAAGAAACACATCTCGTGTGTAAAAACCTCTTCCCTGGCAGGTGCCTGCAGACTTTGCAACAATCCCGTTAAAGAATGCCATGGTCACTATACCAGCAACATCAGCATTATTGTTAGGAGACGGCGAAGAACATGGACCACCTTTACAACCTTTTCCACAATAAGCATCTCCAGAGCCACAATAACCGTATTCGCTACAACACAAGTTTGGAGCACAATTACAATTTTGGGCTACTACCGGCTCACGGAGGAGGATGGAAAGAAATACCGCTGTAGTAAATAAGAGAGTTCAGATTGTGATTTTCATTTTGTTTTGAGATGGCAGAAAGTAGATGATGAAAAGATGTGTTTATAGGGCGGAAGTCTCCTCCAAAGTCTTCTCCAAAATTCAAAGTCTCCTCCAAAGTCTCCCTTTCATAGCAACTTTTTCATTCAGTAGAAATTAATACTCTTGATTCATGTATTATATTATAGATGGTTTTCCTAATTACAGTACTTATTACATGAACTTGTTGATTTCCATGGATGCTAATAAGTTATGAAACTTTTTATCGAACCGATATCGATCATGCATGAACTTGTTGATTTCCATTGATGCTAATTAATTATGAACTTGTTGATTTCCATGGATGCTAATAATTATGGCATTATGCCGCTTTAACTTTTTTTTTTTAACGACATTCTATTCTACTTCTACTCCTAAATTACACGTATGCCTGGAAACCAGGACTCTCAAAAAATCCCTATTAATCTACCCTCACAAATGTGAAAAGTGAGACTCGAACCCAGGTGGATCCTCCCAAGGTCAAAGACCTTACCAATGATTAATAAAAGAGAATTGTTTCTAGAACCTTTTTTCCTATGTGACAAGCACATGTCCCTTCCTACAAGTGCTTTTAAAAAATTATGACATCATATTTGTTATTTCTTTTTTTCTTTCTATAATTTTATTTAACCTTAAACATTTTATAATTAACTTAAGAAAGATATATCTCATTAAATAGATAAATTGAATATATTATATTGTTTTCTAAGTTTAAAGGAAAAAAATATAACTATATACAACTAATATATATCAATAAGTCATATAAGATTATCATAAATTTATTATTTAATTTATAGTTTTTATTGATTCATTATTATTCATATTAAATTTCCATAAAACATTAAAAAAAACCTTTAGTTATTTTTTAATAAACATTATTTATAAAACTTTTATTAAAATACCCGGGTTGAACCCGGGTTAATTAGCTAGTACACGTTATAAGCTACTATTTTGTTTCATTACACTAAACTTACTATCACATATCCCAATTATTTCACTCACCACGGCCGGCTGTAAAAAAGGATATGGGGATTTAAAAATCGCGACAATAGCCAATTTTCGTTGCGATCGTACCAAAATAGCCATGGATTATCACAAAATAGCGAACAAAATCACAACAAAAACCGAAAATCGCAACAAGAAATGCAAAATCGCAACAAGAAATGCCAAAATCGCAACAAGAAATGTCAAAATCGCAACAAGAAATGGCAAAATCGCAACAAGAAATGCAAAATCGCAACAAGAAATGCAAAATCGCAACAAGAAATGCAAAATCGCAACAAGAAATGCAAAATCGCAACAAGAAATGCAAAATCGCAACAAGAAATGCAAAATCGCAACAAGAAATGCAAAATCGCAACAAGAAATGCAAAATCGCAACAAGAAATGCAAAATCGCAACAAGAAATGCAAAATCGCAACAAGAAATGCAAAATCGCAACAAGAAATGCAAAATCGCAACAAGAAATGCAAAATCGCAACAAGAAATGCAAAATCGCAACAAGAAATGCAAAATCGCAACAAGAAATGCAAAATCGCAACAAGAAATGGCAAAATCGCAACAAGAAATGCAAAATCGCAACAAGAAATGCAAAATCGCAACAAGAAATGCAAAATCGCAACAAGAAATGCAAAATCGCAACAAGAAATGCAAAATCGCAACAAGAAATGCAAAATCGCAACAAGAAATGCAAAATCGCAACAAGAAATGCAAAATCGCAACAAGAAATGCAAAATCGCAACAAGAAATGGCAAAATCGCAACAAGAAATGCAAAATCGCAACAAGAAATGCAAAATCGCAACAAGAAATGCAAAATCGCAACAAGAAATGCAAAATCGCAACAAGAAATGCAAAATCGCAACAAGAAATGCAAAATCGCAACAAGAAATGCAAAATCGCAACAAGAAATGGCAAAATCGCAACAAGAAATGCAAAATCGCAACAAGAAATGCCAAAATCGCAACAAGAAATGTCAAAATCGCAACAAGAAATGGCAAAATCGCAACTCGCAACAGTTTGACTTTGACTTTTTTTTTTTTTGATTTTTGTTTAAGGATACTAGTTATAGTACATAAATACAAAGTTTCAAATACATAAGAAACATACTAATAATCCCTTAAGTTAATATTCCGAAAGGAGATGATTGTGAAGTCGATTTTGATTTCCCTTTTGATTTTGATCTTGATGAAGATCCATACTCTCTCAGTGGAGGAAAAGATGTTTGTGATGGCATAGGTGCACCACAAGTCAGCCTTGTATGACCACGTTCCTTACAACGACTGCATGTTGTTGTCTTCCTCTCTTCACCCTTAGACGGTATACGATCGCGGTTTTTTGGTCGGCCAGATAACTTATGATCTATAACTTAGGGGATTATTAGTATGTTTCTAGTATGTTTCTTATGTATTTGAAGCTTTGTATTCATGTACTATATAATAAACTAGCATCCTTAAAAAAAAAAAAGTCAAAGTCAAACTGTTGCGAGTTGCGATTTTGCATTTCTTGTTGCGATTTTGGCATTTCTTGTTGCGATTTTGGTTTTTTTTGCGATTTTGTTGGCTATTTTGTGATAATCCGAAAACACTTAGCTATTTTAGTACGATCGCAACGAAAATTGGCTATTGTTGCGATTCTCTAAAATTAATTACAAGTTTCTGGTCCTAGCTAGCAATTCATGAATCTTGACACACATATCACATTTATAACCTTAAACATAAATGCACTTGGTCCTTTTGAAATTGTGCTTTTATTGAGCGGGTCTAACAAGTTATATAGAATCGGTCAAATGGATCCTTTTCTATATTGAGCTTTTATTGAGCGGGTCTAACAAGTTATATAGAATCGGTCAAATGGATCCTTTTCTATATTGAGCTTTTATTGAGCGGGTCTAACAAGTTAATTAAATGCACTTGGTGACCATATATATTCGAGACCACGGTCTCCACAACTCTCACCATCCACGCGATACCAGGGGAACAAGTATTGTTCCCCACAATACCCAACCGGTACCTGATCTCTCACCATGGCAATATGGCTTCGGGTTCGATTATTACCTTAGCATGTTGTGGTAGTGTGCTTAGAAGATTAAATTTTATTTATCTTTGTGTGTTAAAAGTTCAAAAAGTTTCGAAAATATATAAGAATCTACGTACGATATAAAAGCCAAAATTTACTTCCAACTCCCAACCATATAGACGGCCGTACCATTCATGCATGTACCACTAAGGGGAGGCGGAGTGGGAAAAATTTTTTTATCAACCCTCCCAAATTCATCCAATAACATCCATCCAACTCATTTTAATCTTTCAACCCTCCAATTCATCCATAACTCTCCAACCATTTTAATCTTTCAACCCTCCCAAATTCATCCAATAACATTCATCCAACTCATTTTAATCTTTCAACCCTTCCAACCAACTCTCCCAACCATTTTTACTGGCGCCCCATAAATCTTCAACCCTCCCAAATTTTTCACCAATCACACACTCTCTCTTTCCTATCCCCACACACTCTCTCTCTTTTAAAGTCTTGGTCCCTACACACTCTCTCTTCTCTCTCTATTTATGCTCCAAGGGTAATAAGCCCTCTACCCAACCCTCTAAGCCATAAATTCACTACCGGCGACGGTGTTTTTGAATTTATGAGCCCATAAATTCACCATACCTCCCACCACTCCGCCTCCCCTAATTAATATCTAATAAAAAGACAGGCACATATACTATGAACAATCAATAACTCTGATCCTAACCAGATACTGAATAAGTGACACACGTACGTGCTGGTTCCATATGGTACGGATTGCAATGACGATTAATTAATACCTAAGGTTGTTTTTCCCTGGTGCAACACCAAATTAATTACTTGCAAAAATCGGTGTAATGCATGACACAAAATGATCAAAGATATAATAATAAGATCATTATGCTTGAGCAACCTAGAGATTTAATGATAATTAAAAGGTAATAGATTAAAAATAGGAACAAAAAAACACCATATACAATAGCAGTCATATATAACTGAATATAAAATTAATAATCTTGTTGTTGGTTAGAAGATCAAGATAATGAGTTGTGGAATGAATATGGATAGCTCCAGCCCATGAGTGAGAGTCCAAGCCCAGCAAGATACTCACAAGCCACAGGCACATTACCTAATACTTCTTGTCCCTATCGAAAGATAAACCAACTACCAGTCTACCATTCTAACATGTATTAAACATGAACCAAATTAGCCTTGTCCATCCAAAACAACAAGACAGTCTTGAAAGAAACGATTTGGTTTCAAGGTTGTTAAGCCCATCGAACCCGAGGCTCTTCCCTGCTCTCAGCATAGTTGTAGCTCCACAAGAGTTGAATTGGGCCTCTAATTAAGAACTTCCATTGTGATCTTAGGCTAATAAATTTAGTTAATCACCAACATCCGGGGTCTCATCCTAACATGAGCAAAGAAATTAAGCTGCAATTTCGCGCTTTGAATCATCAATGGAACCAGACCTACCAAAACGTGGATAATCTATCATTGATGCCTTTGAATTATTGGGTCAAAGTGGGGCATCTTAAACGTTGAACAATGAACACAAGTGCACATGGTCCGTTTGAAAACTTTTATTGGACTGCAGGTCGAACAAAACTTAAGTATTCAGTCATTTTGATATCTCACTTGTTTATATATTAATAGTTTTAGTAAAAAGAATCAATACTTAATGAAACTCCACCAATCCCATATATATACATACTAGTACTAATACCCGTGCGTGATGCACGGATTGACTCATAATATTTATATTTATATTTCCTTTTATTATATTAAAGTGTATATATCTATTTGATGCATAAACCATAAAATGCAAGTTTAAACATTTATAAACCATAAATGTAAAAAAGTTATAACATTTAATTAGAAAAAACATAACACGAAAGATAAATCCATCAACCTAAATATAAATCTAATCATATACTTTAGCCAAATTAAACATATAACCTAAAATTATAAAGAATATGAAAAATAACATCCTTGTTATGAATAGTATTTGCAACACCAAATTAATTACTTGCAAAAATCGGTGTAATGCATGACACAAAATGATCAAAGATATAATAATAAGATCATTATGCTTGAGCAACCTAGAGATTTAATGATAATTAAAAGGTAATAGATTAAAAATAGGAACAAAAAAACACCATATACAATAGCAGTCATATATAACTGAATATAAAATTAATAATCTTGTTGTTGGTTAGAAGATCAAGATAATGAGTTGTGGAATGAATATGGATAGCTCCAGCCCATGAGTGAGAGTCCAAGCCCAGCAAGATACTCACAAGCCACAGGCACATTACCTAATACTTCTTGTCCCTATCGAAAGATAAACCAACTACCAGTCTACCATTCTAACATGTATTAAACATGAACCAAATTAGCCTTGTCCATCCAAAACAACAAGACAGTCTTGAAAGAAACGATTTGGTTTCAAGGTTGTTAAGCCCATCGAACCCGAGGCTCTTCCCTGCTCTCAGCATAGTTGTAGCTCCACAAGAGTTGAATTGGGCCTCTAATTAAGAACTTCCATTGTGATCTTAGGCTAATAAATTTAGTTAATCACCAACATCCGGGGTCTCATCCTAACATGAGCAAAGAAATTAAGCTGCAATTTCGCGCTTTGAATCATCAATGGAACCAGACCTACCAAAACGTGGATAATCTATCATTGATGCCTTTGAATTATTGGGTCAAAGTGGGGCATCTTAAACGTTGAACAATGAACACAAGTGCACATGGTCCGTTTGAAAACTTTTATTGGACTGCAGGTCGAACAAAACTTAAGTATTCAGTCATTTTGATATCTCACTTGTTTATATATTAATAGTTTTAGTAAAAAGAATCAATACTTAATGAAACTCCACCAATCCCATATATATACATACTAGTACTAATACCCGTGCGTGATGCACGGATTGACTCATAATATTTATATTTATATTTCCTTTTATTATATTAAAGTGTATATATCTATTTGATGCATAAACCATAAAATGCAAGTTTAAACATTTATAGACCATAAATCTAAAAATTATAACATTTAATTAGAAAAAACATAACACGAAAGATAAATCCATCAACCTAAATATAAATCTAATCATATACTTTTAGCCAATTAAACATATAACCTAAAATTATAAAGAATATGAAAAATAACATCCTTGTTATGAATGAGTAATTTTTAAACCCCCAAATTAATTAAGTTATAATAATAATAATAATAATAATAATAATAATAATAATAATCTACAATATACTAAAAACAGATTATAACATTATTGATCACACGTAACGTAGTTTAAAAAAGATATGTGTCCTATTAATCTATGTTTATAAAAAATCCTATATCTTAAATTTTATTTATAACATAACTATATTAACTTATATTTGTAATAAACATTGATAACTTATACGTAAAGTGGCATAGATTGATTTTACAATATCTTCTAAATCTAAACTAATAAATAAAAGTTTATGTAGGCACACTACAAGAAACATGCCATTTAGCGACATGCTTAGCGACTTAATTAGCGACATATTTGAAGCTAGCGACATACATAGCGATGTCAAGTGAGAAGTCTCTAGAAAAAAAGTCGCAGATTTTTGCGTCATTAATATGTAAGACGCTAAAAGTAGCGACAGTAATAGCGTTGTTTACATCATGTCGCTAACTTTTTTTTAGCGACATGACTATTATGACGGTAACCTTGTCGCTAATCTCAAAGAAGTCGCTATACATGACGCTATCTGTGACGCTAATTATAACAAAAAATTCATGTTCCATAATGTCATTTGTGTTATTATATATGCCAAAGATTTGCTTATATTAAAGCGGACCTTTTTTGAGCTAAATAAAAGGTAATTATACAAATGAACAATCTCATTCAAATTCAAACTATTATACATTAAATTAACTAGTTATTGCCAATTAACATCCAAAGTAACTTCAAAATACCTTCAAAAGAAAACTAAACATCAAAAAGTATTTTAGTTCAAAAGAAAGATCTATTGCTTGGTTGTATCTGTTTTGAAACCTTGTTCTTTTCTCTTTAGACACTTCTGAATTGTCATCTGCTTTGAAACTTGTCATCTGTTTTGAAACCAATTCTGAAATATCTTGTTTTGCCATCAAAATCCTGAAAGACAACAAGCAACACCTTAAAAGATTACCAAGTACCCTAAGAAAGACTATTGTATTTGAACACGTCTTGCATACAGCTAGAGCATGACCCTTTCACTAGTACCATCTGGTCCCATGAACCCGCTCTTAAAAGATCATCTATCGATTCATAAGCCCTCACAAATATGGTCTCTGTAACCATAACCCCAATGTCAATCATTGAGGTTGAATTACACGCTTAGATATATGATAAACTTTCACACAAAATAAAAGAAAAGAAAGTGAACGGGTAAATATCTATTCGCTACTAGTTATACGAAAGCAGAGCATACCAGGTAAACTATTCCTCAAGGATCCGGAACTCTTTGTGTGTATCTTGCCAGCCCAGTCTTCTGGCAGCTGAAACAAAAAGATGTATGTTTATGAAAGTGATGAAAGATATCATTACCCTAAAAAAAGTGATCGAAAATATAATATACACGAGTTATTATTGAGTGAATGTACACACCCTAACCTGGTTCATTGCAGAATTGTGGGATGAAAAACATGATCTGCATGGTCCATTACAAACGCAAACTTCTTGAAATTTTTATACCTTCTCAGAACTTCTTTATCATAAAGCACTGCCAACGGACTGCTATCCGAATAAGCACCATCCTGCCAACGGACTGCTATGTCAGAACTTTAGTGCCAAAGTGGTTATGTTAGGACAGTTGAGCACAAATTCATTGCAGGTAGGATACAAATATAAGCTCGGAAAGTTTCAATATGAACCTCTCTTGTTCTATCAGGCACCACAGATCACATAACACAGGGACAGACCTGGGAAGTGTCTCGATAATTAGAACAATTAGAAACTGAATTTGAGAATATCCGAATACATACATAATGTATATCAGACTTCAGAAGCTGATCTAGAGAAAGCCGAATGCATGGAATAAGTTACTCTTAAGCATGTCGGGTTTAATTAAACACTAAACGTCCAAAAAAAGTGAAGTCCTTATAAATGATGAACGTTGGTCAAATAAATATCATTATTAGTTAAATAATCATCTACTTACTATGTAACATCCGTGAATTTTGACCCGTTGACTTTTGTGTATTTTGACTAACAAACTTGTTGAATGAAATAATTGGGCCCATTTGTGATTATATGACTATGTGGTATGTTGGTCGGGTCGTTGTATGTGTAGTCGGTATTTAAATAGGTAATTAATTGTATTGTGACTTGAGAGGGGAAACGGGTCGGCCCGTGGGTAGTCCATGACCCACCAGCCCCCCAAGACCCATTTCTCCCCCTTATCCCTTTTCCCCCTCTCATTTCCTATCTATCTATCTTTCTCTCTTTCTCTCAAAAGCAAAGCAAGACCCATTTCAATCTTCTTCACCATTTCTTGCATCAAGTTAGTGTTGGATCGATTATAACATAGAAATCATAGTCACTTTCATCTCACTTTCGTCTTATCAAAGAATCAAAGCCAAGTTCTAGCATTTTTACCCAATTAGGTCAAATTTGGGTTTGAGCTCAAGGAGACGTTTTGGTAAGTCAAATTCATCCCATTTACACCTACTTATGTTTGTTATTGCATTTCTAGTCATCTTGAACAATTGCAAGTCTTGAATCGAGTCAAAAGACGATTTAGGTCAAACTAGGGTTTCGATTAGGGTTGGAACGATTTGTTATGATTTTGATGTTTTGGGTCGAATTTGTGGATTGGGTTATGTTTATTTATGGTTAATGGTGTTTATTTATGCTTCACATTAAGTTACAAGTTCCTACAAATCGATTTGGGTTGGTTTGGGTCGAGTTTTTAGGGTTTTGGTCTTGTTTTCTGCATATGCTGGTGCTGCTGCTCTTCTGGTCCAGTATGGGGCCACTGCGGCGCAGTGGCTTAGGCTAGCCCACTGCGGCGCAGTGGCTAGGGCCTGGTCAAGTTTGGGTTAGCTCACTGCGGCGCAGTGAGCTTGGCAAAGGCTCACTGCGGCGCAGTGGTTAGTTTCTGGGAAATGTTGCGCGTCGATTTTTAAACATTAATAACTTTTGATCCGTAAGTCCAAATAAGTCGTGTGACCTATCGTTGGATTCGTAAGAGAGTCTATTTTCTTGTGGTAACACTCTTTTTGCATGAATCTCTTCTCATTTCTAATTAGGTCGAGTCGAATGCGTCTTGTTCCTACTCGTTTAAATTGTAAAGGCATTTAGGGTTTGTGACTCGACCTAATTGTGATAAACCAACTTGTTTATAATTGTAGAGTTGACATTATGGTATTATGATGTATAATTATAGGTTGTGGACGTGTGGACCCTATTACTCGTTTGTAATCTTATTCTAGCTTCTTTGCCGGGCAAGGTGAGTTTCGTATCTCCCTACTCGCTTGAGATTCGGGCTGAAAAGTGTAAACCTGGCGTGTTTACTTGCATTTATTGATGTATTGATTGGTTGACTTGATTGTTGGACTGATGGGATAGTTCGTTTCGTTTAATTGACTTGGGTTATGTTTTAGTTAAGTATTACTTTTATATTAGGATAGACGTACATACATGGAAGTCGGTTATGCCTTCATTGGGTTCTAGATGTGGTGGGAAGGCTGCGGGTGACCCTATATATAAGCATCTGGGACTTGAAGAAAGTAGAATCCTCTGAAGTATATGTACGTATAGTCGGTTTAAATTGTGATTAGTGGCTTATGTTGTTGATTATTGATTGTTGGCGTATGATGGTCGTATATTGGTTGTTGGTTATGTTTGACGAATATTGATTGTTGGCGCAGGTTTATCGTATATTGATTGTTGGTTCATGCTTTATGCATTTACATTCGATTGTAAGCATTGCATACATTGTTGATGACCCTCGGCAGGGGATTGCCGACATCCTGGTGCATAGATGTATGCACCCATTTTGGATGTAGACCTGACTCCGAGTATATAGACATATATATCTCGATGATTTTGAGATACAGCCTTGTTCATTGCGATGACAGAAGGGTATCGTTGCATTGGTGACTTGAGCTCACGCATAGGATAGGCATATTGGCTTATTCATGCATTCCGGCATTTGCATTGATACTCATATCATTTATGCATTTCTCATTTCACGCGTTGCGCTTGTGTAATCTTGTTGTTGGACATTATTGTGTTTCGTAGAGGCTCGCTGTATGTCAGGTTTAGCCTCCTTTCGTGCTTTATGATTTTGTCTATGGTTCCTTGTGGGCCATTACTACGAACTCACCAACCTTGTGTTGACTATGCTTAGTACACTTTTCAGGTAATCAGGTTCTCCCAGGGCGTGGAGTTTAGTTGCTTTGCTTGCTGTAAACCCGGACTATGGACTTCATGGATCAAGGATTCATTGGCCTGCCTTTTGCATTATACTTAGGATCGTTTGCCATCTTTGGATGTTATCTTGTTAACTTTGATGGTTATTTGCTCCTGGTGTATTTTGTTACTTGTTTCGTTTTGTATTGGATTCACCGAATCTTTAATTGCATTTAGTTTGTTCTATTGTAATTCCACCTGGTGCTATGTGATTTCCGTGATATTCCGAGCCTCGGCTTGGGGTATTATTTGGATCATAGCTAATTCACTATTGACAAGTCAACCTAAATCATCGAATACTACTATATATATCATCGATTACGAATTAAGAATATCAGAAATATCAACAATTCCTATTGAAATCATCAAATAATACTACAAAATATAATACCACAAATATGAACAATTCCTATTGAAATCCATAATAGCATAGCTTCATCCAAACAGATATAGGTTTCTTTTATACACAAATATATATATATATATATACACACGCACACAATTAAGAATTAAAAACTTATCATCTAAATTAACTAAATCAATTGATTGAAATTTCCGACTTACGTTAACGGCGGTGGTTGTGTGCGGTGGAGCTAAGGTGGAGCTCGGATTTTTAGATGCTGCGGTTGCACTACCGTGGAGCTCGGATCCAGAAGACGCCTTCTTTTGATTTGAAGCTGCGGTGGATATTTAATCAAGAAGACGCTAATGTTATTTAGAGTGCCAAATTGATTTCAGCTGCAATTTTTTTATCTTAAAATAGAACATGGATTGAGAGTACCAAATTGCTTTCTAAAGATGCTAATCGGATTGTGGTTTGGACTAGCTGCGGTGGAGACGGCTAATGATTTAGAAATTTGTGTTTTTGATATTTAGATGTTTATTCATCCAAGTCAAAGTGGATACGAATTTTTTTATTTTTTATTTTTAATATAAGAACAGTGTTATTAAGAAAGTGTTTATATGTTGAAGTATTTATTATTGTTTTTTTTAAGATCTAAATTAAACACACAAAAAAAATTAAAAAAGTTTTAATCAACATAATAAAAAATAAAAAAATTCAAAATTCAAAAAAATTAAACATAGTAATATAATTTTTGACATCAAGACACAAATAAGCGACACCATTAGCGATTCGTTTATAGGAAGACGCAAATTAGCGACACCATTAGCGATGTATATAGAAGACGCAAATTAGCGACACCATTAGCGATTGTTTATAGAAGACGCAAATTAGCGACACCATTAGCGATTCGTTTATAGGAAGACGCAAATTAGCGACACCATTAGCGATTCGTTTATAGGAAGACGCAAATTAGCGACACCATTAGCGATTCGTTTATAGGAAGACGCAAATTAGCGACACCATTAGCGATGTTATTAGAACATCGCAAAATAGCGACTTTTAGTTGTGAGTCACTACATTTGTCTCTAAATGATTGTTTTCTTGTAGTGGCACTCTAGATACGTACAAAGGACGTTAGGAAGTTACGAAATTTTAGGAAACCTTAATCAAACATGGATATCTTAGTTTAAATAATAGATTTATTAATTTATAAGAATCCTAATTTAAATATGAATCGAAGAGAATATTTTTTTATTATTATATAGGTTTTTTAATTTTAATAAATATGATTAAAAAGACACTTATCGCATTAATATAGTGCCACATGTTGATCTAAGGAATCTACGATCCTGTTTTAGTTTATTGGTAGATTACGGGTTTGTTCATTGGGGTTCGAGTTAAATCATTATCCAGTTTTATCCAAGATTAAAACCAAATACAAGTAACCCAATTTAAATAACAAATGGATTGGATTGTGAATAACAAACACCCTTATTTACTCCCATATAATGATTACGATTTGTGGAAAAGTTTAAAAGAATTGCGATTTGTGGAAGATAACCTAATGGTCAAAAGTTTCCTATACAATTCGGTATACCGCATTAAATTGTGACTTGTGGAATGATTATGAGTTGTGGAAGATGATTTTTTTTATGAAAGACTTTGCTCGTAAAGTTTGTAAATTGTCAATAAGGTTTGCACTTACCATTGTGGCATTGTGCACTTGATCCATTGTATGCTTGTGACAGATTTCATTTCTTTAAAGTTATGATTCATTGTGCACTTAAAAGTTGGTAAAACATTAAAACAGTTCATAGAAGACTAATAGTGTTATGTTTGCATTTTCCCAACGATCATGTCTAGCATTATTATAGTATTTTACATTGTCTCTTTCGACGTACTATTATTTGACCTTTATTCATTGTGTCATATATCATGTAGTAAAAATATTTGTCACCATGAATGAATTTTACTTCAAACATAGGTAATTATGTAGTATAAGCGATTCGAAACCCATAACGCCATCTGGTACGGGTTGCAATATATAATGACGACTAATCAACATCTAAGGTTATTGCCTGGTGCAACACCAAACTGCTTGCAATAGTCGGTGTAGTGTGTGACACGAGCGCTTACATCACCTGAGTTCCCGCCATCACATTCCACCCCATTGATAGCACGAATTGTAGCCCCAAACCCGCTACCGGAAGCAAAATCTGAATGAGCCTTGTCCATCCAAAACCACAAGGCAGTCTTGAAAGAGACAAGTTGGTTTGTGGCTACAATATCAGGGTTGTTAAGCCCATCGAACCCGAGGCTCTTCCCTGCTTCAGCATAGTTGTAGTTCCACGAGATTTGAAGCGGGCCTCTCCCATGGTAACTTTTTTTAGGATTGCATGGATATTGGGTCTGTGTCTTGTCACAGTTTCTTGAAGGACGACTTCTCTCATTTATATAACACAAGTCTGCATGCATGTTTATAGAAATTAATTAAAACTAACAATGAATAAATTACTGATCAGAGTTGTTTTGGATTGCAGTATTTAACTTATTGCAGTATTTATTGAATTCAAGGTTACAATGTCAATTTAACTAGGTAATTTAATTAGTGTACTTACATCCGGTCTCATGAGTAACATGAGCAAAGAAAGCTGCAATTTTGCGCTTTGAATCATCAATGGAACCAGACCTACCAAAATGTGGAAAGGCATTGATGGCTCTAAGAAACACATCTCGTGTGTAAAAACGTCTGCCGGGACAGTTGCCTGCAGACTTTGCAACAATCCCGTTAAAGAATGCCAATGTCACTATACCAGGGACATTGACATTATTGTTAGGAGCTGGCAAAGAACATGGACCACCTCGACAATCTTTTCCACAATAAGCATCTCCTGTGCCACAATAACCGTATTTGCTACAACATAAATTTGGAGCACAATTACACTTTTGGGACAAAACCGTCTCGGGCAGGAAGAGGATGGCAAGAAAACCAATAGTAAACAAGAGAGTTAAGATAGTGATTTTCATTTTATTTTGGGACGACAGATTGTAGACGACGAAAAGATGTATTTATAGGACCAAAGTCTTCTCCAAACTTCAAAGTCTCTCCTCCAAAGTCTCCCATTATAGTAAATTGTTTCTTTCGGTAGAAATTGGTAGATAACAAATAGTCTCGACTCTTGATTGAATTGATGTATTGTTTATATTCAGTCATAGTCATATATATATAGGTACCCCTTTGTCAATAAATAATTGTTATACGGAGTATTATATTATAAAGGGTTCCTAACTAATTAGACACTTATCAAAATTTAGATGCTAGTGTTATATGTACTTAAAATTTTACTTATATATGCTAAAAATGGAAATATTTGTCTTAGTAATTACATTTTTAAGTTTAATAAGTATATGTTATTCTACTTATTTAACACTTCTTGACAAATTGTTTTGAGATATACGAGTAGATAATTGGGACTTTGGAAAGAAATAAAGAAAGATGTAACTGCTCAGTGCCGCCTTCCGCGAGTTTTGAGCCCCAATACCTCGACGGTGTATGGGGGAGGTTAAGATGTAGGCAGACCTTACCTCTACCTAAGTAGAGAGACTGCTTCCATTTTCTACCTAAATAGTAGAAAATGTCCTCCAACCTTTGCATAGGATGAGGATCGAACTCATGACCTCTATCTCCAAAGGCCAGGTGTTTACCACTGAGGACTTTGGAAGTACATGTCAAATAAGATTCATTGTATGTATAAACAAAAGCATTAATTGAGAATTTGAGTTACCTTTTAAAAGAGGTTTTTATGAGGTTGTTGACCCTTCTTGACCTAGATTACTCACTGATCAGTGATCAAGTTGGCCGGAAACAAGTTTAATAGTTCCTCACTCCTTTCAAATATGAATCATCCGTAGTTCCGTTCGAAACTTTTATTGAGGTTCAAGGCGACGTACACCAGTCGGGGACTGGTCTTAGACCTCATTAGAGGGCGCTACCAATTTAACCCGGCCTGCTATTTGCTTTCAAGATTAAATCGACTTTTATCAGTATAAATTATGGCATAGTGCCCCTCGATTTTTACTTGTATCATATACAAGTCACAAATTACGTCTCTTCATTATACTAAACTTACTATCACATACGTTATACGTATCAAAAATTCTAACAAAGTATGTCGCTATAAATAGAAATTCGCAAAAGTAAGGAGTGATATATATGATTTAACATTACAAGTTTCTGGTCCTAGTAATACAATCTTGAGGCAAATAATTTCTTGAGTTTTTTGGGTCAAAGTGGCCTATCCTTAAACCTTATGCACTTGTTCTTTTTGAAAACGTGCTTTCATCGAACGGGTCTAAGTTACAATTACTTAAATGCATCAACCAATATGGCCGGCTCTTGGTATTAATCTTAGGTTAGAGAAATGGAAATGAGCCCTTGAAGGCAATGGATTGTGCGTCAACCGAGAGAATACTGAATACCTACGATGTGACTTCAACAAGGATGAGACAAGGCAATATGGGGCTGAGGATATTCGCATTGGGGACCGAGTATTGTTCCCTCCCTCCATGGCCACCACCCATGTATGCATCATTGAGATTTCCCCTCCCTTCTCCATTTCCACGAACCCTTTATCCCCTCCTTCCAGGACCAACACACTTGTTTGCATCAATGTACTGGAATTCTACTTCTCCTTCCGGATTAAAATCCGATGCTTTCAAACACTTAACATACAACATCTCGCACGTGTACATATGTTCTGGATTAGTTTTTTTTTTCAAGAGACACATCTTGATCAAGGAGTCTAGAGTTAAGGTTACCTGACCTTCTACTTAATTTCGAATACTTACCCCATTTATAGAAATGGGGTTTGACAAGATCCGCCTCCATTTTGCTGATTGTTTTACTTCCATTCATTCTATCTGAAAAGTTTTAGCAATCCATCTGTTTCTGGCGGACATAGCAACCATAACAATGAGGATTTCTAATCTGGCTCGAAGTATTTCTCTGTGAAGAGGTGTGGCCTATCCAGACATCTATAAACCCACTCAAATGCATCAATAACTCTACCATAGTCCACATCTCCCATTAGATCCCACTCCTGGGAGTACTTTGCCTCAAAGTCATCGTGCAATGGTATCGATACTCCAATGAATCTGTCAACTCTCACACCTGTTTCTTTATCAATGTCCAGGAGCTCTCTGTGTAGTCCAAAAGTTTGACCCCCGTCAACACTTTTCGCCACTGCAATCATGTATAAGTCATCATTTCTCATCAAAAAACCCAAAAATGATCGGTGACACGAATTCGTGTCACCTCATTTGGTTTAAGGATTCTTCTTTGTGTCTCTGTTGGAAACCTATGTTTACTAACAGAAGCAATAAGAGGTCCTATGAGGTGGTTTTTAGATTCATTCCTTTTCTTATTGAAACGATAGCAGATCGTGTCGTTGGTGGCATAAATATTATCCATACCTAATATACAACATAATTGTTTAAATCATAAAAAATTACAAGAATATAGGGCAAAATATAAAAACAAAAATGATATATACTATTATTACTTGGATATATTATTTTTGTTTTCATAGTTTGCCCTATATTCCTGTAATTTTTTATGATTTTAACAATTATGTTGTATATTAGGTATGGATAATATTTATGCCACCGGCGACACTATCTGCTATCATTTCGATAAGGAAATGAATGAAATTAAAAACCACATCATAGGACCTCTTATTGCTTTTGTTAGTAAACATAGGTTTCCAACAGAGACACGAAGAATCATCCTTAACCCTAATGAGGTGACGCGAAATCATCTCGCCTTTTTTGGGTGTTTTGATGAGAAAGGACGACTTACACATGATTGCAGTGGCAAAAAGTGATAACGGGTCAAACTTTTGGACAATACAGATAGATCCTGGACATTGATAAAGAAACAAGTGTGAAAGTTGACAGAGTCATCCATTGCGCGATGACTTTCAGGCTAAGTACTCCCAAGAGTGGGATCTAATGGGAGATGTACACTATGGTAGAGTTATTGATGCATTTGAGTAGGTTTATAGATGCCTGGATAGCTCACACCTCCTCTCTGAAGATGATGTGAAGGACCCTAAATGTAACATTCATGACTTTTACCGTTTGACTGTGCATGTAATTTGATTAATTATTTCAATAAACGGAAATTTGGACATAATTGTGTACATTTATCTGTAAATTGGGCCAATTATAATGTCATATTTGAACTTCTAGAATTAGGACCATATTAGCAGACTATGAAATTGGCCCAGTACATGTTATGGAAATTATATAATAGATGATAATTGAGTAACTATGGTAACAGGAAAAACGTATATACGAAACCTTAAGTATAATGTACGGTTACAACAGTGTCGGTGGAACAGTGTCGGTGGTTAGATGATAATTCCATTAATAAGACAAAAACCGACACAACCTTTATATTATATGAAATGATTTATCCATATTATGGATTTATAATAATTTATAAAAGTTGTACGCTCGTGAGTATTTTTGTTATTAATTTCGGAATCAATTAACTAGTTAGATATATTGTACATACTAGTAAAATAAATATGCAATTGTGTACTTGAACTAGATAACTAATAAATATATAAATACATGTAATTGATTTATAACCACATAGATAAAAGTAATTATACTTATATAGACTAGTTACTACATTTAATTACACAAATAATAATCAAGAATCAAAGTTTAGAGTCAACCAAAGTCAATAAGTCAAGTCAAGCTTGTGTTCTTGACATAAACCCCACACAAACTAACCAAGACTTGGATTATAGCTTGTAATCATGCAATGAACATGTTCCTACTGAATTCTAGTTTGTTTTAAGGCCAAAGTTTCAGCCATTACACTCAAGGATGAGTTGTAAACACATGATGAACACCTCATGGCCAAGGTGTGTATTCTTGGCACTTAGTTGCAACTCTTGGGCTATATAAGCAAGCATTTGATGATCATTCTATCATTCATCTCTGCTATTTTCTCTCTCTTTCACATTCATAACACAAAACAATCAAGTCCATAAAGTCTTGGGTTCATCACTTGAAGTTTCAAGTTGAATTTAAAGACTCTATAGGACTGAAATTTTCAGTCATCTTGCAAACATCATAGAAGATTCATCTGGACGAATTAGGAGACGAATCTTATATTTTTGGAAAGGTCCAAGTGTCAGTAAAATTTGATAAGAACGAAGTTTCTTCTGGTTTTGCTCAGAAGAGTGCCAAAAATGACGATTTTCAGAACTGGTCTAATTTCTGACGAGGCTACAGGTTTGTTTTTGTAAAAATCATAACTCTTTTATTAAAGCTCTTCAAGAGTCAAACCTTACATTTTTGAAAAGGCCTTTGAGTGCCCAACAAATGTCTAGAACTAAGTTTTGTTGAATCTGGTCTTCCTGACTTCCCAAAGTCGTTGTCAAGTAGATAACACAAAGCTGGAAACATGCTGAAAATTCCTTATTTTGCACTTAGGCTTTGTGGTAGCTTATAAGTTGATCTTATACTTGTTCTAGGTACCCGGTAGTACATTTTGAGCATAGTAAAGTACTTTGCAAAGTGTTTTGAGCTGTACTAAGATTAACTTGTCACGAGGATTATCTACTGCTCTGATTTGCCACTACAACTAAGGTGAGTTTCGTAAACCCTCCCTACTCAATTGAGATTCGGGCTGAAAAGTGTACATGTTTGTTTAACTGTTGATTGTTGATTTGATTAATTGTATGATTGAATTGTTGATGTGGACTTGTTAGCGCATTATTTACTATGTAAGTCGCACCGTTAGCGCATTGTTTACGATGTAAGTCGCACCGTTAGCGCATTGTTTACGATGTAAGTCGCACCGTTAGCGCATTGTTTACGATGTAAGTCGCACCGTTAGCGCATTGTTTACGATGTAAGTCGCACCGTTAGCGCATTGTTTACGATGTAAGTCGCACCGTTAGCGCATTATTTATTATATAAGTCGCACCGTTAGCGCATTGTTAATTATTAACTATGTAAGCCGCATCGTTGTTGATCGTTATTGATTGTTATGGAACGTTGTTGAACGTTATATGGAATCGTTATTATTGAATGTTGACTTGTATTGAATTGTGATAATGTGAAACCTTATAGGTTATCCTTGGATGTGATTAGTTCTCCTAATCCTCACTTATTGTTAACGGTTGTTATCCGACACGGTTATCCCATATTACTTGTCCCTACGAACTCACCAACTTTATGTTGACGTATTTTAGTACACTTTTCAGGTAATCAGGTTTATCAGAGACAAAATGGATGATTATGTGCTTGCATTGCTAGGATTGGACTAGCTTTGGACTTCTGGATCCGTGATCCTTATTTCCCTTTAACGGGTTATGCTTAGGATCAACTACTATCATTTAAACATTTTCATTTAATATTGATTGAGTGTGTATCTTTGATAGATATTGATTATTGTATACATTTGAGTGAGTTTATGGATTGTTTCAATCCTATGAATGCATATAGTTTGACTCTACATAATTCCCATGTCGTGCTGTGCTTTTCTAAGTGATACCCCATGATTCCGCCATGTTGGGGTGTTACAGAATGGTATCAGAGCCGTGGTTGTAGAGAGCTAGGTGGATTGACCTAGTCTATAGCCATTACACCCACATTTCATATTAGCATGCATGATAGGAAATTTTGTGTGCAACGTGAACTGTATGATGCATAAAAATGGTTTAAACTGAGTTCGTAGGTTACTCATAGAAAAGAATAAAGTTGACTAAGAACTATCGAAATAGAAATTTCTTTAATTAAAATTGGAGTCTTACAACCTTGAGATACACCGGCTCACCCATTTGAACAAACTCTAAGAGAGGTATAAGTCGGAGTGCGCTAGCCTCCAAAAAGGGCGGGTTTTTAATTGCGTCCTTCGCAAACCTTTGCCTTTGCGCTTCTTTGTGCTTTCAAATGGAGCTACCGAGCTCTCTTGTGTTACTAAGACTATAAAAATAAATTTTATTAAACATTATGTTATGAAGATTTGCATGAGTCTTCATACATAAACTTTTGATTCACATCAAATGCATTACCCATTTAAAGATAAGTCATTACCACAACTTGATGGACATATATGATAGTGTCGGGATACACCGTGAATTGTGGAATTATTGTGATAAACGTTGATATGTGGAATCTTGGAAGTATTTATTATTTGTCCCCCCAGTAAAATGATCTCGTGGATTGCGCCTTGTGGATAAAGTATAGTAGTTAACCCGGTATGCTTAATGAGTGTTGGTTAGGTGGAGGGTTAGCCGCTGGTACACCCTGTATACAAACACTTTTAATGTGTCGAATGTTGAAGTTAAAATCCGGACTATACTTTACCCACCTTGTTATGACTTGACCCTATATATATATAAACATCGATAATTCCTTTAAAGTAGAATTATAAGAAGTGTATGTGCATCGTATTTGTTGGTTGATTCACTTGTTATGATATGGACCGAAATGTTAATTGTTTATTTGTTGATTATTGTATACATTTGAGTGAGTTTATGGATTGTTTCAATCCTATGAATGCATATAGTTTGACTCTACATAATTCCCATGTCGTGCTGTGCTTTTCTAAGTGATACCCCATGATTCCGCCATGTTGGGGTGTTACAGAATGGTATCAGAGCCGTGGTTGTAGAGAGCTAGGTGGATTGACCTAGTCTATAGCCATTACACCCACATTTCATATTAGCATGCATGATAGGAAATTTTGTGTGCAACGTGAACTGTATGATGCATAAAAATGGTTTAAACTGAGTTCGTAGGTTACTCATAGAAAAGAATAAAGTTGACTAAGAACTATCGAAATAGAAATTTCTTTAATTAAAATTGGAGTCTTACAACCTTGAGATACACCGGCTCACCCATTTGAACAAACTCTAAGAGAGGTATAAGTCGGAGTGCGCTAGCCTCCAAAAAGGGCGGGTTTTTAATTGCGTCCTTCGCAAACCTTTGCCTTTGCGCTTCTTTGTGCTTTCAAATGGAGCTACCGAGCTCTCTTGTGTTACTAAGACTATAAAAATAAATTTTATTAAACATTATGTTATGAAGATTTGCATGAGTCTTCATACATAACTTTTGATTCACATCAAATGCATTACCCATTTAAAGATAAGTCATTACCACAACTTGATGGACATATATGATAGTGTCGGGATACACCGTGAATTGTGGAATTATTGTGATAAACGTTGATATGTGGAATCTTGGAAGTATTTATTATTTGTCCCCCCAGTAAAATGATCTCGTGGATTGCGCCTTGTGGATAAAGTATAGTAGTTAACCCGGTATGCTTAATGAGTGTTGGTTAGGTGGAGGGTTAGCCGCTGGTACACCCTGTATACATACCCGGCCAACACTTAGAGAACATATCAAAACCGAGTCTTGACATCCATTCAATATATTAACGGTGTGGAGGGTTAGCCGATGGTACACCCTGTATACAAACACTTTTAATGTGTCGAATGTTGAAGTTAAAATCCGGACTATACTTTACCCACCTTGTTATGACTTGACCCTATATATATATAAACATCGATAATTCCTTTAAAGTAGAATTATAAGAAGTGTATGTGCATCGTATTTGTTGGTTGATTCACTTGTTATGATATGGACCGAAATGTTAATTGTTTATTTGTTGATTATTGATATGATTACTTGTGGTTTAATGTCGCTTTGATTATCATGTAAATGATATATCATGTTAGGCGTATTGGTTAATGATGATTGTCGCTTTGATTATCATGTAAATGATATATCATGTTAGGTGTATTACTTGAAGGTAAATTTTGATATTCGGGTGTGAATTGTGAGACTTAACTTGTTAATATAATACGTGTGTTCAGGAAAGATGGTTAGACCAAGAAGAGCTAACACTAACTATAGGCGTCAAAATGAGCAAGAGGAGCCGATAGCTCAAGAAGAAATTGTAGGTGGACGTAGTGGTAGAGGTGGTCGTGGAGGAAGAGATAACCGTGGAGGTCGTGGTGGCAGAGGTGGTCGGGGTAATCCTAATCCCCCGATAACCGCCGAGGTTGTCACACAAGCTTTAAATGATCTCATGCCGGATCTTGTGGCTCGAATTCAAACGGCCATGAGAAATGTAAACGGACAAGAAGAACCAGAAGATGAAGCGGTTCCCGTACAAAATGAACAAGAAAATGTAAATGTAAACGGTGTAGGTGTAGGAGAAGTTTTACCTAGACCGGATTATGATGTTCGTCAACCAGGATGCTTGTTTAAAGACTTCAAACTTTGTGGAGCCCCGGAATTTAATGGAGAAAGTGGTGCTACGGGTTGCTTGGAATGGTTAGAGAGCATTGAATCTATCATTGCTCGAAGTGGTTGTGCCTTCCACCAAAGAATCACTTATGCTTCCGGTATGTTGAAAGGTGGGGCTCTTGAGTGGTGGAACGAAGAAGTTGATGAATTGGGGATCGATGCGGCTAATAATCTTTTATGGGGAGAGTTCAAGAATATGATAACTACTAAGTATTGCCCGGCCCATGAACTGAGGAAATTGCAAGTGGAATTTTCTAAACTTGCCATGAAGGGAGGAGACTACGAGAGTTACACACGCCGTTTTGGCCAACTCTCTAGACTCATTCCTCATTATGTGAGACCCCAAGAGGTTAAGATTGAGAAGTATGTTGCGGGATTGCCACATGAAGTGAGAGTGCTTGTCTCTCACCCCACCATGCCTTTGACTTACAAAGAGGCAACCACCTGTACCGCTAGTATAACCTTGGAACTCATTAGAGGTGGTAAGTTAAATAAGAACGATAACAAGAATGACAATAAAAGGAAGGATGTTGCCGAGTCAAGCGGCACCAAGAAAGTTGATCGGCGTGATAATAAGCGCCATGGTCGTGGTGGAAAGGTTTTTGCAGCAGTAATACCAACAAAGGGTCCTCAACGGGTTGGTTACACAGGGGGTAGTCCTTTATGCCCTAGGTGTAATCGCTATCATTGGCCTACCATGAGGTGTGATGCTTGTTTTCATTGTAACCAACAGGGACACACCTCAAGATTTTGTCCAACTAACCCCCGGAATGGTCCTTTAAATGTTGCTCCCCTTAATACTATGCGTCCCCCGATGGCCCCGGGTTCTTGTTATGAATGTGGTAGCCAAGACCACTACCGCAACCGGTGCCCAAATCTTATTGGCCAACAAGTCCAAGTAACCGTGCATCCTAACCAGTTGCAAATTGCCGGTCCGAATCAAAACCGAGGAAACCAAGGACAACAAAACAACCTCCTCAAGCTCCTCGCCAACATTTGGCCCCCCGTGGAAGAGCTTTTGCCGTGAATGCGGCCGAGGCTCGTGGTGATCCTAATGTCGTAGCAGGTACCTTTCTCCTCAATCACCAATATGCTACTGATGTGCAAAATCGAGTTTAATATTTTTAAACTAGAATCACCTTAAAACTCACTACTACGCACTCACGGGCAGTGGACCCGATCGTTTGTAATATAGTTAAGAGGTAAGACCGTGTTCGTTCGCAGGGATTGTTTTGGATTAATTGTATAGTAAGTGGTTTGGAAGAAGGGTGAAACACTTTGACGATTAAATTGAAGTAAATTTAGATGACAAATACTTGAAAATAAAGAAGAGCTCAAACAATAATAATAAGGATCATCCACCTTGACTTCACTAGACTTCTAACATGATTGCTTTCAAATAAGACCACATTCGTTTAGAGTTGACAAGATAACCGTGCAAAGATGAAATGCTCACGTGGTACCACCAACCGCTCACAAATCACCCAAACACCTAAGTTGCTAGTCTAATTACCCAAGCCGGTACCACCAAAGCCTAGACAACCATACCAACAAATAGTTTGTTTGATTACCAAATTACCAATTGCGCCTATGTGAAAATAACGTGGTACCACCAACCGTTACTAAACACGTTGACAAAATGACTCCTTTATTAATTTGACATTCACTATCATACCATGAACTAGTGATAATCACTCATAGACAAGCGACCGTTAGAAAATCACATATGCATTCGACTAGTACCACTAACGAAGAACACACATGCCACCAATATCAAATTAATACAAATAAAGGAATTAAATCATCAAGATCATGACACAACGATAATTGAAATCAACTCTTGAATTAAAACATAGCAATCACATCATTCGTCTAGTCACATCAAGGTGGATGATAATAGAATTAGCCAATCATGCTAAATTGAAATTGATAAAAGAAATAATAATAAACATATTGTACCAATCGTTTGAGTAAATAGAAAGTTGCAAGACAATAAGTAGATACGATCCAGATGGGTGCTCGTGAATCTTCAGTGGATCCGCCTAAGAAATCTTGCTTGGAAACCTGATAGAACCCTAATAGAGCAGCTCCTGGAAAGATATTTTGATCAAAAACCCTTAGGCAAATTCTCCCCCAAATTCTCCCCCAAAAGTCCGTGTCTGTTCAGAAACTTGGCAGCTATTTATATGAATTGGTCGCGTAACGCCCGTTACAAATGGTAACGCCCGTTACCAACCATCGTAACCCGTAACGGCCGTAACCATTGTTACGCCCGTCACACATCCTTTGAAAACCATACGGGTGTAAGGAACCCGTTACAGTAACTCACCAATTTTGATTCATAACGGCCGTCACATTTTGAACGCCCGTTACGCTTTGACCTAGGTGCCTAACGCCCGTCACCCTTGTGACGGCCGTTACATGTCCCAGAATACGCCCGTTATGAGCCAGTAACAGTAAGAACCAAAATTCACTATATAACGCCCGTCACATTTGTGACGGCCGTTATGCCTTCCAGATTCCGTCTTCTTCATCTTTCACTTGATTTCAACCGAATCCTTCTCCCGAGTCTTCCATAAATCATCAAAATCAACCAATTCATCCGCATAATCATTTTCCAACCTGAAAACACTAAACATACCTCAAAGCATCGAAAGTTGGAAATAAAACTGTAAAAACGACGAATAAATGGTCCTAAATTCACGTGGGAAATGGTATAGAATATGACACATCAAATCCCCCCACACTTGAGCATTGCTTGCCCTCAAGCAAATCCTGAATTAAAGCATAAAGTAATCCTTGACAATGGAGCAAAATAAACAATGACGAGTATCAAAAAGAAGCCACACCAAGCATGTCAAATGACAAAAAGGTTGGGTGAAGCAGTTTTAATCTTAAATGAAAACCCGAAATGTTTGACAATACCTGAACAATCCGCAAGCCACGATAACACAACTAAGCACAAGTGAAACAAATGAACCTATCAAACTCATTCTACTCCAACAAACTTACTTTGGGGTTGAATATATATGAAGAATCACTCATAGCTCGGTCGTGATGTATGCTATTTTACCATAGGCTTGAACCGGGATCATAACTCCACCGACGTGGCGTAAGCACCAAGCACATCATCAAAATAGGCATTAAGGTAGGTTGTATAGTTAAGCTAAGGTATGTATAAGGGACATTTACAATGAAGAAATGGGAATATAGGTTAATGAAGAAAAGAAAAGTCAAAGTATATGGATTATGTATAATGGAATATGGTAGTGAGGGTAAGAATTGAAAATGAAACAAAGAAAAAGTATAAGATATGTACGAAAAGTGCACTAATTAGTCTAGCCAACCCGTACCATTGATTGCCAACAAACCAAACCCATAAGAAGTTAACCCGCTAATGACACCTCAAACGATACCAAGACAAACCCGACACCATTGTGGTGTATCAACTTCAAACAACTCATATCAACCAAACCTTCCCTTATAAATTATACAACAAAGCCTTAGACAATTAAACTCGAGAAGTACCCACTAGTAGCCCAAGTTCTTTTTCTCTTTTTTTTTTTTATTCTTTTTTTTTTTAATTTTTCTTTTTTTTTTTTTTTTTTTTTTTTTTTTTTTTTTTTTTTTTTTTTGAACCACTTTTACTCTACTAGTAGGCACCCTCTTTTACAATGATGAATATGTCTAAACATTAACACAATCCAACACCAACCTCCATAATACCTCAAACATGCACATCTTAGTACAGGGCTCGAAATGGAACCCTTACTCCCGAATAAATCCGAGAGCCTAAGAGAGGGACAAAGTTACAAGGCAATCAAACCAAAACCGAAACCTAACACAACTATACAAAATGATGAAATCTCACAATTGGGTGTTTGGATATATTTGAGTATGCAAGTAATGTTATCAATCCCGAAGGACTAGCCAAATAATCGTTCAGAACACATTTCGCCGGTTAAAAATTTTGCCAAGGAAACAGTTTGTAGTAAAATTGCTTATTAAGATATGAATTAAGTGACCAAAAGCAACTTACCACAAGGACAAGCTCAACTCAAGTTTCAAAAACCACATCAACCTCTATTATCCCGCCAAATTGACAACACCGATTCCAAACATGCACATCACAGTGAAGAGCTCAAAATAGAAACTCTTACCCTCGGATAAAATCCAAAGGCCTATGAGAGGGACACATCAACAAAACCGGTAGAAATCTCAATGGCAAAACAACAAAAGTGATGTACCCGGTAGCTTAAACCTATTTGCCACCCCCCCACACTTGAGATGGACAATGCCCTCACTGTCCATATAGGTCAAAACTAAGGTAAATAGGGGTAAGCGACAATAGACAAAAAGAATAAGAGCACGTACCGGATGTGTGTGAACAGTATCAAGAAAAATGCCAATCAAAAATAATGCACTGAACTTACTGGCAACAAACGCACATGACATCACACAACTAATCAATTGATTCTATAGACTAGAGATTAGGAGAGAATCCAGTGGTTTCCCCCCCCCACACTTGAGCTTCACTATAGCCATCAACAATCCTCAATCCCATTCACACCAAAAATTCGCCTGCACTTTCTTGACAATAAAACATCAAATCTAACTACAAAAAAAAATGAAAATAAAATGCAAGAAAATAACACGGGTTGCCTCCCGAAAAGCGCTTCATTTATTAACGAGTCTTTAGCTAGACTCAATCCTCTCATAATCACCAACATTGGGACCCCGACGCCCCCACACTTGGGTTGTTGGGCGGTCTACTCTTGAAAGGAGAGAAACAGTTACCTTTTACCTTGTTGCATATCCAATCATTTGCTTCGTCAGAAATATCAACAACCATCATTAACTCAGCCTTCTCATTTGTTGATAAATTAGAGCATAGTTCTTTGGATAACTTAATATTCCCATGAGAAATAGCGGACTTCACACGACTATAAAGCTTACGGATCTTAGCACAAGGGCCATCCGTCGGTTTAGGAACATGTACCGCTGTTGATTTCAATTCAACCACTTTCTCCTCTAACTTCTCATCCAACCATCTATCAATCTGCGAATCCAAAGAACTAACACAAGCAGTTTCAACAAAGTTAGCAACATTAGGTAAAGAAACAGAACATGTGTTCGAAAATGTAACGGATTCATCCCCGGCTCTCAATGTCAACTTACCACGACCAACTTCAAGTTTGGCATCGGCCGTGGCAAGGAATGGTCTCCCTAAGATAAGAGGCACATTTAATGCTTCTTCAGCTTCAATAATCACAAAATCTACAGGAAAAATTAAACCTTCCACCTGAATTAACACATCTTCTAATATTCCAATAGGTCTAATTTCAGACTTATCGGCCAAATTGATTTTCATGTTAATTGGTTTAGGTGTTCCTAAGTTCAGCTTGTAGTAAAGAGAAGAAGGCATAAGATTAATACTTGCACCCGAATCATTTAAAGCCTTTTTTATCGTTAAGTTACCAATCTTACAAGGAATAGTAAAACTACCTGGATCTCCTCGTTTTTCGGGCAACTTACCTGTTACAGCTGCTGAGCAAACATCCTCTAAAACTGCATTAGTCACTTCCTCCAGACGCTTCTTATTCATCAAAATCTGCTTCAAGCACTTTGCAAATCCGGGCATCTGCACAACTGCATCTAAAAATGGAATATTAATATGCAATTTACTGAGGTGACTTACAAATTTATCCATTTGTTCCTTCAGCTTATTTTTCACCAATCGCTGGGGAAATGGAGCCTTCGGTTTATATGGCTTAACAGTTGGTTCCTCAGCGGGCTTCTCAACAGGTATAGCAATGGGTTGGGATGGAACGGCCGGTGATGGCACGGCTAGTTCCGGTTCCATCTCAACCTCGTCATCAACTTGCTCCTCATCCTCATTAACCTGCACAGATTGAAACGAATCATTAGGTGAAGATTTAGCCGAGTCATAAGTGTTACCTGCCCTCGTAGTGATAGCATTCACATGCTCGTTTCTGACATTAGGCTGGGTATCCTTTCTCCAAGATCCTTGATTACTCGACTGAGGCTTTGGATTGTGTCCCTGATTCGGCCCCATGCTAAATTGAGGCTTAGGATTCTGTTGAGTAGTGCTAGGTAAAGTTCCTTGTGGCCTAGAAAGGGCAGCCATCCTACTCTCGAGATCCTTAAAGTTCAAGTCTGCATTCTTGGCATTCATTTCAACCTTCCCATCTATCCTATCCAACCTCTCATGCAATGCCTTCGTATCATCCCGAATCATCTTAATACTCGTATTCGTTTCAATCTGATTGCTCATCATTTGCTTCATCATCGCCCTCAACTCATCATTGGGATCGGTGTTAGAAGATCCAGATCCCTGGCCTTGGTGTATCTGTTGCTTAGGCTGATTCTGATAATGATCTTCTTGCCACCTGTTACCTGAAAAACGAGCATTATTAGTAGGAAAATTAGAGTTGTAGGAAGTATTACCTGAGGGCCGGTTTTGGAAACCGGTGTTGCGCTGGAAACTCCCTTGTTGATTCTGAATGTAGTTGACTCCTTCGGGCCCCCGGTTGGGACAATCCTCAGAATAATGCATGTCACCACAATGATCACAACCATCAGCAACAACCTTAACATCCTTTTCAAGAGCTCCAAACCTAGCCTCTTGAGATGCAAATCCCTTATCCATGCGCGAAGCCAGCGCCCTCATCTCTCCAATCATTCCCGAATCATGACTAGCTTCGACCTTTGCAACTCGGCCTTGGCTAGTACCCTTCTTCAACCTTCTCTCATTCTTTAAAAACCTATCATCATCCATGTTTGCGTTATCCTTTGCCATGGATTCCAAGATTTCAAAGCCCTCATTTGGTGTGATCTTATTGAACCCTCCACCAAAAGCATACCCTAGCTCACGTTTTGACTTCTTATCGAGCCCATCAAAGAATAGTTCAACATATTGCTCTCTAGTCATATTGTGACCCGGGCAATTTCTCAACATCTCTTTAAATCGGATCCACGCATCAACAACATCTTCATCTTCGTCTTGGGCAAACGACCTAATCAAGTTTTCCAACTTCTTTGGGTTCTAAGTGAGTAGAACTCACCAATAAAGGCTTGCTTAAGTTGGTCCCAAGTCGTAATGCAATTTTCCGGAGGTCATTGAACCAATCAAGAGCATCGCCGGTAATAGACATTGGAAATGTCTCGAGTTTTACGGCATTCATTTGATTCTGCCCGTATTGGTATAACCTAGCCAATTTTTCAAATCTTTCAAGATGTTGATACGGATCCCACTTCCTTTTACCATCGAATTGTTGTTCCTCAATGCTCTTAAGATGATTACCCTTTAGGTTGAAGTCATGAGCAATTTGAGGAGGTCTAATAGGACTACCCCGGTTTGCGGGAATAGTGCGAACCCTTTCGCCATACCTTATATCATTTGGGTCCCTGTCTTCATCCGCCATCTCGGTCTCTTCTTCCTTAACTTCTAGATCAAAAAGTTCTTCCAAATTAAACCCCTCCTCGTCTGAATCAGGAGTAGGCTTAGCAATGGGTGAGAATGGTGTTGGTGTTGTGAGGTTAGATCTACGTCTAGATGGTGTTCTCAAAGGGCTATGAAGAGGTAAACCCGAAGACCTCAAGTTCATCAACTAGAAAGTAAACCTGCAAAACACAACTAACCAAACACGTCAACTGCACCTGTGATAATGATAAGAAAAGAAAAACTAAACTATTAAAGCAATTAACTTCCTCACGCGTGAGGAAGGATCAAACCACTAAATTAACAACTAAAACAGCGCACAATCCCCGGCAGCGGCGCCAAAAACTTGATGTGCTAAATCGAGTTTAATATTTTTAAAACTAGAATCACCTTAAAACTCACTACTACGCACTCACGGGCAGTGGACCCGATCGTTTGTAATATAGTTAAGAGGTAAGACCGTGTTCGTTCGCAGGGATTGTTTTGGATTAATTGTATAGTAAGTGGTTTGGAAGAAGGGTGAAACACTTTGACGATTAAATTGAAGTAAATTTAGATGACAAATACTTGAAAATAAAGAAGAGCTCAAACAATAATAATAATGATCATCCACCTTGACTTCACTAGACTTCTAACATGATTGCTTTCAAATAAGACCAAATTCGTTTAGAGTTGACAAGATAACCGTGCAAAGATGAAATGCTCACGTGGTACCACCAACCGCTCACAAATCCCCCAAACACCTAAGTTGCTAGTCTAATTACCCAAGCCGGTACCACCAAAGCCTAGACAACCATACCAACAAATAGTTTGTTTGATTACCAAATTACCAATTGCGCCTATGTGAAAATAACGTGGTACCACCAACCGTTTCTAAACACGTTGACAAAATGACTCCTTTTATTAATTTGACATTCACTATCATACCATGAACTAGTGATAGTCACTCATAGACAAGCGACCGTTAGAAAATCACATATGCATTCGACTAGTACCACTAACGAAGAACACACATGCCACCAATATCAAATTAATACAAATAAAGGAATTAAATCATCAAGATCACGACACAACGGTAATTGAAATCAACTCTTGAATTAAAACATAGCAATCACATCATTCGTCTAGTCACATCAAGGTGGATGATAATAGAATTAGCCAATCATGCTAAATTGAAATTGATAAAAGAAATAATAATAAACATATTGTACCAATCGTTTGAGTAAATAGAAAGTTGCAAGACAATAAGTAGATACGATCCAGATGGGTGCTCGTGAATCTTCAGTGGATCCGCCTAAGAAATCTTGCTTGGAAACCTGATAGAACCCGAATAGAGCAGCTCCTGAAAAGATATTTTGATCAAAAACCCTTAGGCAAATTCTCCCCCAAAAGTTTTTTCGTCTGTTCAGAAACTTGGCAGCTATTTATATGAATTGGTCGCGTAACGCCCGTTACAAATGGTAACGCCCGTTACCAACCATCGTAACCCGTAACGGCCGTAACCATTGTTACGCCCGTCACACATCCTTTGAAAACCATACGGGTGTAAGGAACCCGTTACAGTAACTCACCAATTTTGATTCATAACGGCCGTCACATTTTGAACGCCCGTTACGCTTTGACCTAGGTGCCTAACGCCCGTCACCCTTGTGACGGCCGTTACATGTCCCAGAATACGCCCGTTATGAGCCAGTAACAGTAAGAACCAAAATTCACTAGATAACGCCCGTCACATTTGTGACGGCCGTTATGCCTTCCAGATTCCGTCTTCTTCATCTTTCACTTGATTTCAACCGAATCCTTCTCCCGAGTCCTCCATAAGTCATCAAAATCAACCAATTCATCCGCATAATCATTTTCCAACCTGAAAACACTAAACATACCTCAAAGCATCGAAAGTTGGAAATAAAACTGTAAAAACGACGAATAAATGGTCTAAATTCACGTGGGAAATGGTATAGAATATGACACATCAGCTACTGTGTTATTTGATTCTGGAGCCGATTATAGTCTCATTTCCAATGATTTTATTCCGTTGATCGATGCTAAACCTAGCCCGTTGTCCTATTGTTTTGAACTTGAAATGGTAAATGGTGGATTGTCTAGGATTAGTCAAGTTGTTCGTGATTGTGTGTTAGATTTATGTGATCACCCATTTTACATTGACTTAATGCCTTTTGATATTGGTAGTTTTGACGTGATTGTGGGTATGGATTGGTTATCGGCCATGAACGCGGTAATTGATTGTGGTAGTCGAACTGTGAGGATTCCGTTAGAAAATAGGGAAGAATTAGTGGTTCAAGGCGAAATGACCGAACTATGGGATGGGAATGTATATAGTGTTAAAATCACAAAGATTGAATTGAAAACCGTGCTCGTAGTTAAAGACTTTGCGGATGTATTTCCGGATGACCTACCGGGTTTACCTCCATCTCGTGAACTTGACTTCCGTATTGAACTTATTCCTAACGCTTCTCCCGTGGCCAAAGCACCTTATCGCTTAGCCATGACCGAATTACAAGAGTTGGCCGCCCAACTCAAAGAGCTTCAAGACAAGGGTTTCATTCACCCTAGTCAATCGCCTTGGGGCGCACCAGTTTTGTTCGTTAAAAAGAAAGATGGCACATTCCGAATGTGTATCGATTATAGAGAATTGAACAAACTAACGGTAAAGAATCGTTATCCTCTTCCTAGGATTGACGATTTATTCGACCAACTCCAAGGTGCTCGTTTCTTTTCCAAAATTGATTTGAGGTCGGGTTATCATCAATTACGTGTTCATGAAGACGACATTCCAAAAACCGCCTTTCGAACGAGATATGGACATTTTGAATTTACGGTGATGCCTTTTGGATTGACTAATGCCTTTTGATATTGGTAGTTTTGACGTGATTGTGGGTATGGATTGGTTATCGGCCATGAACGCGGTAATTGATTGTGGTAGTCGAACTGTGAGGATTCCGTTAGAAAATAGGGAAGAATTAGTGGTTCAAGGCGAAACGACCGAACTATGGGATGGGAATGTATATAGTGTTAAAATCACAAAGATTGAATTGAAAACCGTGCTCGTAGTTAAAGACTTTGCGGATGTATTTCCGGATGACCTACCGGGTTTACCTCCATCTCGTGAACTTGACTTCCGTATTGAACTTATTCCTAACGCTTCTCCCGTGGCCAAAGCACCTTATCGCTTAGCCATGACCGAATTACAAGAGTTGGCCGCCCAACTCAAAGAGCTTCAAGACAAGGGTTTCATTCACCCTAGTCAATCGCCTTGGGGCGCACCAGTTTTGTTCGTTAAAAAGAAAGATGGCACATTCCGAATGTGTATCGATTATAGAGAATTGAACAAACTAACGGTAAAGAATCGTTATCCTCTTCCTAGGATTGACGATTTATTCGACCAACTCCAAGGTGCTCGTTTCTTTTCCAAAATTGATTTGAGGTCGGGTTATCATCAATTACGTGTTCATGAAGACGACATTCCAAAAACCGCCTTTCGAACGAGATATAGACATTTTAATTTACGGTGATGCCTTTTGGTTGACTAATGCCTTTTGATATTGGTAGTTTTGACGTGATTGTGGGTATGGATTGGTTATCGGCCATGAACGCGGTAATTGATTGTGGTAGTCGAACTGTGAGGATTCCGTTAGAAAATAGGGAAGAATTAGTGGTTCAAGGCGAAATGACCGAACTATGGGATGGGAATGTATATAGTGTTAAAATCACAAAGATTGAATTGAAAACCGTGCCCGTAGTTAAAGACTTTGCGGATGTATTTCCGGATGACCTACCGGGTTTACCTCCATCTCGTGAACTTGACTTCCGTATTGAACTTATTCCTAACGCTTCTCCCGTGGCCAAAGCACCTTATCGCTTAGCCATGACCGAATTACAAGAGTTGGCCGCCCAACTCAAAGAGCTTCAAGACAAGGGTTTCATTCACCCTAGTCAATCGCCTTGGGGCGCACCGGTTTTGTTCGTTAAAAAGAAAGATGGCACATTCCGAATGTGTATCGATTATAGAGAATTGAACAAAAAAGTAAAGAAAAAAAAAAAAAAAAAAAAAAAAAAAAAAAAAAAAAAAAAAAAAAAAAAAAAAAAAAAAAAAAAAAAAAAAAAAAAAAAAAAAAAAAAAAAAAAAAAAAAAAAAAAAAAAAAAAAAAAAAAAAAAAAAAAAAAAAAAAAAAAAAAAAAAAAAAAAAAAAAAAAAAAAAAAAAAAAAAAAAAAAAAAAAAAAAAAAAAAAAAAAAAAAAAAAAAAAAAAAAAAAAAAAAAAAAAAAAAAAAAAAAAAAAAAAAAAAAAAAAAAAAAAAAAAAAAAAAAAAAAAAAAAAAAAAAAAAAAAAAAAAAAAAAAAAAAAAAAAAAAAAAAAAAAAAAAAAAAAAAAAAAAAAAAAAAAAAAAAAAAAAAAAAAAAAAAAAAAAAAAAAAAAAAAAAAAAAAAAAAAAAAAAAAAAAAAAAAAAAAAAAAAAAAAAAAAAAAAAAAAAAAAAAAAAAAAAAAAAAAAAAAAAAAAAAAAAAAAAAAAAAAAAAAAAAAAAAAAAAAAAAAAAAAAAAAAAAAAAAAAAAAAAAAAAAAAAAAAAAAAAAAAAAAAAAAAAAAAAAAAAAAAAAAAAAAAAAAAAAAAAAAAAAAAAAAAAAAAAAAAAAAAAAAAAAAAAAAAAAAAAAAAAAAAAAAAAAAAAAAAAAAAAAAAAAAAAAAAAAAAAAAAAAAAAAAAAAAAAAAAAAAAAAAAAAAAAAAAAAAAAAAAAAAAAAAAAAAAAAAAAAAAAAAAAAAAAAAAAAAAAAAAAAAAAAAAAAAAAAAAAAAAAAAAAAAAAAAAAAAAAAAAAAAAAAAAAAAAAAAAAAAAAAAAAAAAAAAAAAAAAAAAAAAAAAAAAAAAAAAAAAAAAAAAAAAAAAAAAAAAAAAAAAAAAAAAAAAAAAAAAAAAAAAAAAAAAAAAAAAAAAAAAAAAAAAAAAAAAAAAAAAAAAAAAAAAAAAAAAAAAAAAAAAAAAAAAAAAAAAAAAAAAAAAAAAAAAAAAAAAAAAAAAAAAAAAAAAAAAAAAAAAAAAAAAAAAAAAAAAAAAAAAAAAAAAAAAAAAAAAAAAAAAAAAAAAAAAAAAAAAAAAAAAAAAAAAAAAAAAAAAAAAAAAAAAAAAAAAAAAAAAAAAAAAAAAAAAAAAAAAAAAAAAAAAAAAAAAAAAAAAAAAAAAAAAAAAAAAAAAAAAAAAAAAAAAAAAAAAAAAAAAAAAAAAAAAAAAAAAAAAAAAAAAAAAAAAAAAAAAAAAAAAAAAAAAAAAAAAAAAAAAAAAAAAAAAAAAAAAAAAAAAAAAAAAAAAAAAAAAAAAAAAAAAAAAAAAAAAAAAAAAAAAAAAAAAAAAAAAAAAAAAAAAAAAAAAAAAAAAAAAAAAAAAAAAAAAAAAAAAAAAAAAAAAAAAAAAAAAAAAAAAAAAAAAAAAAAAAAAAAAAAAAAAAAAAAAAAAAAAAAAAAAAAAAAAAAAAAAAAAAAAAAAAAAAAAAAAAAAAAAAAAAAAAAAAAAAAAAAAAAAAAAAAAAAAAAAAAAAAAAAAAAAAAAAAAAAAAAAAAAAAAAAAAAAAAGGCGGGTTACTATAGACGATTTTTTGAAGGCTTTTCAAAAATCGCCCAACCTTTGACTCTGTTGACTCAACGGGAAAGAAGGTTTGATTGGGGTGAAAAGCAAGAACAAGCATTCCAATTGTTGAAAGAAAAATTGTGTGATGCACCCATCTTGAGCTTGCCCAATGGAGCCGATGATTTTGTTGTATATTATGATGCATCCGGGCAAGGATTGGGTTGTGTCTTAATGCAACGGGATAAGGTGATAGCATATGCATCCAGACAATTGAAGGTGCATGAGAAGAATTATCCGACTCGTGACTTAGAATTGGGAGCAGTGGTATTTGCTTTGAAATGTTGGAGGCATTACTTGTATAGCACCAAGAGCGTGATCTATACCGATCACAAAAGCCTTCAACATATCTTCAATCAAAGCGATCTGAACATGAGGCAAAGAAGATGGCTTGAACTGTTAAGTGATTATGATTGTGTTATCCGGTATCACCCGGGTAAAGCAAATGTGGTAGCCGATGCCTTAAGTCGAAAAGAACGTATAAAACCAAGAAGAGTTAAAGCCATGAGCTTTACCATGTTAAGGAGTGTTCGTGACTCCATTATTGAAGCACAAGAATTGGCAACTAGACCGGAAAACTTCATCAATGAAACCTTAAACGGTCTAGAAGAACAATTTGATAGAAAGAATGACAATGGTTTGTATTTCGTTGATCGATTGTGGATTCCCATTCTTGGAGGATGGCGGTTGAAATTGATGGATGAAGCTCATAAGTCAGCCTACTCGGTTCACCCGGGTTCTGATAAAATGTACTTTGGATTGAGAGATTTGTATTGGTGGCCGGGAATGAAGAATGACATTGCAAAATATGTTAGTGAATGCCTCACTTGTTTGCAAGTGAAAGCCGACCACAAGAAACCACAGGTTTACTAGTCCAACCAGTAACACCGGTGTGGAAATGGGAAGAAATTGCTATGGACTTCATCACGAAGTTACCTAGGACGAGTAGTGGTCGGGACACTATTTGGGTGATAATTGACCGGTTGACTAAGTCGGCTCACTTCTTAGCCATCCGGGAGGACGATAAATTTGACACCATGGCACGTTTGTACATCAAAGAGGTGATATCCAAGCATGGAGTGCCGATTTCCATGATATCCGATCGGGATGCCCGATTTACTTCAAAATTTTGGAAGGCGTTCCAGAAATCTATGGGTACTCGTCTCGGCATGAGTACGGCGTTCCACCCACAAACTGATGGTCAAAGTGAAAGAACGATCCAAACATTGGAAGACATGTTAAGAGCTTGTGCTATTGATTTTGGTGGTAATTGGGATGTGCATCTTCCTTTGGTTGAATTCTCCTACAATAATAGCTATCATGCTAGCATTGGAATGGCCCCATTTAAAGCATTATATGGGAGAGATTGTAGGTCACCGCTAGCTTGGGCAGAAGTTGGTGAAAGCCAACTCGTTGGGCCCGAAATTGTTATTGAAACGACGAAAGTGATCTCACAAATCAAAGAAAAGTTAAGAGTGGCCCGAGAACGACAATTGAAATATGCTAATGTTAGACGACGACCCCTCGAATTTGAAGTTGGTGATTATGTTTTATTGAAAGTATCCCCGTGGAAAGGTGTGGTTCGTTTTGTGAAACGTGGCAAGTTGGGACCACGGTACATTGGCCCGTTCAAGATCTTGGATCGTATTGGTCCGGTAGCTTATCGATTAGAACTTCCTCAAAACCTGAGTGGAGTTCATAATGTTTTCCATGTTTGTAATCTTAGAAAGTGTTTGGCCGATCCAACACTTCATGTGCCCCTCGAAGAAATCCGTGTTGATAAAACGTTGAAATTCGTGGAAGAACCAATAGAAATCCTAGATCGACAAACTAGAAAACTAAAGACTACCCGATATACGATTGTCAAAGTGAGATGGCAAGCTAGACGTGGACCCGAGTTTACTTGGGAACGTGAGGACCACATGAAGTCTAAATACCCACACTTGTTTAGTAATTAGTGATTGTTGAATTTCGGGACGAAATTCTTTAACGGGGGAAGAATGTAACATTCATGATTTTTACCGTTTGAATGTGCATGTAATTTGATTAACTATTTCAATAAACGGAAATTTGGACATAATTGTGTACATTTATCTGTAAATTGGGCCAATTATAATGTCATATTTGAACTTCTAGAATTAGGGCCATATTAGCAGACTATGAAATTGGCCCAGTACATGTTATGGAAATTATATAATAGATGATAATTGAGTAACTATGGTAACAGGAAAAACGTATATACGAAACCTTAAGTATAATGTACGGTTACAACAGTGTCGGTGGAACAGTGTCGGTGGTTAGATGATAATTCCATTAATAGGACAAAAACCGACACAACCTTTATATTATATGAAATGATTTATCCATATTATGGATTTATAATAATTTATAAAAGTTGTACGCTCGTGAGTATTTTTGTTATTAATTTCGGAATCAATTAACTAGTTAGATATATTGTACATACTAGTAAAATAAATATGCAATTGTGTACTTGAACTAGATAACTAATAAATATATAAATACATGTAATTGATTTATAACCACATAGATAAAAGTAATTATACTTATATAGACTAGTTACTACATTTAATTACACAAATAATAATCAAGAATCAAAGTTTAGAGTCAACCAAAGTCAATAAGTCAAGTCAAGCTTGTGTTCTTGACATAAACCCCACACAAACTAACCAAGACTTGGATTATAGCTTGTAATCATGCAATGAACATGTTCCTACTGAATTCTAGTTTGTTTTAAGGCCAAAGTTTCAGCCATTACACTCAAGGATGAGTTGTAAACACATGATGAACACCTCATGGCCAAGGTGTGTATTCTTGGCACTTAGTTGCAACTCTTGGGCTATATAAGCAAGCATTTGATGATCATTCTATCATTCATCTCTGCTCTTTTCTCTCTCTTTCACATTCATAACACAAAACAATCAAGTCCATAAAGTCTTGGGTTCATCACTTGAAGTTTCAAGTTGAATTTAAAGACTCTATAGGACTGAAATTTTCAGTCATCTTGCAAACATCATAGAAGAATCATCTGGACGAATTAGGAGACGAATCTTATATTTTTGGAAAGGTCCAAGTGTCAGTAAAATTTGATAAGAACGAAGTTTCTTCTGGTTTTGCTCAGAAGAGTGCCAAAAACGACGATTTTCAGAACTGGTCTAATTTCTGACGAGGCTACAGGTTTGTTTTTGTAAAAATCATAACTCTTTTATTAAAGCTCTTCAAGAGTCAAACCTTACATTTTTGAAAAGGACTTTGAGTGCCCAACAAATGTCTAGAACTAAGTTTTGTTGTATCTGGTCTTCCTGACTTCCCAAAGTCGTTGTCAAGTAGATAACGCAAAGCTGGAAACATGCTGAAAATTCCTTATTTTGCACTTAGGCTTTGTGGTAGCTTATAAGTTGATCTTATACTTGTTCTAGGTACCCGGTAGTACATTTTGAGCATAGTAAAGTACTTTGCAAAGTGTTTTGAGTTGTACTAAGATTAACTTGTCACGAGGATTATCTACTGCTCTGATTTGCCACTACAACTAAGGTGAGTTTCGTAAACCCTCCCTACTCAATTGAGATTCGGGCTGAAAAGTGTACATGTTTGTTTAACTGTTGATTGTTGATTTGATTAATTGTATGATTGAAATGTTGATGTGGACTTGTTAGCGCATTATTTACTATGTAAGTCGCACCGTTAGCGCATTGTTTACGATGTAAGTCGCACCGTTAGCGCATTGTTTACGATGTAAGTCGCACCGTTAGCGCATTGTTTACGATGTAAGTCGCACCGTTAGCGCATTGTTAATTATTAACTATGTAAGCCGCATCGTTGTTGATCGTTATTGATTGTTATGGAACGTTGTTGAACGTTATATGGAATCGTTATTATTGAATGTTGACTTGTATTGAATTGTGATAATGTGAAACCTTATAGGTTATCCTTGGATGTGATTAGTTCTCCTAATCCTCACTTATTGTTAACGGTTGTTATCCGACACGGTTATCCCATATTACTTGTCCCTACGAACTCACCAACTTTATGTTGACGTATTTTAGTACACTTTTCAGGTAATCAGGTTAATCAGAGACAAAATGGATGATTATGTGCTTGCATTGCTAGGATTGGACTAGCTTTGGACTTCTGGATCCGTGATCCTTATTTCCCTTTAACGGGTTATGCTTAGGATCAACTACTATCATTTAAACATTTTCATTTAATATTGATTGAGTGTGTATCTTTGATAGATATTGATTATTGTATACATTTGAGTGAGTTTATGGATTGTTTCAATCCTATGAATGCATATAGTTTGACTCTACATAATTCCCATGTCGTGCTGTGCTTTTCTAAGTGATACCCCATGATTCCGCCATGTTGGGGTGTTACACTAAAACTCACAGAGAAATACTTGGAGCCTGATTAGAAATCCTCATTGTTATGGTGGTCGGGTCCACTAGAGACCATGGATTGCTAATACTTTTCAGAGAGTAATGAATGGAAGTAAAACAATCTGCAAAATGGAAACAGATATTGTCAAACCTCATTTCTATAAATGGGGTAAGTATTCGAAATTAAGTAGAAAATCCGGAGGTAAGGTAACATTAACTCCAGACTCCATGACAAGATGGCTTCGTCAAGATGTGTCTCTTTTAAAATAAATGATCTAGAGCATATGTATGCATGTGAGATGTTGTTATCTAATAAGTGTTTGAAAACATCGGACTTTACTCCAAATGGAAAAGTAGAATTCTAGTACATTGATGCAAAGATGGGTCGTGGAGGGAGGGGACAAAGGGGTCGTGGAAATGGGGAAGGGGAGGAAATTACAATAATGCAAAGGTCGTGGAGGGAGGGGACAAAGGGGTCATGGAAATGGAAAAAGGAGGGGAAATCTCAATAATGCAAACAGGGGTGGTAGTCATGGAGGGGACGGGGAGGGGGGCAAAGGGGTAATGGGAAATGGAAAAAGGAGGGGAAATCTCAATAATGCAAACAGGGGTGGTAGTCATGGAGGGGACGGGGAGGGGGGCAAAGGGGTAGTGGGAATGGAGAAGGAAGGGAAATTCAATAATGCAAACAAGGGTGGTAGTCGTTTAATATGGACGAAGGTGGAGACAAGGTAGGAGGGGAAGGGTAATGGAAGGCCATGATGAAAAATAGTTGAAATCAGAGGAAAGGTGAACCAGTTATGTTGAAACATGGTATCTTTTGTTTTAATATTTTTTTGTTACCTTGTTTTACCTTTTCTATAGTACCACCACAACAACAACAACAAAACCCAATCCCTGTAAGCGGGGTATGTGGGAGGTGAGATATATGTAGACAGTCTTGCCTCTACCCAGATCAATACCTTCTTCTCCTGGCCAAACCATCACTAGCATCGTATGCCTTCTCCAGTTCAAGGAAGGCACAATGCAATACTTTTTGTCTTTCCTTATGCATCTCCATAAGACTTCTGTTGATGTGGATAGCCTCTATCATCGACCTCTGATGTGTGAAATCTAGTTTAAAATTTATAACAAGATCTACCGCTAACTGACTACAACACACTTACGGGCAGTGTACCCGTTCGTATGTAATATAGCTAACTGGCAAGACCAAGATCAAACACAAGGACTGATTGTTGTACTAAAGGTTGTATAAATGTGAAACAAGTAAAAAGTTTGGTGTGACCGAATTGTCACTTTGCGATTCTGAAAACTATGTAATCAACAAGTAAAATAAAGTACTCAACCGGTATCAATCGAGAGCACGCGAAAAGAGTTTGAGTTGTAAACAAATAATTAAAAAGCCATCTATGTCGAATCCGCTACGCAAAAAGTCTAGGTTGCATATAGGTTAAGCTCAAAATTCATATGTGTTGGTGATAATAATCGTGATAAGACAAAAACACAACCGGGTGCACTTCGTTTGTAAAATCGACTCGATCACCTATTCAATCCAATTTCTTGCAACAAGTGGTACCACTAACCCTATTACAATTCCTCGAACTAACTAAATTGTTTGATTATTTAAATAACATATTTTATCTTTGTGAAAGAAACATGGTACCACCAACCGTTAAATCCACTTAACAAAGTAATTTCTATTAGACTTGTATTCTTTGCTATCATACCATGACCTAGCAAGAGTTATTCATAGACAAACAACTAAAATAATACTTGCATTCAACTAGTACCACTATCGAAGAACACAAACATCACCAAGAACACAAGTTTAAGTAGAAGAAATCACTTCATTAAGATCTTGACAAAATGTTAAGTAAAACCAACTTGAATCCAAAATATTATGCAACCATAACTAATTGTTTCACTTCATCTTCATAGATGTATAGAGATTTAGCTACTCATAATGAAAAGAGCTGCAAATTCAAATAAAAAGGAGAACATAGTGTACCAAATGTGAAGTAATAATCCAAATCGAGGTTACAACCGAGCTACAATCACTAATCGAGAGCCAAAATTAATCTTCAAGTCTTCTTAAAATCGGCTGGAGAGAAAGTATGGAGGCTGGAGTGTCCAAGATTTGGTTTAGGGTTGAGTGGGTGCTGGTTTTTATACCCCAGGAGAGAGAAAATCGTGATTGCAGCACTTTCTCGCGCCGCAATTTCTGTTTCTGAGCAAAACTGGACCAAAAGCTGCAAAACTCGCGCCGCGAGTTTCACCTGGATTCGTCATTTCAGCTTCGTTTTCGACCATGCTTCATCCGTTAGTGCATTCGGACCATTCCTAAGTCGTTTTCTACCATTTGTAAGTGAAATACCTACTTTAGACCTGAAATCACTAGCAAATACCATAAAGCACCACACAACATGTATAAACGGCTATCAAACGTGCATAAAACGTCCAAATAAGATGTGAGAAATATGTATATATTGAGACACATCAAACCTCCCCACACTTAAACCTTGCTTGCCCTCAAGCAAGTATGCACTTAAATCGATTCTCAATAACCAAACAAAATGTCACAAACAATTATAATTAATCCGGAAGTTTCCAACCAAGCGGTGTTGAATACCAAAAGCAAATGCATTTAAAAACTAATGAGCAAAGTTTAAGACGAAATCAGAAAATCCGACTAATTTAGAGCAAAACCATCTTTCGGTTACAATTAGAATCCTCTCTATGCTTGTGTTTACCTCTTTAACATTTCTATCATTCCAACTGACCTTAGGCTCGTTCTTACTAAGCTATAATCTACTAGCAGGCTTCACAATTATTATTGGCAACATAAGCAATATTCCACAATGATTATCGGTATAATTGTCCACTTAAACACTCACGCCATTGGTTTTCCATAAGGTTTTCATTACTTTATACGTATGAGTCCCTTGACAAAACATACTCCAACGGTCTAGAATTGCAACTCTATCCACACATTAGGTGATCATACGAAAGTGTACTTTAAGCGTCCGGCCAGCGGTTCGCTACGGATACGTGAGTATCGTTAAGAGACATACGCCAGAACTCAAGGTTGGGTTGCATATACAGAGACCATGCTCTAAACACAAACACATGTGAGAATAAAAAGTTTTATAATTTAACACCCGTGATTTTTGATGAGACCCGTGTAGCGAACTTTCTGACAACCCATCCCAAGTTGGAAGCTTTAGGTGAGCTAGGTAAAACGAAGTTACCCCAAGGACTTACTTGTTCGAATCTCAAAGACCACATTAGCATTAGACTATTATGAAAAAATTAAGTGCATTCTCGCATGTGCCACCCATTTGATGCCGAAGCACCCCAGACACCCCGATATAAAGACCAAACATAATGACTAGAGCTACAACCTATAACATAAGAATTAAGGACCGGACATCCGGTCTGCAAACCATATGTTAAGTCAAATTACCACAAGCATATTTAATACATTTTGAGCTTTTCATGCACACAAGTTGCAAAATTCAAATGGAAAACCTCAAGCGGTGCCTACCAATACATCATCTAGTGAAGCTATTATTCACATTAGGTTCATCATTAAGGTACAATTCGCAAGCAACCTATATTATTTGAAGTTCGGAACAAGCATATGACCCCTTGGAACGATGAAATGCCACAAGCACTAGGAAAGGAAAGCTAAAGGTAAACAATCTCAAGTTTTATCCTAGATTGGCAAAATTCAAAGTCCTCATTTCTCGTCTTTGCACAAAACCTATAGCCTCAAAAATTTAAAAACATAACCAAAATGCTAGTAAAGGAAAGAAACTTCAAATTTTTTCATTTTTCCAATTTACCATCCCCCTCCCCACACTTAAGTTGTACATTGTCCTCAATGGACGAATAACTAAGGCAAACAATGGGAAAAGGGAAAAATGCAAAATGTAGAAATGAACAATGAAAAACCTCCGGGTGAAAGCAAGAATTCACCAATGCAAAGTTGAAGCCAAAATTTAAGTGGGTGCTGAACTGACTGCCAGCATAAACCCGCTTGTTTGTTCCAAAAATTCCCAAGGCATTCTCTCACAATTCAACTTGCAAACTGGAAATAATCACCTGACAATCACCAAAAGCAAAATACCAAAACAACTACATAGTTCATAATAAAGGAAATACGGAAAATACTACAAATGTCTCATCGCCTAAACGGCGGAATTACAACCAAATCGAAAGGAAATAAAGTTCAAAGTTCCAAAAGTTTCAGAAAATAGAAAAGAAGATAGAATAGATCAATTCTCCTCCATGTCATGGGAGGAGGGAACACCGTCACCAGCGTCAGGATCGGTCGGCTCACCAAATATGCCTCGGTAGAAATCAAAACCAGGCCCCGAATAGCGCTCTCAACTGCTATGTCTATATGTCCCAAATTGGGGCATATCCTGAGCGCCCCCTGTGGTCCCGCTAGTGCCTGATGCGCTCGAACTCGGTCCTGCCCAACCGGGCTGCTGCTGCTGATCAGGATGTGGACAGAAAAATCCATAAGTGGTGCTGGCCGGCATGAAAATTGGAGGAGGACTAAATGCCTGAGTAGGCGGTGGTGGAGGTGGGGACTCTGGTCTGATCCAATGGTTGATGTAGGGAGACCAATACTCGTTTTGGAAGCCCAGGCGGTTCACTTGGCTCCACATCGTCCTCTGTCCATCCATCATCATGTCCTGAGTGTCCCTGAGCTCCCGCTGATTACCCAGGATCTCATCAGACCTGCTTCCCCAATCTGCAAAATCATAAGCTGGATAAGGGTTAGGCTGCTGCTGCAGTATTTGGGGTGGCGAGTCCACCCTCTGTCTCTGTGCAGGCGGCTCCTGCTCCTCATCCGACTGTAAATCCCTCGGGTTAGTACTCTTCATCAAATTTGACTTCTTCATCTCCGTAGTGTCAATAAGGGAGGTGTTCAAACAAAGAGTAATACCCGACCTACCCGCTGGTGTGTCACAACCAAGCCTCTCTACCATCTGGGTCACAAAATGACCACACAAATACCTATGCTCCCGAGACTTATACATATGTCTAGCCAAAATATACGGAGCACACCCGAACCAACCAGAAGACGGGAGCTCCTGAAACTGCCTAAGCAACCACAAATCATCAGAGGTGAGCTTATCGGTTGCATTTCCCCGATGGAGAAATGAATAGGTGATCATCTTGTGAAGAATCCTCAGTCTCTTGGACCTAATGTCCGACACCTTGCTAACCCCAGAATAAAACCTGTCCTTCCCAGAAATGCTCAGCCAATATGTGTCAAACGACACATCGTCCTCAAAGAATGAAATAGCAAATTGACTCCGGTTTACAAACGGATATACCTCCCCATCCTCAAAATCCTGAATCTGGAACATTCCACATAAGTATCCAAACTCGGCAACAGTACAGTGGCGCTGCTTACCTCCCAACCTAAAATGTACTACCCGATCCTCCATAGGATCCTGTATGGGTAAGTCTTGCACCTGCAGAGTGGAGTAGAACTCTTGACACCACTCCTTCACCACCTCCTTTCTTAATTCAAAAATTCTGTTCCACATTGGTATACGTATCAACCGACCCGCCCTTTCATCCATAAACTCGGTCGAAAATCTCTGTTCAAAATAACCCATGAGATCCGCCTCTCGAATCATCTGCCAATCCATGGTCCGAGGGGCGACCAATACATAATCCTGAATTTCACACAACCTGTTCAAGTATGCCTGGCGCTCCCCCTTTGGAGCATTCGGGAACTTAAGCCAATGGTGGGTTGTTGGTTTCAGCGACTTAATCATGCTGCTCTGTCTTGCAGAAGGCGCCTTGTAGGTTTCATCCACGTAGTCAAACTCATAATCTTGTGGCCAAACGTTGCCCTCATACCTTTGTGGTCCCTGTTGCCTCTGCAAAAACAACCAAAAATATACTTAATAAGTAAAAGGAATACTAAGGAGTGATAACGAAAAGCTAAGGCAAAGAAACGACAAAAACGGCGAACAGAACAGAACCTCGCGCCGCGACCCAGTTCGTTTTTTGTTTTTTTTTTTGAATGGGTTTTATCACTAATTAACAATGCTTTAACTAATTTGAATTAAAATAAATTAAAGGTGACTAAATCTAGAAAAGCCCCAAATTAAAAATTAAGAACCCTAATTGGATTTTTCTAAGATTAATCTCCAAAATTAGACAATACTAAGTGACATAACATCAATACAACACTATCTAAGCAATCAACAAGCATCAATTGAAAGAAAAATTAAAGATACAAACAAACCCTAATTATTATTGAAATAAAGATTAAAAAGAAAAGAAAAGAAAACTTACCCTTGACATGATGACGATGATGATATGGAAGAATGAAGAGAGGGAGAAGAGAAATCACAAACCCTTGAGTGTGTGTGTGTGTGTGTGAACCGTTTGTGTGTGTGTGATTTTGGAAAAGAAAGAATTTTGAGAGGGAGAGAATGAAGGTAAGAAGTAAAAGGATCGGCCCCGGTGGTTTATTTTTACCCCAATTCTATTTTATTTTTTATTTTAATTAAAAGGGAAAAGAAAACTTACCTGACCAGCATCACCTCGCGCCGCGACCAGGTGACCTCACGTCGCGACCCAGTCCAGCCACTCGCGCCGCGACTACCTCGTGCCCGCGAGATTATCCTCTGACCTGAATGACCCAAAACTCGCGCCGCGAGCAGACAACCTCGCGCCGCGAGCAGACAACCTCGCGCCGCGATTTGTGCCTGTTTCTCCAATTTCGGACTTTTCAACACACATTTTCTCTTGTCGGTTCGACCTGACCGACTTATCACCTGTAGATCTCAACAAAAACACATAAAATAGAAAGAAAAGTACTGAAATAAATAAAAAATAATAAAAACACACGGGTTGCCTCCCGAGAAGCGCTTTATTTATTTACGAGTCATTAGCTTGACTCGATCAAACCTCAAAGATTAACCAAGTTGGAGCCTTTAACCCCCCTCCCCACACTTAAGTTGTTGGGAGTTCCATCCTTAATAGGTGGGAAGCAATCATCTTTCATCTTCGTCCGAATCCAATCATTTGCTCGACCAAAAGCGTCCACCCCCAACATCAACTCCTCTTTCTCTTCAGTTGACAAATTCGAACATAGTTCTTTCGACAACTTCACATTACAACGAGAAACCGCGGACTTGACACGATCGTACAATTTACGGATCTTAGCACTTCGGCTACTTGTTGGTCGAGAATTAATCACTAGTGTTATCTTCCCCTCATTTCCCTTTTTCTCCACTACATCGTCCGACTGTTCATCAATCTGAGAATCACTAGAACTAACACAAACAGTCTCAATAGAATTAACAACGTTAGGTGAAGAAAAAGAAGTAGTGTTCAAGAATTCTACCGATTCATCCCCCGTTCTCAATGTAAGCTTACCACGCCCGACCTCAATGGTAGCATCGGCCGTAGCAAGAAATGGTCTTCCTAGAATAAGGGGTACGTTTAATGCTTCACCCACATCAATAATGATAAAATCCACAGGAAAGACCAAACCACCCACTTTGACCAACACGTCTTCTAAAATTCCCATAGGTCTTATAATGGATTTATCGGCCAATTGAATTTTCATGTTGATGGGTTTAGGTTTTCCTAAGTTCAGTTTAGCATAAATAGATGAAGGCATTAAATCAATACTAGCACCTGAATATGTCAATGCCTTACTCACAGTCAAATCACCAATCTTGCAAGAAACAGTAAAACTACCTGGATCCTTACGCTTTTCGGGTAACTTACCCGCCACTGCCGCCGAGCAAACATTTTCCAAAATTTTAGTCTCCACCTCAGCCAACTTTTTCTTGTTCATCAAAATTTGCTTCAAACATTTTGCATATCCTGGCATCTGCACAATTGCATCTAAAAACGGAATATTGATATGTAACTTCCTTAGATCACTTACAAACTTATCCATTCGCTCCTTCATCTTTTCCTTCATCAATCTCTGTGGAAAAGGAATCTTCGGTTGGTAGGGTTTCAACACGGTTTCCTTGATCGGTGTGGCTTTAGGAATCAAAGTGGTCACCACGGGCGGTGACTCCATCTCTACCTCTTCATCAACATCATCTTCAAACTGCCCAACTCGAGGAGAAACATTAGAAGTACAAGAATTATCAATAGGAGAAGTAATTACCTTTCCGGACCGTGTGGTTATGGCATTAACGGTTTCATTCCGGTGTTTGGGTGCTTTGTACTTGTCATCCCCATTTCTCCATGATCCTCCTTGGCCTTGATTCGGGTTTTGTTGGGTGTTGCTCGGAAGAGTACCCGGTTGCCTTTCTTGGTTTCCCATTCTATCAATTCTCTTTTCCAAGTTGGAAATCAAGGCATGGGTGTTGCGATTGCTTATGTCAATCTTGTCATGCAAGCCCCCGATCTTGTCATTCAAAAGCTTGGAATAATTCTCCATTGAGATATTCCTTTTCTCTTGGGCCTCCTCTCGTTTGTCTTGTTTGTCAAGGAACTTGGACATCATGGCCATGAGCGGTGATCCTTCGCCCTCGTCTTCTTCTCGCCTTGGAGGTGATGGTGGTTGTTGTTGGTTAGGCGCGCCATGATTGTCATCCTTCTGCCACCTATTTTGAAAATTTCCACCACGATTGTTAGAATAAGTATTAGAAGAGTTAGAATAGTTACCTTGATATCGGCCTTGAAAATTTCCGCCACGTTGGAAAAGAGGTTGATATTGGCCTTGACGTTGGTTTTGAACGAAATTTACATCTTCATTAACTACCGACTCACACTCATCGGGATGGTGTGGTCCGCCACAATTGGTACATCCCCCGGCCATAATCTTCACATCACGCTCAAGCCCACCAAAATTATTCTCCACCATTGAGAACCTCTCATCCATCCGGTTAGAAAGTGCCCGAATTTCAGAAATTACCTCGGATGTTTCACCCTCATCAACTCTAGCTACTACCTTACGCGACCTCCTATCTTTATTCGAAGTCCTAGAGACTTGAGCTTTTACCATATCCTCAAACATTTTCCAAAGCTCACTTGAGGTCTTGTAACTAATGCTACCTCCGCACGTCATCACCATTTTCTCATAACTCTCCCTATTCATCCCATCCATGAATATCCCCACAATTTCGGTGTCACTCACCCCATGCCCGGGACATTCCCACAAGAGATCTTTCATTCTTAACCAAGCTTCAACAATAGACTCATCCTCATCTTGCCTAAAAGATCTAATTACAAGTATAAGCTCTCTTTCCCGATTAGCCGGGAAGAATCTCTCAATCAAAGCTTCCCTAACCGCACCCCAAGTAGTCAAGCTATCCGGTGCCAAACCCTTCAACCATTTGTGAGCCTCTCCCGTGAGAGACATGGGAAAAAGCTTCATCTTGACGTTGTTGGCCTGATTTTCCCCATAATTGAATAAGTTGCAAATCATCTCAAACTTGTCAAGATGCTCATGAGGATCTCTTTTGTGCCTTCCGTCAAAGCACAAATCTTTAACCATTTGCAAGTGATTGCCTTTCACCGTGAAAGTGTCAATTTCGGGTGCACGAATGGCCGATTGGCGAGATGTTGGTATAGTTCGAGGAAGGTCCTCGATCTTCATGTTGAAGAGATCAGAGGGTTTTGTTGACCGGCCATGTTGACGGTTGTTTTCGGTGATTCGGGTGGAGTAGGTGTTTTATCGAAGAGTGGTTCTTCTTTTTCGGAATGGTAACCCCACTCGTTACTTCCCGACTCGTAATAAGTCTCGTGAAGTATGTGGTCGGATTTGGGTCTAGGAGTGGTGTCTATGAAAAATGGGTTCGGAAGTTGATGGTTGTGATGTTTGTGTTTTGGTGCGCTTTTTGAGTTTTTCGGGGTTAGATGTGGCTCTCACTAATGGTTTCCCAGAAGTACGAGTGTTCATCCACCACCTGTGAATAATCTGCGAACACAACACAACAAACAAAAACCTTAATAGCACCTAGGGTACAATTAAAGCAAACTAAAATAAAATAAAGCAAGTAACTTCTCCGTGCAAAGCACGAAAAAGGATCGATTCACAGAATCTCAACCAAAAGTACTTAAAATCAATCCCCGGCAGCGGCGCCAAAAACTTGATGTGTGAAATCTAGTTTAAAATTTATAACAAGATATACCGCTAACTGACTACAACACACTTACGGGCAGTGTACCCGTTCGTATGTAATATAGCTAACTGGCAAGACCAGGATCGAACACAAGGACTGATTGTTGTACTAAAGGTTGTATAAATGTGAAACAAGTAAAAAGTTTGGTGTGACCGAATTGTCACTTTGCGATTCTGAAAACTATGTAATCGACAAGTAAAATAAAGTACTCAACCGGTATCAATCGAGAGCACGCGAAAAGAGTTTGAGTTGTAAACAAATAATTAAAAAGCCATCTATGTCGAATCCACTACGCAAAAAGTCTAGGTTGCATATAGGTTAAGCTCAAAATTCATATGTGTTGGTGATAATAATCGTGATAAGACAAAAACACAACCGGGTGCACTCCGTTTGTAAAATCAACTCGATCACCTATTCAATCCAATTTCTTGTAACAAGTGGTACCACCAACCCTATTACAATTCCTCGAACTAACTAGTTTGTTTGATTATTTAAATAACAATTTTTATCTTTGTGAAAAAAACGTGGTACCACCAACCGTTAAATCCACTTAACAAAGTAATTTCTATTAGACTTGTATTCTTTACTATCATACCATGACCTAGCAAGAGTTATTCATAGACAAACAACTAAAATAATACTTGCATTCAACTAGTACCACTATCGAAGAACACAAACATCACCAAGAACACAAGTTTAAGTAGAAAAAATCACTTATTAAGATCTTGACAAAATGTTAAGTAAAACCAACTTGAATCCAAAATATTATGCAACCATAACTAATTGTTTCACTTCATCTTCATAGATGTATAGAGATTTAGCTACTCATAATGAAAAGAGCTGCAAATTCAAATAAAAAGGAGAACATAGTGTACCAAATGTGAAGTAATAATCCAAATCGAGGTTACAACCGAGCTACAATCACTAATCGAGAGCCAAAATTAATCTTCAAGTCTTCAAAATAGTTTTGATGATGAAAAACACTTGAAAAACCCTTAAAATCGGCTGGAGAGAAAGTATGGAGGCTGGAGTGTCCAAGATTTGGTTTAGGGTTGAGTGGGTGCTGGTTTTTATACCCCAGGAGAGAGAAAATCGTGATTGCAGCACTTTCTCGCGCCGCGACCTCTTTTCCTCGCGCCGCGATTTCTGTTTCTGAGCAAAACTGGACCAAAAGCTGCAAAACTCGCGCCGCGAGCTACCTAGGTCGCGCCGCGAGTTTCACCTGGATTCGTCATTTCAGCTTCGTTTTCGACCATGCTTCATCCGTTAGTGCCTTCGGACCATTCCTAAGTCGTTTTCTACCATTTGTAAGTGAAATACCTGCTTTAGACCTGAAATCACTAGCAAATACCATAAAGCACCACAAAACATGTATAAACGGCTATCAAACGTGCATAAAACGTCCAAATAAGATGTGAGAAATATGTATATATTGAGACACATCAACCTCCCTGGCATAAAGCCGAATTGGTACTCTGCCACCTTCGTGACCCTCCTAAGCCTCATCTCGATCACTCTCTCCCATAGCTTCATGGTATGACTTAAACGTTATTAATGTCCATGTAGTTGTTACAACTCTACATGTCCCTCTTGTTCTTATAGATAGGTAGAACCTCACTAAATCTGCATTCCTCTTGCATTTTTGCATTTGTCGAGATCTTGTTGAAGAGGCTTGTCAACAAGCTTACACCCATGTCCCCCAGGCATCTCCATGCCTCAATAGGGATTTGATTTAAGCCTACTACTTTGTTTCTCCCCATCTTCTTTAGGCAAAACCTTACTTCCTCTTGGCAGATCCTCGTATCATCGTCGTCGTAGCATGTATCTGAGTCTGTATCATGGCCAACCCCTCCTTCACTTCGCCCCGACCTTTTCCCATTAAACATATTGGCAAAGTAATCTCCCCACCTTTTCCTGATGTCTCCTTCCTTCGCGATGCTTCGTCCGCTTTCATCTTTGATATATATGACGTCTCTTAATTCCCTACATCTTCTGTCGCTCGCTTTAGCAACATTGAAGATATCATTTTCGCCTTTTTGGAGTCTAGCTTCTTATACAGTTCTTCGTAAGCTCTTTTTTTTGCTTTAGCTTCTCTCTTGGCTTCGCAATACCTCTCCCTTGCCAACCACTCTTCTGGTGTCTGATTCTGACTCTTGATAAGCTCTTTAAAGCAACTCTGTTTTGTCACGACCTTGGTCTGGACCTCTTCGATGATCCACCAAGATTCCCTACCCACTCTACGTTGCTTTCCTGACCCTCTGGCTCCCCCTAGTACCTCTTTAGTCGTCACCCTCATGCCATTTGCAAGGTATGTCAACTACCGAAGAGCTTCCATATGCTAACCGTCTTGAATCTCCCATGTGAACCTTGTGCTAGTCGTTGACCTAAACGTCTCCGTCGCTTCACCCCATAGGTTTTTCCACAGGATTCCGACTTTACAACCTAATCTATCTTGATTTCTCGTCTACGAACATATGCGCTGATCACGTTTATGGTCCCCTCTTATATCACCAATCTCACCAATATCAACCTATCACTGAGCCTTTCCACGTGCACTGCATAGCCTTCCTCGGATGATTAATAGAATTTATACCAGCTAAAAATAGTAAAATACTGTTAGTTTTGATACATTCATGTCCGAGATGAAAATCAAATCGTCAACAACAGGGACAAAAACTTCTTCATATTTACAAGCCAAAAGCATGGCAACCAAACAAACCAATTGTAGCTGTAATGAGAATATAGGTCTTGAATATATTCAACAACAACACATGGATCTTTTGTTTCTACGATATCGATATCCACTACAGGTTCTTCAAGTATGTCCTCCATTTCATTTCCTGCTTCAAGATTTATGACATTTATCTTAATATATCCTTTCAAACCACTACTTTATACACACAAAAATAAAAAATAGATGCCACATGGTCTTTTGAGGCTTTTTTGTTTCCAAGGACATAGGAACCCCTCGATCCTACACATCTTCCAATGATCAAACAATACTTACAATCAGCTACAAGTACAACAACAACAACAACAACAACAACAACAACAACAACAACAACAACAACAACAACAACAACAACAACAACAACAACAACAACAACCACCACAACAACAACAACAACAACAACAACAACAACAACAACAACAACAACAACAACAACAACAACAACAACAACAACAACAACAACAACAACAACAACAACAACAACAACAACAACAACAACAACAACAACAACAACAACACCACCAACAACAACAACAACAACAACAACAACAACAACAACAACAACACATGGATCTTTTGTTTCTACGATATCGATATCCACTACAGGTTCTTCAAGTATGTCCTCCATTTCATTTCCTGCTTCAAGATTTATGACATTTATCTTAATATATCCTTTCAAACCACTACTTTATACACACAAAAATAAAAAATAGATGCCACATGGTCTTTTGAGGCTTTTTTGTTTCCAAGGACATAGGAACCCCTCGATCCTACACATCTTCCAATGATCAAACAATACTTACAATCAGCTAAAATATACTAATTATCTATAATACAATCACATCAATAATCATAAAATAAGTACTTTCTTGAAATAGTATAATAATATTATATACTTCATCCGTCCCATATTAAATGTCCAATTTTGACTTGTCAAGTCTTATTCTTTGAACTTTGACCATAAATATCTTTGTTTGTGTTATATAGTAGTTGATAAAAAAGAAAATCAATAAACACACGTAAACTTTAGATTGAAGATTTGTAAGCGATTTCCAAATTTAAACTTTTAAGCTTCAAGAAAACGGGATCTAACTCACACAACCAAATATTAATCGCAAACTCATTCTTGGATTCAAGATTTATGATTTTCAAATTTTAAAAATCTTGATCCACCTTCAGATCCGAGCTTCTTGGGATACAAATATCATTCGCAAACACACATTAAAAACAAAACCAAATTCGTAAAACAAGATTTAAATTATGGGTTTTAAATAAAGTTTCAATCTTTACAATGAAATCTTGAGAATTTAACATCAATCAAATTATTGAGTAAAAAACACCAAAAATGAAAGAAAAGAAACAACATCAACCTCACACAAAAAGACTAATATAAAATTATAAACAAGAACCCAATTCATAAACAGACACAAAGTCAAAGACTAATATAAAATTATAAACAAGATCCCAATTCATAAACAGAGATTTAAATTGCTGTTTTCGAATAAAGATTCAATCTTGTAAGTTAATATATGCAAATCTTGAATCTTAATCCAATAAAAAGAATTTAAATATACTTACCTCGCTAAACCTGGAAAGATTAAAAAAAATAAAAAATGTTGGTCAATATACCCACATATATCGATTTGCCAAAAAAATGAAAGAGGAAATATGTAGGAGTGTTGCTTGTATTTTGGCTTATGCAAATTTGTGTTCACAAAAGATTCGGTTATGTCAATTCCAAAAAACACCAAAAACCTTTGGATCTAACAAATTATAATATAAATTTAACAAAAACAAAAAAAAATACAATATTTGAAAGTCTTGCGCATAGTGATAGTTACACCGTAAGATCTGGGAAGTGAGGCTTAGTGAAAAATAATAAGAATGGTGTAAAGTGACGGTGGTTGAAGGTCAAGGTGGTGTGGTTGCCAATTTGGTGGTGTGGTGAGCTAAAGAGGCTTAAGGGGCAAGGGTGTAGTCGGCAAAAAGCATCGGCAAAAAGCATCGGCTAAATCGGTTGATTGGCAACCCTATAGCACATGCATCGGCTTCTTTTGGCAAGTTTAATCGACAAGTTTTGGCAAGCAACATCGGCTAGTTTTGGCCGACGCTACTGAACGTTGGGAGCGTATGAAGTGACCGTTATTTTTTTGTTTTTTGTGAATTTCGAACGTTGGAGCGGCTGTGACTTTTTTTTTTCTTTTTCCAACTTCTATATATACATACACATATTATCAAACATACTATCACATACTATCAAATTTCATAAGGCAAAATGTCTGACGACGAACTACCCGTATATATAATCCCTGAATTCGGAAGTTCCGATTTCTCGTCGTCATCGTCTTCTGGCGGCTTCGAGTTTTTGGCTTCTGTTGCTCTTGCAGCCTTAGAAGAAGACACTGCATCGTCACGAAGATTTATTTGGAGAGATCGACACTCAGCTCATGAAAGATTGATGCCCATGTACTTTGTGGATGAGCCGATGTTTGAGGACGATGTCTTCCGTACGAGATATCGTATGTCGAAGAGGTTGTTTTTGAAAATCGTGGAAGATATCACTGCATCATTTCCATGGTTTCGGTCTTCATCGAATGCGGCGGGTATTAGAGGGTTCTCGGCAATTCAAAAGTGCACGTGCGCGCTACGGCAACTAGCGTACGACAACCTCGCCGACAACTACGACGAGGGGTTGTCGTTCTCTACTAGAACTGCACGTGAGTGTCTAGACAACTTTTGCATCGCCATAAAGCATCTTTATGGTGAAGAGTATTTGTGTTCTCCGACTAGCCACGATGTTGCGCATTTATATGAGGCGCATGAAGCTAGACATCATTTTCCTGGCATGATCGGTAGCATCGACTGTACCCACTGGACTTGGAGAAATTGTCCACATAGTTTGCGTGGGCAATACCACCGTGGTGATCATGAACACCAGACTATCATACTTGAGGCCGTTGCTTCCAATGATTTATGGTTTTGGCATGCGTATTTCGGTGTTGCAGGGTCAAACAATGACATCAATGTTTTGAAGCAATCGCCATTGTTTATTCCCGAAGTTAATGGGAAGTCTCCTGAGTACGGGTTTACCGTAAACGGGCACCGTTACAACAGAGGATACTATCTAGGGGATGGTATTTACCCACCTTGGTCTTGTTTTGTGAAGGCGTATGCATACCCGGTCGCTCGTAAGGAGAAGATAATGAAGAAACTCCAAGAGTCCGCGAGAAAAGACGTTGAGCGAGCATTCGGGCTTCTGAAGAACAAGTGGGCTATCATCGATCGACCGGCACGGATGATGGACAAAGAAAAGATCACTAACGCGATGTATGCGTGTGTTATTTTACATAACATGATCCTCAAGGACGACGGCAACGCGATATCACCGGTGTACACCAGGGATCCTCCTAACGATCGTCTTGTTACCGACCCTAATTTTCTCTATCACTTACGTAACGAAGAGACGCATTACATGTTACGTCGTGATATTTCGGAGCATGTGGGAGATCTAGATATCGATGTTTAGTAATCTTGTTTTTTATTTTTAAGTATTTGTGTGTTTTATGTTTTAAATAAATGTAATGTTTTATTTAGTTGTATTGTGTTTTTTAAGTTTAATAAAAGTTTAAGGTTTGTTTTGTAAATTTTTCCAATTGGCAAAAAATAGCACTATAGCATGTAGTTTGGCAAGATTTGGCTAGTTTTTGGCTAAAATTGGCTTCGACACATGGCGGCTCCTTATTGGTTGGACACTTGCCAAAACTTGCCAAATTGCCACAAGTTTGGCACTACACCCTTGCCCCTAAGATCTGGATCTGGTTTCAAATGGAAATAAAACAAGAATTTCAAAAAGCCCTAATAAGATAGATGTGTGAGAGTGTCACAGATACATGTAGGGTTGGATTTGAATTGAACGACTTTTCATTTATTGAACCACGTGGTTACATAAATGCAAACAGATGTACATTTGTACAAAAATTTTTCTATCTATCTATATACCCTTAAAAAGATTATAAGGTATGTGTTGAAAGTTTAAAAAATTGAGACGAAGATATTACTTTTACCCTTACCTACCTCATTATCTTCACACACACCAAGATAATCAAGCACTTCCTCCAATTTAAATCCCCTCCCAACCCCCCCCCCCCCCCCCCAACCCCCCTCTCTCGCCTGCTTGAGCAACCTCTTTCGCCCTCTTTGTTTGTCATCTACTCACAAATACACGATGGATGAGATTCATGGATCTTCAATCTTTTGTCTACACATTACAGCAGCAGCAACAGCAACAGCTCGTCAATAGTATTCGTCGCAACGCGTGGGTACCATGCTAGTACTACTATATAAAAGTTATAGTCCTATGTTGAAAGTTTATAAAAAACGAGACACGCGAATTGACCAAACTACCCTTAATTAATTAAATCACCATCAACCCTTATTTAATCTAAACACACCATTAATCCCTTATGGTACTATCCCTTTAAATCAAACATATTTACATCAATTACCTACATCATTCGACGCTACCACCACCATCACCATCCATCGCTGCCATCATACCACCGTCATCGCCGCCGCATTGCGCAGGTACCATGCTAGTTTATATTTATCTTGATTTTGAATACAAGTATTTAATGTATTTGGAAAAAAAATTCAACTTGTTAGAGAGATACTTAATAGAATGCATTAACATTGAAGTTACAAGGTGTAACTCTTATTGTCTGGTAGAAATTAAGGCGGTGTTTATTTAATGACTTAATAAAAAGTTCATGACTTAATCAAAAATACCTAATGCATTAAGTTTCAAAAGTGTTTGTTTTTTTTACTTAATAAACAAAAAATAACTGTAAAAAACTTAATCCATACATATATTATTATATGCATTAAGTATTTTTGATTAAGTCATGAACTTTGTATTAAGTCATTAAATAAACACCGCCTTAATTTCTACCAGACAATAAGAGTTACACCTTGTAACTTCAATGTTAATGCATTCTATTAAGTATCTCTCTAACAAGTTAATTTTTTTTCCAAATACATTAAATACTTGTATTCAAAATCAAGATAAATATAAACTAGCATGGTACCTGCGCAATGCGGCGGCGATGACGGTGGTATGATGGCAGCGATGGATGGTGATGGTGGTGGTAGCGTCGAATGATGTAGGTAATTGATGTAAATATGTTTGATTTAAAGGGATAGTACCATAAGGGATTAATGGTGTGTTTAGATTAAATAAGGGTTGATGGTGATTTAATTAATTAAGGGATATATTATTTATACATTCAGTCACTTTATCAATTCAGTGAAAAAACAAACTCAAACTGGTAAGGATGTGAGAGACGACGATACATAGTATTAGTTGGTATTGTATTTTCTTCATAGTGGCCAGATGAACTTTTACACCCTAATTTGAACAACCAAATGCATATCAAACGAAACATCATCCATACATTATGAATTTCATCGAAAGTAAATAAGTACAAAACTGCGAAATATACCTCTTGATCCATTAGTTTTAGAAGTTGTTGATATGTTATGTGTTTTAAGCCTACTGAAATAATAGTTTATGAAAACAGGAATACTGGTTTATAAAGAGGATAGAGATGCAGTCAATCCCCTATATACCTAATCCCCTATATACCGGAGCTTTTTTCTCCACCCATGGGACACCAAAGTTTGTAACCGACGATGAAAGTTTGTTTAATTGAATGAGATTTTTGTCTATTAAATTTAAGGGGTTTGCTAAACGCAGGCCTTAGGGCTGCAGTTAAAGTGCATTAAATAGTTGTATACTTACCATAAAATTTAGGAGGTGGGCTTTTGATATGGAAAGTACAAAATTTTTTATGTACAAATTAAAATAGTTGCTTGAATGACCAATAGAATGTTTAATCTAGTTTTGAATAGAAGTATTTGATGTGTTCTATAAATTAGATTTACATTTGGAAAAAATTTCAACCCATTAGAAAGTTAGTTAACAGATACCGAGTCATCCTTCCCACCTCTGCTAAAAGACTTGGATAAGAAAAACAAAGCAGGAACCTGCAACTACCTGTTGTCCATAAGCTTGGGACTTGTCAGATACAGGACAAACAATTGCTTGACGGGGACTAAGCCAAAATGGCCATTTACCCTTATAATGCTCCAATAGTATAGCAAACATGCGTTCAACTGATCCTAGAATAGCTCGGTGTATCATTACAGGCCTCTCTCTTTTAGTCTCGTCTTCTACTGAATACGACAAATTAAATCTCTTGGGGAGTTGGAAGTCCAACTGTAACAATAAACATCTTCTAGTTCAGTTTATATGTTCAAGCACAACACCCGGATATCATAGTGGTTAATGTTGTAAATAACCTGTAAGGTTGCACACTGGAATTTTCTTTTCATTGCATCGGAAACAGATATATCAATTTTTGGCCCGTAAAATGCCCCATCAGCTTCATTGATCTAGCAACAGAGAACAGCACAAAGATAAGGATCAGGAGAAATCCATCAAATAATCAAATAAGTTCACCTTTAAATCAAGGGAGGGGGGGAGCAGGTCAGACATACTGGACACATGTCAAAAAAGGCCATTTATGCGCTTAAAAATGGGTTGAGGTCACTATTATGGCGACTTTCGACCCATTTGGCTAATTTTCTTGTAAGCCAGGTTTATCATCTTACCCGTTTGACCAAAAATAACCAATTTATAGATAAAGTGGTTGAAACTGGCACCTCTACTCAAGACCTTAACATATTAAAATATTATGTAGATCAAGGCTGCCCAACATAGGGCTCTAACAGATCAGAAACAGATTTGAGAAGCAATGTTACGAAAACATAAACCAGAATCAAACCGAATGTACGCGGTTTAGTCCCTGGTTCCTTTAATGATTCTGTTAGTCAAAACTCGAAACTAAACTTTGCCTGCCCCTGGACCTCCGCAGACATTACTCGACATTTTAGCACCCTAAATGGCTAAATTCCATCATTGTTCGATTTGATGATTTTAGGGTAGATCAAGATATTCAACCTGCCACGGCTTTCCAAACTCGTTCAATGCACCTTCAAGTGCTTTCTCTGCTTTATCCCATGTTTCCAGATCCCCGAGGTATTTCTCAGGCCTCTATAAGACATAACAATGTAAATTAGCATGAAACTTATCGTGAAGGTATCAAATATCATAGCATAAATAGCAGATATATGAATCATGGCAGATTTCAAACAATCACTTAACAATCACCTTAGTAACACATATTTTTGCTTTTCTGTGTTTATTTCTATTTTGTAAACTTGATAAACATCAAATGGTTTATTGAAAAGATAAACCGAAAGCACTACATTGAATGCAAGTATTATAGCATTAGATGTGGCAGATTCAATTTCGACCCATTCATTTATGAATAAGTTGATTTGTGTACTATAAACTTTAACAGTTATGTTAAAAAAAACTAGTTTAAAAGGGAACTTGTCAAACAGATCATAAGATCCAAACAATAATTTTAACCCATAATAACTTACAAAAACATGCTTCAAATTCTTAGATAAACATTCGATACACTAAATATTCACTAAAACAGTAAAAAAAAATGGTCAACAAGTATTTTCGGACGACACAGCCAAGCCGTTTTAATCTTTTGCCCAACCCGCCCATCCTGCCACCTCTTATATTAGCATAACTTTTATAGATATACCAAGTAAGCTATAGGCGATATGAAACAAAATAGGACTAGATACACATACTGTTTATAGCTTTAGTTCATAGGTGAAACCAAATACATCATATGCGTAATCGATGAATTTTAACACACTCTTCGCTTCATCTTTTATCTGTATATATCAAGAAAAATGTCAAAGACACATACAAAGGAGAATTCGAGAGCTACTATTACTAATGGTGAGGAAACCTAATCTCACCTGGGATTCTCTACAGAAAATATGAGCGTCGTCCTAAGAAAACACAAGACGGTTAGATAGAAAGAATAACACAAGCAATTTATGATAAGTTGCAGATTATCAGGTGAAGAAAAATGAGCAAACAAGATTGCTAGGAACATGATTAAAATAAATGTGTTTCTTGCTCCGATTTAGTTGGATGTACAGAAATCAAGACCATAACAGTTTAATCTCACAAGAAGCTAACGAAAAAGAACAGATGATGCACACCTGCTGAAACCTTCGAACACGAGTCAACCCGGTCAATGCACCGCTGGCTTCATTACGATGCAGAACCCCGAAGTCAGCTAAACGAAGCGGTAGTTCTGTAAAAATGAAAACAAAGCAAGTTTCAATAACTTTTAGGGTTTACACAAGTGGTTGATAGTAAGCCCAGCTAGAGGTTTCACGATGGACGAGCAGGGTATCAGGTCAAAGCACGTTAAAGTTGAGAATATTGTTCTTACCCTGCAACACTTAATTGTCTTCTTTAGAACAGTCAACAGTTAATGTTTTTATTTTGATTAAAAGCACGATGGTATTTCAAAAACATAACCAAACTTATAAAACGATTTATAAGGTTTTATGTATTAAAAATAGACTTTGGGTAACTTTCAACCCTCTGTTCAATCATTTTCACAACATTGTTATAATCAATAGAAATGTAAGCATGAAAACATCATAGACATACATATGCAAAAAAACTGACCCCTATAAGAACGAACTCGGTAATCAAACATCAAGCAATGTCCTGGACAATTCATTGGCTTAAGCCCGAACTCCTGTTTTTCTATCTGCATACAAAGTCATGCAACAACATTAAACTTCATCTTAAAATTTATTGACAAAAGCCATTTATACATTTTGTCCAGAAAAAAGAAAGCACACATATGTGTATTTGATTAATAACACTAACCATAGTCATACAAGCAAACATTCAAAACACAATTGGAATTGGAATTACCATAACTACACCCATAGAACCGCACCAATTGTTCATCATCTTAGCAGATATTTGATTTTCAACAGATATAACATTATGTGATTGCCATAACATTATTCAAGGTAGGAGACTTACATCAAATACAAACTTCGTAAAGGTGCATCCGAGGATGAAATAAACGAGTTAGAAAAGTCATTGAAAGTGAAACTTCCTCTTCCTACTCGAGTCCTGTACCGGTTTTGTGATGGACAAGAACCGGTCAGTGATGCATCAAGAGGAAATAAATTTAGAAATATGTGTGGGCTGATTGGTGGTTACTCTTTCTATAACTATCTTGTAAATATTTTCTTGCTGCCAATAGATCTTGTGACCAAAGAAACGCAGGATATTGTACGTCACCTTGGATTCACTAGACCAAGGTATATAGCTGTGGCAGCTTCTTCCACTTTTGCTAAAAAGATCTTTTTTCTCGACTGCGAGGCTGGTCAACTCTATGTTGGCACAAAGAATCTTTTATCCGTTCGAGAAATGATGCCATGTGTGCCAAATGAGTTGATAACTTCAGTGCATGATCCTAAAACTGGGCCACAACAAGATGCCATGTTGCTATGGTTAGAGGAACATGCCCACCGCCTTGAAAATGGAATGATCAAACTACGCGAGGAAGGAACTACTAGAAGCATCAGTCAATTCCCTGAACAACCTCCTCTGTGTTCCTCAGCTACAACAAGTGGTGTTCAGGTAGCCAAAAACTGATTTACACGTCAAGCTGTTATGTTGGTTTCTGTCAGGGTTTATAGGTTGTACAATTACACCTCTAGCTAATGTGATTATCAATTTTATGATTCTTTATGCTTTATATCTCTTACAGGTTCGTGCTTCTGCTGTATTTGTACCGGAGTTTAGTGACCTTTTGGAAGAAGCTAAGAAGTATTTGTTTGCCTACTCAGTTCGTTTATCACTTAAACCCGAGGGATGTGTAGTTCATGGAATGTCCCATGAATCCTGCCAACACTATTGGAGACGCTGGATTATTAAAACTAATGACCAGGTCGTGGATGATGTTGACGGAGAAGCCGTGATAGGCCAGGTGTTCCCTTCTATCCTTTGGTTCTCACTTTCTTATGATTATATAGAGAAGCCTTACTCCACAAAAGGCTTATTAGTTTCTCCACAATTACTGATGTGTGTGCGGGTCAAAATGGATGACTTTAGAAACAACTAAAATGGGCTGGGTTGGCCTGTAGGGTTTCCCTTTTTTGCTCTTTTTTGAAAACAAGGTCATCACTAAGAAAGCCTAGCCGAATCAGCCCCACGGGATTGAGACATGGCCCGGTAGTGACGAATCCAGGATCTAAAATTACCGGGGTCACTTTGTTGATGTGGGAAAATAAGCCGGTGAGTTGGGTGGGTAAAATAATATAAACGGGTCTGGTCCATTACAAAAGATCTTCAAACAACGAATGTGATCTCAAAAAAATATCTAAACACGTACTTGATGCAATTACTTTTTGCAAGGTTTCATACAATTATACATTTCAATCAAAAAAACAAATGACTAAATCGGCAACAATCTAAATTGCCACAATCAAATATATAAGAATATAAACAAAAAACTATAGCTACAAACTAAAGCTTAATTATTAGCAAATCAACAATGGACTAACAAATTAATTCAAATAAACTAATAAAAATCTTCTCTTTAGGAAAAGAATTCATAATAAAAATCTTCTCTTTAGGAAAAGAATTCATAATAAAAATCTTCTCTTTAGGAAAAGAATTGATAATTTTTACATTATCATTACCCTATAAAATGAGGTAACTGTGTGACACTTTTTTGACAATTTTTATAAAATGTTGATGCAAGGGGGGTCACAAACACTTTTCTATATGGTTTTGCTGGTTTTGGCATGTGTTATTTTAACATGTGCCATTAGGGTTCATCTGTTCTCAAGCCGAAATTCCAGAAAACAAAATGATTACCAATCGCTGGACTCGGACAAAAGCGACGAGGATGGTGATGACACAGATGATGAACGTAATGATCCAACCTATGTGCCTCCGCGAGGAGGCACAGGGACTTCTATTGTTATGGAGTATAATCTCCGATCGAGGCGATGAATGTAAAACTTCGATTTGATTATAAATGTTAGAAATTTGATAATTTGATATAAGTTAAAAAATCTAAGAATCAAACAACATGGAGTTCCAAACACCCATTAAGCAAATTAACACTAAAAACTAAAACTTTATATAAAATAATCAAGATTAGCTAATGCACACAAACTATTCGACAAATTGCTTGAGAGAAAAGAAAAAAGTCAAAATTAAAAATTTACTTGATGAGGTCACCGGAAATAGACTGGCGATGAGCAATCTGTTGAGCTTTAAGAGTTTCAAACAATTCAATCCGTTTTGGTATAACAGAATCAAGATAAGCATCATCCTTCACTATTGAAACTGCAGATTTTGAGGCTGACTTTGAAGCAGGATTGGCTGCTTTTCCCATGGTTGACGGCGGAGACGGCGAGTGTAGACGACGTAGAATAGTGGTGATTGGCAGCGGAACGGCGGAAGATGTTATTTAAACAGAGTAAATTTTTAACTTTTACTCCGTAAAATAATTTCTTTGATCTTTCGGTAAAAGTGGCCCATCTTAAACCTTGAACAGCTGTAACAAATTATACTCGAAACAGCCCGGCTAGTTAGGGTTATTTCATTCGTTTTATAATTTTGGATAATTTCCTTAAAAGAAATTACGAGTACATTTCTCTTTTTTAATCATGCTTTTACAGTTGGATTTAATATGTAATACTTTTATTTGGGTTATATTTAAATTGTTATGACATGTTCAAAATTATCGTACATTTCATCTAATCATTTTTTAAAAATATGCATAAATAACAGAGTATAAAAACATAATGCATGTCTTGTGCGGAAGGAGAAAAAAATCAAAGTAAAACTTGTATTCAATAATATACAAAATCAACAACGATCCCACATATATTTTAAGACCACGTCTATTGAAAACCATATAGTTTACTTGTCTCAATCAACATGATTAGCAAGTTGAACAGGCCGGTTGGCTCGAACTTATTCTCTTATTATTTTAAGTATATAATTACTTTTATGTCTAATATTTAATACGAATTAATCATATTTCTAGAGACCCTGGTTATCAAAATCCATAAAAGATTATGTACAAGAAGTGAAAATTTGTATTTGTGAAATTTAAAGTTATTATTAAGCCAGATTATATATATTTTTAGGTCATAATTGGATAATTTCCTTAAAAGAAATTACGAGTACATTTCTCTTTTTTAATCATGCTTTTACAGTTGGATTTAATATGTAATACTTTTATTTGGGTTATATTTAAATTGTTATGACATGTTCAAAATTATCGTACATTTCATCTAATCATTTTTTAAAAATATGCATAAATAACAGAGTATAAAAACATAATGCATGTCTTGTGCGGAAGGAGAAAAAAATCAAAGTAAAACTTGTATTCAATAATATACAAAATCAACAACGATCCCACATATATTTTAAGACCACGTCTATTGAAAACCATATAGTTTACTTGTCTCAATCAACATGATTAGCAAGTTGAACAGGCCGGTTGGCTCGAACTTATTCTCTTATTATTTTAAGTATATAATTACTTTTATGTCTAATATTTAATACGAATTAATCATATTTCTAGAGACCCTGGTTATCAAAATCCATAAAAGATTATGTACAAGAAGTGAAAATTTGTATTTGTGAAATTTAAAGTTATTATTAAGCCAGATTATATATATTTTTAGGTCATAATTGGATAATTTCCTTAAAGACCATATCTTTAAATAACTTTTTAAAAAGCATCAAGTTAATACCTTTACATAATGTGTGAAGAAAATTATCCAAAACTAGAAAGAAAACGAGAAAAACTAATATCATTAAACTCATACAAGAATAATTCTTCAAATGTAAAATGAGAAACTTTCAAGAGAAATATCAATAACTTTGTGGCTTATTTTAGATACCTAGATACCTTATATATTTGTAGTTATGGAAGTATACAAAAAGCAAATAGAGTTGTTCCACCAGTGTAACTCGGAAAAAAAGCTCCCATATTTGATTTATACCCACTGCCCACATACACGCAACCCTTGTTTATAGACATTCCACCGTACACGGTTGCTCCAGTGTTATATGACCATAATATTTCTCCGGTTGTAGCACTCATTGCGTAAATGGGCCCAGACCCGTTAGTTGACCCTGCGAATACAACACCGTTGGCTAAACTCACAGGGCCACTTGCAGTCGCGTTACTTGGATTCCCAGTTGACCATAAGACTTTGCCACTTGTGGCATTCATCTACACCCATCCACCACTAGTCGTCGTAATATTTGATGGCTTCAATGTGAAATTACTTTGCGCACTATTGGCAATGTTTGTGTAAACTGTCTTTTCATCCGTTGCTGATCCCCATGTACCTCCTCCACCCGCACCTCCAGGTCCAGCTTCCTACATTTGACACTTTTAGTCGTATATATGTTCAGGCTTACCGAATTAGTCACATTTATCATTTTTCTTTTATCTACTGGACGTACATACTTTTATATTAACCAAGGATAAGAATTCCATACAAATTCACAAATACAAATATCTACAATCTGTTTGTCATTAAAAATGAACATTAAGTATTTCATTAAGCTTTCCTAGGGAAAAAAAACCATGCTATGGTCATCACTGATTTTTATAATTTTATGTTTAGTGGGATGTCTGATTGAAACTTTGTGAACAACATGGTAAGGTCACAGATAGCTATTTGTGAATATAAAATGAAATGAATGAAAACATTACCGTAGACCAAACGATACTACCATTGTCACGATCCAAAGCCCAAGCAATCCCACTCTTCTGTACCGCGGCAACAATGTCACGCTTTCTTCCACGAACATTAATAGTTAGCATCATTGGCGCTTGTGCAAAATCTGCATCTGGATTAAGGCCAGGCGGACACCTGAAGTCGAAAGATTATTACAAGCAAAAAACCAAACGTCGTATCCCCCTAACTGCTTATACCAAATGATGTTTCCTGAATCCAAATCAAGTGCTAAGATTGAATTGGAATGGTTTTCGGGCTCTATGCACTTATCTTCCTCTGTTGGTGTTGTCTGATTGTTTTGTGCTTCTTGGCATTGTGTGACATTTAATGGGGCAGAATATAAGTTCCCCGTGGCTATATAGACCTCATTTCGCTGAATGTCAATGGAAGGACTACTGCCCCATAAGCCGGCACCCGAGTATTTGTTGGTGTTGCCATTGTTATCAGGCAACATGTAGGTTTGCCACAAAATATTACCATTTTTTGCATTTAACTTGAAAAAACTCCCTCTAAATGTACAACATGTTTGAATGGTTGCAACAGCTTCTTCGGATGAAGATGTTCCAACATAGAATGCACTGAACAAAGTCATATATTGGTTACTTTTGTATTCTTTCTCATATGCCTCAACAAAGTAAATTTTTTTTTTTACATATACTAACAACATTTTATTATTTTACAGTAACAAAGATCTTCCTGTTATTGTATTTGACTTTATGTCTAACATTTAAAAGTCAACTTGGAGTGTTGGATACAATTATTTGCAACTTGCAATCAATAGTCAAACAGTTTACTTTTAATAGGCCTATCTTAATTTTTAAGCAAGTATACACATAGTCAACTTTCTATTAATTAAGCTGGAAATGCATTCTCAATACAAGAAAAGTACCTGTTATGATAAGTTCCGGACATGGTGATTACACAAGCATAATGTGTATCGAGTTGTGTTGACCACACGAGCTGTCCATTGCTATAAGGTCTTTTTAAGCCACACCCAGAAATTAGTGTGGGTGGGTTGTCAAGGCACACTCTTGATAGCTTTTGTGTGCCCTCCCGCAGACTTAAGATGTCTTGAAAACCTTATTTCAAAAAAATAAAAAAAATGTTTTTGCCATCTTAATAAGTCGGTAAAAATGATGGTTGCATGACATTTTGAACACTGGATTAACTACTTATACTTTATTTATGTACAGTATCCCCTCTTATGTCCTGGGGAGAAAGAATTTGTTTATGAGAGCTGCACAACTTCTGCTGCTTCACCAGGATCCATCGAGGGTTCTTTCACATTTCTTCCCGGCAGGTTTGTTCATCAAGTTGTTCATACATTTTATAAAATCTTTCAGATGATAATGATGATATAGTTATATAGATATACAGATGATATAGATATAGATATATAGATGATGATGATGAGATGTAAAAATTGATGAGTTATTTACGCTTTTAGTCCTATAGTAATGAAAAGACCAGAATACCCATCATGTGTAGGTCATGTGACCTCTCAAATAACGTCCGTTAGTCATTTGGACTAAAACTGTAATTTTTGAAAGCTAGGGATGAAACCTGCAAGTTGGAGACCACGACAGGGACGAAAATTGTAATTAATTCTACTCTTAATTATATTTTGAGTGCATTCTTGAGTTTTTATTTTTTTTTTGTGAAAGAATAAAAAATGGAAGAAAGAAAAAGTTGAGCCTTTTTTGATCCAAAACTTTCCAGCCAAAATTGGTCGGATTGTGAAGGAAAGTTTTTGAAAGAATAAAAAGTGGAAGAAAGAAAAATTGAGCATTTTTTGATCCAAAACTTTCCAGCCAAAATTGGTCGGATTGTGAAGGAAAGTTTTTGAAAGAATAAAAAGTGGAAGAAAGAAAAATTGAGAATTTTTTATTTTTGCATTCTTGAGTTTTTTTTTTTTTTTGTGAAAGAATAAAAAATGGAAGAAAGAAAAAGTTGAGCCTTTTTTGATCCAAAACTTTCCAGCCAAAATTGGTCGGATTGTGAAGGAAAGTTTTTGAAAGAATAAAAAGTGGAAGAAAGAAAAATTTGAGCATTTTTTGATCCAAAACTTTCCATCCAAAATTGGTCGGATTGTGAATGGAAAAGTTTCTAAGCCATTAAAAAATAACTAATCTACCAATTCAACACACGGTTATCCCATCTTCCACTACCCAGTACCCACTACACCAAAATCCCGCCATAATCCCCTCTATAATACCGCCATAATCTCCTCTATATATATCACTCCTCAATGATCTCAACAGTATCTTCTTCATAATTTCTCTCCTTTCACAAACTACCCACTTTGATCAGGTAAGTTTTGATAGATCAAGTTGAGTTTGTAATTAAACAAAAACTAATATAATAAAAAAGAAATCGGACTTACTATAAGGCTTACCTAGTTTGCACTCACAAAAATCTCAACTTGACTTATAAGTTGATATTTGACTTGAGGGGATCCTTGTCCATTTGAAATAATCGAAATCCATTATCATCCATAAAAGGAAAAACAAGACGTATCTTGAGTAAACAAGACTAATATTTAACCTTAATATTACCGAGTTTGAATTTTTAGGGTATATTTGGTTGGACTAAATGAAATAACGATAAAACAGAATGAAAAAAGTTATATGTAATTAACGTTCTATCTACATGTTTGGTCCTCTTTTTGTAACCAAGAACTTCATCTTAATTCCCCTGTTGATCCTCTTGGTAACCCAAGTCCCAATTTTAAGGTTATCAAATAAAGTTTCTTCCTTTTACACTCCTTTAGTTAATTTATTAATATATATTTTCGACAATTGCAAGTAGGAGAATTGTTATGTGGAATTAGTTGCAGACTTGCAGCTTACATAGCAGTTATATAAGTTACAGAGAAATAGATTTGAGAGAATCATGATAATGTTGTTTTGTATGGTGTTTGCTTTTTGATTATGAAAAGTTATGGATTGAGACCTCTGATATGATGTTGAAGCTTATTTTGCTGCTTTATGAAATGTTTTTTTAGGAATAAAGATATGTTTTTTTATTTTATTTTTATATATATATATTTTCGACAATTGCAAGTAGGAGAATTGTTATGTGGAATTAGTTGCAGACTTGCAGCTTACATAGCAGTTATATAAGTTACAGAGAAATAGATTTGAGAGAATCATGATAATGTTGTTTTGTATGGTGTTTGCTTTTTGATTATGAAAAGTTATGGATTGAGACCTCTGATATGATGTTGAAGCTTATTTTGCTGCTTTATGAAATGTTTTTTAGGCGGCATATGGAGCATGGAGGGAAGCTTATGGTATGTATCCATGGTCCCTAGTTAGACGAGTGAAAAACGTTTGGGACAGAATTAGAAGCTGGTTAACAGATAATTTCTCAGAGGTTTTGCCCACCCTTCGTAAAGGTGCATCCGAGGATGAAATAAACGAGTTAGAAAAGTCATTGAAAGTGAAACTTCCTCTTCCTACTCGAGTCCTGTACCGGTTTTGTGATGGACAAGAACCGGTCAGTGATGCATCAAGAGGAAATAAATTTAGAAATATGTGTGGGCTAATTGGTGGTTACTCTTTCTATAACTATCTTGTAAATATTTTCTTGCTGCCAATAGATCTTGTGATCAAAGAAACGCAGGATATTGTTCGTCACCTTGGATTCACTAGACCAAGGTATATAGTTGTGGCAGCTTCTTCCACTTTTGCTAAAAAGATATTTTTTCTCGACTGCGAGGCTGGTCAACTCTATGTTGGCACAAAGAATCTTTTATCCGTTCGAGAAATGATGCCATGTGTGCCAAATGAGTTGATAACTTCAGTGCATGATCCCAAAACTGGGCCACAACAAGATGCCATGTTGCTATGGTTAGAGGAACATGCCCACCGCCTTGAAAATGGAATGATCAAACTACGCGAGGAAGGAACTACTAGAAGCATCAGTCAATTCCCTGAACAACCTCCTCTGTGTTCCTCGGCTACAACAAGTGGTGTTCAGGTAGCTAAAAACTGATTTACATGTCAAGCTGTTATGTTGGTTTCTATCATGGTTTATAGTTTGTACAATTACACCTTTAGCTAATGTGATTATCAATTTTATGATTCTTTATGCTTTATATCTCTTACAGGTTCGTGCTTCTGCTGTATTTGTACCGGAGTTTAGTGACCTTTTGGAAGAAGCTAACAAGTATTTGTTTGCCTACTCAGTTCGTTTATCACTTAAACCCGAGGGATGTGTAGTTCATGGAATGTCCCATGAATCCTGCCAACTCTATTGGAGACACTGGATTATTAAAACTAATGACCAGGTTGTGGATGATGTTGACGGAGAAGCCGTGATAGGCCAGGTGTTCCCTTCTATCCTTTGGCTCTCACTTTCTTATGATTATATAGAGAAGCCTTACTCCACAAAAGGCTTATTAGTTTCTCCACAATTACTGATGTGTGTGCGGGTCAAAATGGATGACTTTAGAAACAACTAAAATGGGCTGGGTTGGCCTGTAGGGTTTCCCTTTTTTGCTCTTTTTTGAAAACAAGGTCATCACTAAGAAAGCCTAGCCGAATCAGCCCCACGGGATTGAGACATGGCCCGGTAGTGACGAATCCAGGATCTAAAATTACCGGGGTCACTTTGTTGATGTGGGAAAATAAGCCGGTGAGTTGGGTGGGTAAAATAATATAAACGGGTCTGGTCCATTACAAAAGATCTTCAAACAACGAATGTGATCTCAAAAAAATATCTAAACACGTACTTGATGCAATTACTTTTTGCAAGGTTTCATACAATTATACATTTCAATCAAAAAAACAAATGACTAAATCGGCAACAATCTAAACTGCCACAATCAAATATATTAGAATATAAACAAAAAACTATAGCTACAAACTAAAGCTTAATTATTAGCAAATCAACAATGGACTAACAAATTAATTCAAATAAACTAATAGATAACATAAACAATAAACTGTAATTGACAATTTTACCATCCACACGTTTAAAAACAAAAAATAAACCCAACTTTCTACTCACAATTATTTTATTGAATGATGAAATTAGCTTATGGAAGTCAATTGAGAAGGGGAGAGGATGAGCGAAGAGGGGGGAAAGAATATCATATAAAGAGTATTGAAAGAAGGTATTATGGGCACACCCCCAAAAATGAACACTCATATATTTAGAATCACGAAAAAAGATAGAAAATGGAAGAATTTTAGAAGTGATTTGAATCTTTTGTCTGTTGGGCTAATTTCTGGGTATGTTTAAGTGGGCTAAGTTAGTAGTTATTTATGGTTTATCTTTACATACTCAGGTTCTTCAAGCCAATTTGGCAAAATATTTTGTTCTTAAGTGGGGTCATATGACCCCATTACAACAGCTTTAGGTTCTCCTCTGTGGCCTAAACTTCCACGGGGCAAGTAGTGAAAATATTGGACAGTGGGAAAAAGTGGTTATCCCCATTCTTAACACATGGTTGAAAGTCATTATTGTTACATGTGGTTTTCGTCATTCGCCACTTCTCGAAGTCATTGTTGGCCTGTGGTGAGAGTGGTTTTAGTGTGGGTGGGTTGCCAAGGAAGATGTTTGAAGCAATATGATACGTGCTTTTTTAAGCCATATGAAGCTGTTATAAGGTCTTTTTAAGCCACACCCAGAAATTAGTGTGGGTGGGTTGTCAAGGCACACTCTTGATAGCTTTTGTGTGCCCTCCCGCAGACTTAAGATGTCTTGAAAACCTTATTTCAAAAAAATGTTTTTGCCATCTTAATAAGTCGGTAAAAATGATGGTTGCATGACATTTTGAACACTGGATTAACTACTTATACTTTATTTATGTACAGTATCCCCTCTTATGTCCTGGGGAGAAAGAATTTGTTTATGAGAGCTGCACAACTTCTGCTGCTTCACCAGGATCCATCGAGGGTTCTTTCACATTTCTTCCCGGCAGGTTTGTTCATCAAGTTGTTCATACTTTTTATAAAATCTTTCAGTTTATATTACTTATATTTGGAAGTAACTTAGAAACTTGAATGTTCTGTTTGTAGTTTGGCACACCCAAGAGGAGATCCCTTCGAGGTTGAAGTTGCTAAGTTTCCTCTTGTGTTACCAGATTACATCTTCTGATGCAAGTCTTGTGTTCTCTATAGTCGATTTCTGAACTATCTATGCTTAAAACGGTTTGTTTGTTCCTTCTCCAGTTTTATCTGATAATGTTTTATTTTTTTTTACACAATGTTAATATCATGTAATATACTGCGTGATCTCTTTTTGGAAAAATAAAATTAACCATGGAGAACAAACTCGACTTCTCTTATCGTTCATGTGCTATAAACCAGAATCATTTGCTGTAGTTAGTAATGTGAATATCATGTAATGTACACTCAGTGATATATATCTTTTAATAGATATGAATAACGATGGAGAACAAACACGACATCTCTTATTGTTTGTGTGTGCTAACCAGAATCGTTTGCTGTAGTTAGTGATGCGAAACCTTGGTATAGTTTGATTTCCATGTGATTCGTAGTAAGTGGAATTTGATAGACTTCCACAGCGGTTGTTGTGTGGTAAAATTTGCAACTATTATGTGAACAAATGAAACAAAGATGCAAAGATGGAAGATTCATCTTTTATGTCTTCTAGCAAAGATGTATCAGTTATTCTGGAAACCCAGAGTGAAACTTAAATGAAACAAAGATGCATCGGTTTTGGATGGACCTACTGAACAATTTCTCGGCCTCATGAGTCCGATCCCGAACTTTTATTGAACGTTTGACTAATGCCGTTAAGTCAATTTGGGGTGTCGTTAAGTCTTTACTTAATATTTGAATGTAGTTATGTGTGGTTAACGTAGATAAAGTAGTTAGGTTTTAAAAGCCTAAATTTTAATGACGAATAAAAGTGTGATTAATGTCGCTTAAAGGCTATGTAGTGCCTTTTAATGAAGGACTAATGTTGTATATGGTCAATAATGCAGTTTGTGGCCAATAATAAAGGGTTTAGAAGTCCAGGGACTGATTTTGACATAGGTTGAAATCTAAAAACGGGATTAAGGCTTTGATGGGTGTAATTAGGGTTGATTGAGCAGCCATTAGCAAATAAAAACTCATACACAAAGTCTCTCTAATCTTTTCTTGATTTCTAAAGCAATTAATCTAGTTTTTGGGTCTAACGATTGGGTATTTTGGTGTTGGAATCGATCAGCCATCTAGCAAGCAGGTAATCATTGAATCGTTGGTTGTATTTTCAGGTTTAGGGGTTGGTTAATTATGAAATAGGTCTGATTAAAATTGGATTATACACGTAATTAGGGCTTAGATGGTGTTTTGGTCAATTAACGTGCAAAACGATGTTAAACGAGTTTGTAATCGATCCGGATGATCAAAATGTGTTTAATTGTGTCAAAATCATGTTTTGGGAAAAGCCTAGATGAATCCAAGGTTGAAAAATCGAAGAACTTAGTCGTTTTTGAAAAACAGTCGAACCAGTGTTCGAACGAAGTTAATCTTCGTTTATGACTATCTTCGTAAGTTATGTTAAGTTCGTTCTAATGCTATTTTCGTTGGCCAAGTTCGTAAGAAGGATTTCTGAGGTTAATTTCGTTCGAAAGAGCCAAATACGTTTGCCATAAAAAAAGAAACTCAAATTCGTTTGTATAAGTGAAGCTTAAACTCGTTTTGGCCTAATGGAAGTCTAAATTCGTTTTAAGTGTTAAATTCATTTCTGGAATGCTAAATTCGTTTGAAAAACGAAGTTTAACTTCGTTCAAGCTATTTTCGTTTAAAAGAAGACTAATTTCGTTTGAAAGTAGATCGAACGAAGTTTAAGTTCGTACGAAGGTTATCTTCGTAAGGTGTAATTCTGGAATTTTACGTAGCCAGTCTTAAGTTCGTACGAGGGTCCATGTAAGGTCCTAAATGACTTATACTTTATATGTTAATGAACGATAGGTGTCGGAGGTTACTGATAACACAATTTTTAAGTGTCACTAATACATCCATTCTTTAGTAACACAATTATTAAGTGTCACTAATATATCAATTCTATAGTAACACATGTACAAATGTCACTAAATACCACCATATAGTGGCACATAAATATATGTCACTAAAAGTGTGTGCCACTAAAAAGTATTTTTTTTGTAGTGAACATTCTAAGTTACATAATTAAATTGGTATCTTAACATATACCATGGAAGAGAATTTGCCAGAGAATGCTCTGTCTCCTGTCCATTCGGAATTTGGTTCACTGCAAGACCGTGGCCGAAGGCCA
>CM067174.1:35675624-35712637 GCA_034093135.1 Erigeron breviscapus | reverse complement strand
CTTTGAAGCAGGATTGGCTGCTTTTCCCATGGTTGACGGCGGAGACGGCGAGTGTAGACGACGTAGAATAGTGGTGATTGGCAGCGGAACGGCGGAAGATGTTATTTAAACAGAGTAAATTTTTAACTTTTACTCCGTAAAATAATTTCTTTGATCTTTCGGTAAAAGTGGGAGCTGTTAGTATGTGATCACGTAAAATGAACGTATGTCCGGAAATGATTTGAGCCTACGGGGTCACACGTCTCGATTCAAATATAGTTAATATTAATTGATTTATTAATTAATATGGATCACGAATAAGTTAACGAACGGTCGTTAATATTTAACGGTTACTAGCTAACGGTAATTAAAACGATTAGGGAAGGTTCTAGAAAAAGCCCATAAGGGGCCGGCCTCCCTACTAGGTTTCCTAGTGAAACCCTAAACTTGGTGGCCAAGTTTAATTCTACCTATAAATACTAAAGGTAGTCTAATTGTTTTCTTTACAACTAAAAAAAAAAGAGAATTGTAACTCCTAAACCTCTCATCTCCTCCTCTCCTCTCTTCTTTTGGACGGCCAAACCAAGGGAAAACCCTTTGGGTTCTTGGTTTTCGGTTTTGAGGTCAAGCCAAAGGTTGCTCGGTTCGTGATCAAGTGCTAGCACACCTATATCGGTGGATCGTGTGTGAAATCGTAGAGGGATTTACTTCAAATCCTTTTAAAGTTTCTTTACTTTATCATCTACATTAAGAGGTATTCCTTAATCCTATTTCAAGGTTAATTATTTGATTACATGGTTTGATTTGTTTCCGTTGCGTACTCGTGAATAATGATATTTAGTTATATATTCCAACAGTGGTATCACGAGCCACCCATGTGATTTTTAATTACCTAAAAATCAAAACTTGAAGGGGGTTAAGGTTTCATATTTTTCGAATTTTATGTAATTATTTTGATTATTTTATTAATTAATTGGTTTAATTGTAATAAAATAATGAAATAAACAATAAAATTATTTTTTTGATAAACCCCAATTCGAAAATCTGGAAATAAATTTTTTTTTAGGAAACCCAAATTGCAAGTTTTGATTTATTGCATGATTAATGTGTTAATTGCATGCGTTTATGGATTACCTCTATTTTAATTGTTAAAAAGAAGTAATAATCATGAGTTTTTACATGCAACTAATTCATGATTATTACTTAGTTATAATGATAAAATTACTTGATCACTAGGTCTTTTTAGGTGGATAATTAAAATAATTAATTGTTTGACAATGTGATAATTATATATTAATGTTGCTGCTTGACACCAGTCCACTAAAACGATCATATCTTTTAATCCGTAAGGAGTTAGAAGTCGTCCTTTGAACAGTAGATACTTGACTCATAGGGCTACAACTTTGTAGTTCTGTGCTAAGTCCAGTTCGGCCATCCTCTAGGCCTAAATGGGTCGTGAAGATGCTGGAATTTTCCAATCAGCACCTTATGTGTTTATGTGATAAATTTGTTATTAATTTTTTTTTGCTTACGCAATCAAGTTTACTTGATGTATGTGGTCCTTTTCCTTGAGAAAGGGGAGAAAATCTTAAACCATAGTGGCCTAACCAAGGATGGATACCTAATTGTTACGTGTTTATATTTAGTAAAGTTTAGTTTTGCCCTTTAAGAAAATTGTGTGCAAAATTGTTTTTCGAAAATTAAACTTGACTAAATTATATTGAAATAATGATTTTGTTTATAAAATTGGTGCCCTAAAATCAAAAGATACACCGGCTCACCCATTTGAACAAACTCTAAGAGAGGTATAAGTCGGAGTGCGTTAGCCTCCTAAAAGGGCGGGTTTTAATTGCGTCCATCGCAAACCTTTGCCCTTGCGCTTCTTTGTGCGTTCAAATGGAGCTACCGAGCTCTTTTGTATTTAAAGGAAATAAAAATGAGTTTTATAAACATATTATGTTTAGAAGATATGCATGAATCTTCAAACATAACTTTTTGATCACACATCAAATTGATTGACCCAATAAACTTAAGTCATTGCCATCCAACTTGTAAAGGACACTTGTGGCTGTTGTTTTACTCACTGGTACACAGTGGTGAAATGGCAGTTGCATGGCAAATCCCACTCACTGGTACACAGTGGTGGACAAATTTGCGCGTTCTTTGTTGGACGACTTAAAGCGAGTTAAGCGGTGAGACCTTAACCCGTGGCAAAAGATGGGACAAAACATGACTACAAATCACTTGATGAATCAAGTGTAATTTGTAGGTCCCATTCTTACTAGGAATTGCACATATAATGTTAGCAAAAGAGCCAAGACTAACTTGGACTCTACCTATCTTTGGCACTGTCGTCTTGCACACATTGGCAAAAATCGCATTGAAAGACTCCAACGTGAGGGGATCTTACAATTAAATGATGAATCGTTTGATAAATGCGAGTCATGTGTTTCCGGCAAAATGACTAGAAAACCTTTTCTGCATAAACCGGAGAGGGCTAAAGATCTTCTTGGACTCATTCATACCGATGTTTGCGGCCCATTTAGACATGTGTCAAGAAAAGGAGCTAGCTACTTCATAACTTTTACGGATGATTTCAGTCGTTATGGTTATGTTTACTTACTTAAACATAAACATGAAGTGTTTGAAACATTCAAAGAGTTTAAAAATGAAGTAGAAAATCAACTCGGCAAAACCATCAAGATTCTTCGTTCAGATCGAGGTGGTGAATACTTAAGCCAAGAGTTTAAGGATTATCTGAAAGCGTGTGGAAGTGTCCAACATCTTACTCCTCCATACACTCCTCAACATAATGGAGTGTCTGAAAGGAGAAATCGAACCTTGCTAGACATGGTGAGATCTATGATGAACCTTACGACTCTCCCAATTTCGTTTTGGGATTATGCTCTAGAGACTGCTGTACGCATTCTCAATATGGTTCCAACCAAGAAGGTTGACAAGACACCATATGAATTATGGCATGGGGATATCCCTAATCTGTCTTACTTAAGAGTCTGGGGATGTGAGGCACTTGTGAAGCGCGATACGCCTGACAAACTTGGACCCAGAACTACTAAGTGCATCTTTGTCGGATACCCTAAGAAAACGATGGGTTACGACTTCTATGATCCTGTCAAAAACACTGTTCGCGTTGCTCGATATGCTGAATTCTTTGAAAAGCACTTAGCTCAACAGAACAGTGGGAGGGTTGTAGAACTTGATGAGGCTCAAGAAGAAGATGTGTCACCTTCTGAAGCTCCCTGTAATCATCAACTTAGGGGGGAAAATGTTCAAAGTGATGAACCTCAAGTCGATGATAATGAAGCGATTCCACTTCGTAGGTCCGTAAGGACAAGACGTCCTACTGACAGATTATGTCTGATGGTAGAAGAAAACGTTTTAGGAGATCTCGATGAGCCTCCGAATTTCAAAGTTGCATTATCAGATCCGGAATCTGACAAATGGCTTGAAGCTACGAAGGTGGAAATAAAATCCATGAAGGACAATCAAGTCTGGAGCTTGGTTGATCTTCCACAAAATGCTCAAACTGTTGGGTGTAAGTGGATCTTCAAGAAGAAGACGGACATGGATGAAAATGTACACACCTATAAAGCTCGTCTCGTGGTGAAAGGTTATACTCAACGTTTCGGTGTTGACTATGATGAGACCTTTTCTCCAGTTGCGGATATTAGAGCTATTAGGATTCTCTTAGCCATAGCTGTGTACTATGACTTTGAGATATGGCAAATGGATGTTAAGACTGCCTTCTTAAATGGTTACTTGGATGAAGAAATCTATATGGATCAACCTGAAGGTTTTATTGATCCAAAACATCCCAACAAAGTATGCAAGCTTCAAAGGTCTATTTATGGATTAAAGTAAGCATCAATAAGTTGGAATAAGCGGTTTGATGAAGAAATCAAAAAGTTTGGTTTCGTTCAAAATCCCGATGAGCCATGTGTATATCGCAAAGCTAGTGGGAGTAATGTTACTTTCCTTGTCTTATATGTTGATGACATATTGATCATAGGAAAACACATTCCAGTGTTGCAAGATGTTAAATCCCATCTTGGAAAGTGTTTTGCCATGAAAGATATAGGAGAAGCGACATTTATTCTTGGAATCAAGATCTACCGAGATAGATCAAAGCGGTTAATTGGACTAAGTCAAAGTGCTTATATTGATAAGGTCTTGAAACGATTCAAGATGGAGAATTCTAAGCGTGGGTTTACACCTATGCAAGAAGGACTTAGTTTATCTATCAAACAAGGTGCTACTACACCTAATGAGGTGGAGCGTATGCGAAGAATCCCTTATGCTTCGGCTGTGGGATCTATTATGTATGCGGTTAGATGCACTAGACCCGATGTGGCGTTCGCGCAAAACATCGTTAGCCGATATCAACAGAATCCAGGTGAAAGCCACTGGACTGTTGTTAAGAGCATTATGAAGTACCTACGGGCTACTAAAGATATGTTTTTGGTGTATGGAGGAAATCCAGACTTAGAGCTCAAAGTGATCGGATAGTGTGATGCTGGATTTCAAACTGATAGAGATGACACGAAGTCTCAGTCAGGATTCGTCTTCGTTCTTAACGGAGGTGCTGTGGATTGGAAAAGCAAGAAGCAAACCACAGTTGCCATGTCTGCAACAGAGTCTGGGTACATTGCCGCCTCAGAAGCCGCAATGGAAGCAGTCTGGATAAGGAAGTTCATTAGCGGGCTTGACGTGATTCCCTCGAGTGACTTACCCACTGATATGTACTATGATAACACTGGTGCATTAATCATTGCCAACGAGCCCGGAGCTCAGAAAGGTGCCAGACATTATGCTAGAAGATATCACTATGTTCGTGAGCAGATCGAACTAGGAGAGATAAAATTACTCAAAGTTCACACAGATTTTAACTTAGCTGATCCTTTCACAAAAGCTTTGGCTAGGCCCAAGCTTGAAAGGCATGCCGAGGGCATAGGACTTAAATTAACTAGTTATTTCATGTAAATCTGTTGTTTCGGTATTTGGATAAGGGATGTTAAACAATTTATATTTTTCATGAAATAAAGTACTTGATATGTTTGATTTCATTTAATATTAATTGTATCCTATATTTGCATGTTTAATCCTTGAATATTTTATTAAATATTCTAAATTGTCCATTGTCGATTAATTATATGGGAATATAATTAAACTAAAGACAAATCTGAGCGATTGGTTATATTCTTTGAATATATAATGGCTGGTCCCACCAAACTCACATGGTATCCATATGATGCATATCGGACTACCCCACTAACGAATTTATCACTTTATGGATCAGCGTCATTAAGTGAAATTCGTAAATGGTTACTTTATTGATCCTTTGACTTGAGATACAAGCAGGTCAGCATGTATGGATTGCACTTGCTAGATATAGTTCTAACTCTCCTGAATAAGGGAGTACATAAAGGGCTATTTTCAGAAAGTGTAGTGAAGTATGATGACTGACACGTGTAGTCAATACAGGATTTGTTCCTCAACTAATAGTTGCAGAATGATACCATTGGGCCCCTCATTGGGACTATTTAAGATGTTTACATGGCCATGTCCAGAATGAATTCAGATGTGTCTGGATTATGTTTGGTAATCTTAAGTAGTGATGAAATGAGAAACAGAATCGTTAAATCATGAAATGACAATGATCCATATTCATGTTTAACACGGTATCTGAACAAAGGGATAATAAATGCCTCAACCATTTAAATATACTTTAAGAAACTATACTTAAATATTTCTGGGAGCATTGACGTGTTGCTAGATGCTAACCAATGTTATTACCTTCATTTGTTACGAGCTCAAGTGGGAGCTGTTAGTATGTGATCACGTAAAATGAACGTATGTCCGGAAATGATTTAAGCCTACAGGGTCACACGTCTCGATTCAAATATAGTTAATATTAATTGATTTATTATGGATCACGAATAAGTTAACGAACGGTCGTTAAAGTAAGGAGATAATTGTAATTAAAACGATTAGGGAAGGTTCTAGAAAAAGCCCATAAGGGGCCGGCCTCCCTACTAGGTTTCCTAGTGAAACCCTAAACTTGGTGGCCAAGTTTAATTCTACCTATAAATACTAAAGGTAGTCTAATTGTTTTCTTTACAACTAAAAAAAAAGAGAATTGTAACTCCTAAACCTCTCATCTCCTCCTCTCCTCTCTTCTTTTGGACGGCCAAACCAAGGGAAAACCCTTTGGGTTCTTGGTTTTCGGTTTTGAGGTCAAGCCAAAGGTTGCTCGGTTCGTGATCAAGTGCTAGCACACCTATATCGGTGGATCGTGTGTGAAATCGTAGAGGGATTTACTTCAAATCCTTTTAAAGTTTCTTTACTTTATCATCTACATTAAGAGGTATTCTTTAATCCTATTTCAAGGTTAATTATTTGATTACATGGTTTGATTTGCTTCCGTTGCGTACTCGTGAATAATGATATTTAGTTATATATTCCAACAACTTTGTGCACTATTGGCAATGTTTGTGTAAACAGTCTTTTCATCCGTTGCTGATCCCCATGTACGTCCTCCACCCGCACCTCCAGATCCAGCTTCCTACAGTTGACACTTTTAGTCGTATATATGTTCAGGCTTACCGAATTAGTCACATTTATCATTTTTCTTTTATCTACTGGACGTACATACTTTTATATTAACCAAGGATAAGAATTCCATACAAATTCACAAATACAAATATCTACAATCTGTTTGTCATTAAAAATGAACATTAAGTATTTCATTAAGCTTTCCTAGAAAGAAAAAAAAAACTATGCTATGGTCATCACTGATTTTTATAAGTTTATGTTTAATGGGATGTCTAATTGAAACTTTGTGAACAACATGGTAAGGTCACAGATAGCTATTTGTGAATATAAAATGAAAATGAATGAAAACATTACCGTAGACCAAACGATACTACCATTGTCACGATCCAAAGCCCAAGCAATCCTACTCTTCTGTACCGCGGTAACAATGTCACGCTTTCTTCCACGAACATTAATAGTTAGTATCATTGGCGCTTGTGCAAAATCTGCATCTGGATTAGGGCCAGGCGGACACCCTGAAGTCGAAAGATTATTACAAGCAAAAAACCAAACGTCGTATCCCCCTAACTGCTTATACCAAATGATGTTTCCTGAATCCAGATGATTATGGGGATGAAAGATCTAGACCAAAACTCTATCAAGTCACCTTTAATCGGGAGAATCACACAAGAATTACTCAAGGAAGGGAGGGGGCGGTTAGGGCTTGAGAAAAAGGAAGGAGAAACTGATTTTGATTGTAATTAGGGTGTTATTAACCCTTAATCCCGTTTTTTTAGTTTCCCCCTATGCCAAAACTAGTCCCTAGACTTCCTTATGGCTCATATTAGGCTAAAATCACCTATTGGGAATACTTACAACACATTGAACACTTTAAGCACCTCTAAAGGTATTTTTAAAATGTATTTTAAACTCATTAGCACCTCCATCATTAAGGCCTTAAAACCTTACGCATATAGCACATTAATCACACATAAAAACCAATTAAGGCACATAAACTTGACGAAACCTAACGTTAACTAACGGAATAGTCAAACACGAAAAGTTTAGGATGTTACACAAGTATTTAATGTATTTGGAAAAAAAATTCAACTTGTTAGAGAGATACTTAATAGAATGCATTAACATTGAAGTTACAAGGTGTAACTCTTATTGTCTGGTAGAAATTAAGGCGGTGTTTATTTAATGACTTAATAAAAAGTTCATGACTTAATCAAAAATACTTAATGCATTAAGTTTTAAAAGTGTTTGTTTTTGACTTAATAAACAAAAAATAACTGTAAAAACTTAATCCATACATATATTATTTATCCATTCAGTCACTTTATCAATTCAGTGAAAAAACAAACAGGTAAGGATGTGAGAGACCACGATACATAGTATTAGTTGGTATTGTATTTTCTTCATAGTGGCCAGATGAACTTTTACACCCTAATTTGAACAACCAAATGCATATCAAACGAAACATCATCCATACATTATGAATTTCATCGAAAGTAAATAAGTACAAAACTGCGAAATATACCTCTTGATCCATTAGTTTTAGAAGTTGTTGATATGTTAAGTGTTTTAAGCCTACTGAAATAATAGTTTATGAAAACAGGAATACTGGTTTATAAAGAGGATAGAGAGGCAGTTAATCCCCTATATACCGGAGCTTTTTTTCTCCACCCATGGGACACCGAAGTTTGTAACCGACGATGAAAGTTTGTTTAATTGAATGGGATTTTTGTCTATTAAATTTAAAAAGACATAGAATTGCCCTTGAATTTCTGATTAAATTCTAATTAACGAATGTCCCAATTGAAAAAAAATGGGGGTAAACTTGTAAAAGGAATTCTCAAGTTACGCCTTTTATTATATATAAAGTTAGGGGTTGGGTATTGTAAAACAAATATTAAAGTAAAACAAATAAGACAAGATCTTACCCTTAGATCATGGTTAAATTGATGCACGAAGATTCACGAAACAATTGATGCACGGTGATATTCAGTGAAGAGAAACTTATTGTTTTATTTTAATACTTGTTTTATTTTACCTAAAACCTATAAATAAAGTTGCAACTAAGTTAGGATTGCATCGATATTGTGCCTTGCTATTATCACAATAGTTTATTGAAGGACCTCCTATCTCATTTATATAACAGAAGGCTGCATGCATGTTTAATTATTATAGAAATAAATCAAAACTAACAATGAATACTACTAACAGCACCTTGTTAAATTCAAGGTTACAAATGTCAATTTAATTAGTGTACTTACATCCGGTCTCATGAGTAACATGAGCAAAGAAAGCTGCAATTTCGCGCTTTGAATCATCAATGGAACCAGACCTACCAAAACGTGGAAAGTCATTGATGGCTTTAAGAAACGCATCTCGTGTGTAAAAACCTCTGCCCTGGCACGTTAAAGAATGCCGTGGTCACTATACCAGCAACATTGGCATTATTATTAGGAGATGGCGAAGAACATGGACCACCTCGACAACCCGTTCCACAATAAGCATCTCCAGTGCCTAGGCCAGGCAATCCAAACCCGTAACATGATAAGCGGGTCAAATAGGGTAAGTTTTATAACTTGTTGGGTTTGTTTGGGTACCAAGCAGAATAAGGAAACGGGTAAATATATATATATTTATAAATTTATATATATATATTTAAAAAGTATATATCGATCTATACATATATAAAGATATAGATACATAGATCTATATATCTATCTATACATATATTGTACACTTAACAATGGAAAGTCACCACCGTCGCAGCCACCCTAACACCACCAAGATCCGCTGTCAGCTATCAATCCAACAAGGATTGTTGTGGGTATATATATATATATATACATATATATGTGTATGTACACGTGCGTATGTGTGTGTGTGTGAGAAGAATAACAAGTTGGGGCTATGGAAGGTTTTTGTTTTCATCTTTTTTTCTCGGTGTCTTGTGAGAGAAAATCACAGAGAGAGATTGACAAAGTTCTGTAAATGGGTAATAAATAAAGTCTAACATCACCATAAAATTCTGTTTCATAACAGTAAACTTTTACGAGCACAAATCACCATAAAATTCTTTATGTTAGACTTTATTATCCATTTACAAAACTTTATAGCCCTTGGCCTTTGGGTATTACCCGTTGATAAAAGAATAAGATACTATTAGTAATACCAACTAGTATCTTATTCTTTTATCAAGGGGTAATACCCAAAGGCCAAGGGCAATAAAGTTTTGTAAATGGGTAATAAAGTCTAACATAAAGAATTTTATGGTGATCTAATATTTGTGCTCGTAAAAGTTTACTGTATGAAACATTTTTGTAAATGTAATATATGTTTTTTTTTTTTCAAAAAAATTTATTTTTTTTAAAAAAGCGGGTCAACCCGCACCCGACCTGCACCCGTTTAACCCGCATTCCTAAAATGACCCGCTTGGACCCGCACCCATTTTGACCCGTTACCCAAACCCGCCCGACCCGCACATTTTGCCAGGCCTACCAGTGCCACAATAACCGTATTGGCTACAACACAAGTTTGGAGCACAATTACAATTTTGGGCTACTACCGGCTCAGGGAGCAGGAGGATGGAGAGAAAAACCGCTGTAGTAAATAAGAGAGTTAAGATAGTGATTTTCATTTTGTTTTGAGATGGCAGAAAGTAGACGATGAAAAGACGTACTTATAGGCCGGAAGTCGCCTCCAAACTTCAAAGTCTCCCACTATGGTGATTTATTCTTTTGGTAGAAAGTTGTATATAGAAATAGTCTCGACTCTTGACTAATGTATTGTTTATATTCAGTCATATACCCCTTTATCTAGAAATACATACTGGTATCATAGAGGGGTTTTCTAACTTATTAGAAAATTTACTTATAAAAATTGACTTTTAAATCAAGATATATATGATGCTAAAAATGAACACTTTATGACTTAGTAATTACTAAGTTCAACTACCTCACTACCAATCTACCCACTTCTAATCGCATATTAGTGTGTGCCCTTTTTGTTATAAATCGTATCGTTTTAGTCTAGCTAGATTGATTCATTTTCTTAAATTTTATGTACAAGGTCCTACATACTCTCATGTAAGTAGGTTAATGAATGTACGCTGTTGAAAAAGGGAAGTGATAATCGTACCACAACATTTGATATACTTACCACACTGTACATGTTTCATAGCATACTGTACAAGTATGCAATGCATAATAGTGGTAAATTTATCAGATTATGTGGTATGAATATCACTTCCCGTTGAAAAAGGCTACAAACATCTTCAACAGATACAAGCCAACATTAAGTTAGTGTAATTTGAGCCAAAGATTTTAAAAACCGCAAGAATGAGAACCTGTAAGAAATTTGGAATTTAGTTTCTAAAGTAATGATAGATATATTAAAATCAAAGAATATAAGAAACAATTATATTAACCAACTCCAAGGATAATTAAAGTGATTTATACTTGTTAAACTTAATTGAAGTTGTAACTAGCGGAAAAATGCATATATACTTGACTGAAGTTGTAACTATACACTTTGGAAACGCATATACACTTTGGAAACGCATATTCAGTAACCCCTTGGTTTTACATCTATAGACCTCAATCACTTTTTTTATACAAACTTTAATGTGCAAACAGTTGATTAATCATTCAAGTGTTTTACCCTACAGGCTACACGTGAGGGGAACGTGGGCACCTGATGGCGCTCTTTAACGGGCCCGTCAATTTTGGACTTCGGTTGCAAAAAAAAATCTTGATTTAGGGACCCCCATGGCTAATGAACCTGAAAGGGGACTCCATTGCAAAAATGAACAAACCACAAAGACCAATCTTGCAATTAACTCTATTTAATACAAAACTTGTATCAACCTTAATGGCTTCATAGAATCAAATTAAACTAAGTATTAAATTGTAGTTTCGCCTTTGAAATATTAATTAACATTCTAGCTTTCCATTGGTGTAGGTGTTTGCTAATGAAAAGCTTTCACTTCTTCCTTAAAATGTTTAAGGAGATCTGGAATAGATTGCACCAAATGTTCTTGCTTGTCTCTCACTCGCACACTTACCTGCAAATATATAGTTGTTCCTTTATGTTACAATCATTTGTATTGGTCTCAATATAATTATCCATGAAACAAAAACATACAACATTTTAAGTTAAGTGTAACTATCAAATCTTGCTTTTTAGTCAGATGACAATTTTGCCCTTTACCATTTAATTATTTATTATTATTTGTTTTGTGATTGATATTCTCAAAGTAACGGAAGGCACAAATCCTTCTATCCAAAAGTAAATACAAAATCTCAATACGGGCAGAAATCTCTACAACTATGTAAAAAGAAACATGTACCTTTCCATTGTTGGCTTCTTCTTCGCCAACAACAAGTATGTAGTTGTATTGAGCCAGTTGAGCTTCACGTACCTATACATCACAAAATATTTATATAATGAGCGATGTCTACAGTAGACTAAAAGTATAGAGCGTGGTGGATTTCCAGCATACCTTCTTCTGGATTGTTCGATCAGAGGTATCAATGTCCACATAATAGCCAGTTTCGTCGATCTGGTCCTTTACCTGCCAAAATTAAAATAGTTGCTTGAATGACCAATAGAATGTTTAATCTAGTTTTGAATAGAAGTATTTGATGTGTTCTATAAATTAGATTTACATTTGGAAAAAATTTCAACCCATTAGAAAGTAGTTAACAGATATTGAGTCATCCTTCCCACCTCTGCTAAAAGACTTGGATAAGAAAAACAAAGCAGGAACCTGAAAGTACCTGTTGTCCATAAGCTTGGGACTTGTCAGATACAGGACAAACAATTGCTTGACGGGGACTAAGCCAAAATGGCCATTTACCCTTATAATGCTCCAATAGTATAGCAAACATGCGTTCAACTGATCCTAGAATAGCTCGGTGTATCATTACAGGCCTCTCTCTTTTAGTCTCGTCTTCTGCTGAATACGACAAATTAAATCTCTCGGGGAGTTGGAAGTCCAACTGTAACAATAAACATCTTCTAGTTCAGTTTATATGTTCAAGCACAACACCCGGATATCATAGTGGTTAATGTTGTAAATAACCTGTAAGGTTGCACACTGGAATTTTCTTTTCATTGCATCGGAAACAGATATATCAATTTTTGGCCCGTAAAATGCCCCATCAGCTTCATTGATCTAGCAACAGAGAACAGCACAAAGATAAGGATCAGGAGAAATCCATCAAATAATCAAATAAGTTCACCTTTAAATCAAGGGAGGGGGGGAGCAGGTCAGACATACTGGACACATGTCAAAAAAGGCCATTTATGCGCTTAAAAATGGGTTGAGGTCACTATTTTGGCGACTTTCGACCCATTTGGCTAATTTTCTTGTAAGCCAGGTTTATCATCTTACCCGTTTGACCAAAAATAACCAATTTATAGATAAAGTGGTTGAAACTGGCACCTCTACTCAAGACCTTAACATATTAAAATATTATGTAGATCAAGGCTGCCCAACATAGGGCTCTAACAGATCAGAAACAGATTTGAGAAGCAATGTTACGAAAACATAAACCAGAATCAAACCGAATGTACGCGGTTTAGTCCCTGGTTCCTTTAATGATTCTGTTAGTCAAAACTCGAAACTAAACTTTGCCTGCCCCTGGACCTCCGCAGACATTACTCGACATTTTAGCACCCTAAATGGCTAAATTCCATCATTGTTCGATTTGATGATTTTAGGGTAGATCAAGATATTCAACCTGCCACGGCTTTCCAAACTCGTTCAATGCACCTTCAAGTGCTTTCTCTGCTTTATCCCATGTTTCCAGATCCCCGAGGTATTTCTCAGGCCTCTATAAGACATAACAATGTAAATTAGCATGAAACTTATCGTGAAGGTATCAAATATCATAGCATAAATAGCAGATATATGAATCATGGCAGATTTCAAACAATCACTTAACAATCACCTTAGTAACACATATTTTTGCTTTTCTGTGTTTATTTCTATTTTGTAAACTTGATAAACATCAAATGGTTTATTGAAAAGATAAACCGAAAGCACTACATTGAATGCAAGTATTATAGCTATAGATGTGGCAGATTCAATTTCGACCCATTCATTTATGAATAAGTTGATTTGTGTACTATAAACTTTAACAGTTATGTTAAAAAAAACTAGTTTAAAAGGGAACTTGTCAAACAGATCATAAGATCCAAACAATAATTTTAACCCATAATAACTTACAAAAACATGCTTCAAATTCTTAGATAAACATTCGATACACTAAATATTCACTAAAACAGTAAAAAAAAATGGTCAACAAGTATTTTCGGACGACACAGCCAAGCCGTTTTAATCTTTTGCCCAACCCGCCCATCCTGCCACCTCTTATATTAGCATAACTTTTATAGATATACCAAGTAAGCTATAGGCGATATGAAACAAAATAGGACTAGATACACATACTGTTGATAGCTTTAGTTCATAGGTGAAACCAAATACATCATATGCGTAATCGATGAATTTTAACACACTCTTCACTTCATCTTTTATCTGTATATATCAAGAAAAATGTCAAAGACACATACAAAGGAGAATTCGAGAGCTACTATTACTAATGGTGAGGAAACCTAATCTCACCTGGGATTCTCTACAGAAAATATGAGCGTCGTCCTAAGAAAACACAAGACGGTTAGATAGAAAGAATAACACAAGCAATTTATGATAAGTTGCAGATTATCAGGTGAAGAAAAATGAGCAAACAAGATTGCTAGGAACATGATTAAAATAAATGTGTTTCTTGCTCCGATTTAGTTGGATGTACAGAAATCAAGACCATAACAGTTTAATCTCACAAGAGGCTAACGAAAAAGAACAGATGATGCACACCTGCTGAAACCTTCGAACACGAGTCAACCCGGTCAATGCACCGCTGGCTTCATTACGATGCAGAACCCCGAAGTCAGCTAAACGAAGCGGTAGTTCTGTAAAAATGAAAACAAAGCAAGTTTCAATAACTTTTAGGGTTTACACAAGTGGTTGATAGTAAGCCCAGCTAGAGGTTTCACGATGGACGAGCAGGGTATCAGGTCAAAGCACGTTCAAGTTGAAATATTGTTCTTACCCTGCAACACTTAATTGTCTTCTTTAGAACAGTCAACAGTTAATGTTTTTATTTTGATTAAAAGCACGATGGTATTTCAAAAACATAACCAAACTTATAAAACGATTTATAAGGTTTTATGTATTAAAAATAGACTTTGGGTAACTTTCAACCCTCTGTTCAATCATTTTCACAACATTGTTATAATCAATAGAAATGTAAGCATGAAAACATCATAGACATACATATGCAAAAAAACTGACCCCTATAAGAACGAACTCGGTAATCAAACATCAAGCAATGTCCTGGACAATTCATTGGCTTAAGCCCGAACTCCTGTTTTTCTATCTGCGTACAAAGTCATGCAACAACATTAAACTTCATCTTAAAATTTATTGACAAAAGCCATTTATACATTTTGTCCAGAAAAAAGAAAGCACACATATGTGTATTTGATTAATAACACTAACCATAGTCATACAAGCAAACATTCAAAACACAATTGGAATTGGAATTACCATAACTACACCCATAGAACCGCACCAATTGTTCATCATCTTAGCAGATATTTGATTTTCAACAGATATAACATTATGTGATTGCCATAACATTATTCAAGGTAGGAGACTTACATCAAATACAAACATGTTCTCCTTGTAATTCGCAACATGACCTGAAGTTTCCCACAGTTGCATGTTGTACATATTCGGTGTGGTAACCTGCAATACAACAATATGTGAGATTCTACACTGTGCCTATGAAACAATGTGTACACAAAACAATAAACATAAAAATCACCTCTAGGTAACCTCTTCTACGATACTCTGTTCGTATAAATGTCATCAACTTTTCAGTCACACGAGTACCATGGGGAAGAAAAAAACAACTTCCTGGACTGGAACATATAAAAAGAGAAATAAGGGTGTAGAGTCAACAAGCTAAAGATTACAAATATAGAACTCTAAAGGTAGCAAAATGGGTCGGTCGGGCAGATCCGTTCACGAGCCAAAATAGGTAATTCTTTAGTTAAGATTGTTAGAAAGGCCAAGTTTCTAAGAACTAGTCAGCATGTACAATATAGATATGAACATTGTATTGTATCAGTTATAGATGATATAATAGGTTTTGCACAATCAAATCATTTCCTTGGAGCTTTTTTATTTACCCTTTGGATCCATTACAGAAAAACATAAACCAAATCAACATACTCATAAGTACTAGACCAAGATTGCTACAGCTAGAAAACTCATGCATTGCAACTTACCTAAGAGGGTGGAAAAAGAAAAGTTCCTGCTTCTTGCCCAACTCTCTGTGGTCATACTTTTTGGCTTCTTCCAGCAGAGCAATGTATTCCTGAAATAATATTTTAAGTTACTGAAGTTTTGAGCTCAAAAACAGCTTGTTTATTGAAACAATTTCATATCGCTACACTCATATCCAAACATTCAAAGAAGAATGATATTAAGGATCTATGAAATCCTACCCATCTTAACTATTCGATATCATAAGCCTTTACCGGAAAAAAAGAAAATAAATGACTTTTAACGAAGCATTAAAAGAACAATGATGATAAATGAGGAAAAACCATAAACATAAACCCTAAATGAGAATGAAGGCCCCTATATTGATTTACCACAAAAGCTCATTAATATGAAAAATGTTAAAACTAACCATTATCACTAAAATCCAAGCAAAAGACCACATAAGTGTGACATTTTCTAGGCATGATGCATATTCGTGTGAAAAACATGATATGTTATAGGACGAAACAATATAAAGTTCATGAAAATTAAAGACTAATACATGCTGATATGTAACTCAAAACTCAAACAAAAACAAAAATAACCTTCAGGCGTTTTTGGTCAGGATAAGATATCCCATAAACTCTTTGTAAGCTCTCACGGTCTTTGTTTCCCCTCCAATAAGCTGCCGAAGCCTAAAATAATTACAAAACGCAGATGAATATATGTGAATATGCAAGAAACTAGTGATTTCGATGGACAGTCACAAATCACACCTTTAAGCAGGCAATTGCTTTGACAAAAGCGGTATTTGGTATATGTGGTCCACGACACAGATCAACTAATGGACCACATCTGTAAACTGTAATGGTCTTGTCTTCGGGTAGGTCGCTAATGATCTCAACCTAACAATGACATAAGTAGATTAAAAAATCCATTAAAATGTGTTGTATATATCAAAAAAGTGAAATTACAAAACATGTTAGACAGGTATTTTTACCTTAAACTTGTTATCAGAAAACATCTCAAGAGCCTGCTTTCGTGAAACTTCAATTCGCTCAAAAGGTTGTTTCTCCTAAAACCATATAAGCACAATATATTTTATTATATGAATTTAGTTTAACATTAGTACTAGCTGAAACATTAAAGATATGCCTCTCAAAGAAATAAAAAAAAATAACATAATCTGTTTCAAAAAATAAAAAAAAATAACATAATCTGTTTCAAAAAATAAAAAATAATAACATAATTGAGCAATTATAATAAAAATAAGATTGCATAGTACCGCAACAGCTTTCTTAGCTCCATTAACAATTTGATCAAAGTGATCATCGTTTAAGCCGAGTTCACCATAGAAACCGTCATAGTAGAAACCCTGTTACAACAGTACAACACCACCATGTGAAACTCCAGAAGTCTAGATAAAATGATAAATACAGCTTGTTTATAAAATGGACCATCTCACCCCTTTTTTTAAAATTTACTACCAAGAAAGTACAATTGTTAATATCTTAACGAAAGCAAAAGATGATGGTTGTAAAAAATTAATAAAAAGTCATATGACTTAATGGAAGAAAGATTAGCACCCGTTACCTTTGAAGTTGAGCCATGCTTTATAGATTAACTCAAAAAAAAAAAAATTACCCCTTTGCAACTTACTGCATTAGGATATTTCTCCATTAAGTTCAATAAATCAAAACCGAATACAAAATTCATAAGGCCTAGCCTTACTTCCACAATTGATACCCAATCAGCATCGCCAACATGTTAAATTTCCCAGAAAAACATAATTTGAAAATATTAATGATTTCAGCAACAGTTTTTAGTCAAGCAACCACGTCATATTGAAGTGAAAATATATCTAAAATTTTACATTTATTGCAATTTACCCTACTATAAAAATTGTATTGAAGAAAAGAGTAGTTGAATAACTAACTTTTGTCTACAACATCAAATCCTATTACAGCCTAACTAAATACAAAACCATATCAGAAAATTAGTTAAATATCCTGGCTAACAATAACATCCAACGGCTTAAGTTACACGATTGATATCAACATGAACAGATGTAACAACAACATCCAACAGCATAAGTTACATGATTGATATCAACAGTGACAGATGTGCATACCTCTCCTCTTGTAGTACATGGCCCGATGCACAATTTACATCCATATGTCATTTCTAAAGCCTGCATTGAACCCAAAACAAAAACAAAAATAACCTTCAGGCGTTTTTGGTCAGGATAAGATATCCCATAAACTCTTTGTAAGCTCTCACGGTCTTTGTTTCCCCTCCAATAAGCTGCCGAAGCCTAAAATAATTACAAAACGCAGATGAATATATGTGAATATGCAAGAAACTAGTGATTTCGATGGACAGTCACAAATCACACCTTTAAGCAGGCAATTGCTTTGACAAAAGCGGTATTTGGTATATGTGGTCCACGACACAGATCAACTAATGGACCACATCTGTAAACTGTAATGGTCTTGTCTTCGGGTAGGTCGCTAATGATCTCAACCTAACAATGACATAAGTAGATTAAAAAATCCATTAAAATGTGTTGTATATATCAAAAAAGTGAAATTACAAAACATGTTAGACAGGTATTTTTACCTTAAACTTGTTATCAGAAAACATCTCAAGAGCCTGCTTTCGTGAAACTTCAATTCGCTCAAAAGGTTGTTTCTCCTAAAACCATATAAGCACAATATATTTTATTATATGAATTTAGTTTAACATTAGTACTAGCTGAAACATTAAAGATATGCCTCTCAAAGAAATAAAAAAAAATAACATAATCTGTTTCAAAAAATAAAAAATAATAACATAATTGAGCAATTATAATAAAAATAAGATTGCATAGTACCGCAACAGCTTTCTTAGCTCCATTAACAATTTGATCAAAGTGATCATCGTTTAAGCCGAGTTCACCATAGAAACCGTCATAGTAGAAACCCTGTTACAACAGTACAACACCACCATGTGAAACTCCAGAAGTCTAGATAAAATGATAAATACAGCTTGTTTATAAAATGGACCATCTCACCCCTTTTTTTAAAATTTACTACCAAGAAAGTACAATTGTTAATATCTTAACGAAAGCAAAAGATGATGGTTGTAAAAAATTAATAAAAAGTCATATGACTTAATGGAAGAAAGATTAGCACCCGTTACCTTTGAAGTTGAGCCATGCTTTATAGATTAACTCAAAAAAAAAAAAATTACCCCTTTGCAACTTACTGCATTAGGATATTTCTCCATTAAGTTCAATAAATCAAAACCGAATACAAAATTCATAAGGCCTAGCCTTACTTCCACAATTGATACCCAATCAGCATCGCCAACATGTTAAATTTCCCAGAAAAACATAATTTGAAAATATTAATGATTTCAGCAACAGTTTTTAGTCAAGCAACCACGTCATATTGAAGTGAAAATATATCTAAAATTTTACATTTATTGCAATTTACCCTACTATAAAAATTGTATTGAAGAAAAGAGTAGTTGAATAACTAACTTTTGTCTACAACATCAAATCCTATTACAGCCTAACTAAATACAAAACCATATCAGAAAATTAGTTAAATATCCTGGCTAACAATAACATCCAACGGCTTAAGTTACACGATTGATATCAACATGAACAGATGTAACAACAACATCCAACAGCATAAGTTACATGATTGATATCAACAGTGACAGATGTGCATACCTCTCCTCTTGTAGTACATGGCCCGATGCACAATTTACATCCATATGTCATTTCTAAAGCCTGCATTGAACCCAAAACAAAAACAAGTAAATCACCATCCGCTTCATACCTGCTAATAATTGTCCACCAAAAACAGTTAAATTACACATCATTACCTGCCCAAGAATATGAGCACTCGAATGCCAAAAAGTGTCACGCCCCTCATCGCTATCAAAAGTGAATATTTTAAGTTCGCAATCACCTTCTAAAGGTCTTGTCATGTCCCACAATACTCCGTCTACTTGAGATATTAGAGCGTTTGATGCTAGACTTTTTGATAACTCTTTTGCTATATCTAACGGAGTTGTTTCCCACTTCTTTCCATCCTTCACTGTCCCATCAGGTAACTTAACCCTAAAAAATATATATTAAAAAACACGAAAATCAACATGGACTTCCATACACCCATTAAGTAACTTAACACTAAAAACGGGGAAGAAAAAAAAAAGGTCAAACAACATTAATAATAAAACAGCATTGAATTCCAATCCAAACATCCATTATATAACTTAACTAGAGCTATAAACGAACTTAAACTTCGACAATAGGTTACTTCAAGTTCATTTAATAAACAAACACGAGCAACAACAAGACCAAACAGAGGGCGGTGTTTGGCGAGAGGCCGCTGCGTTACCGTGTGGTGTCGCAGGGCACTCCCTCCCCTCTATACAACTTATTTTCTTAATGAACAAACACGAACACATGCTATCCGGATTACCGTTCGTTCGCTTCTTCTACACTGTAATCTACAGCCCCTAAAATAATATATTATAAGTTAAAAAATCTGTGAACCAAACAACATGGAGTTCCAAAAGCAAATTAACACTAAAAACTAAAAATTTATATGAAAAATTTAAGATTAGCTAATGCACACAAAGTGTTCGACAAATTGCTTGAGAGAAAAGAAAAAAAGTCAAAATTAAAAATTTACTTGATGGGGTCACCGGAAATAGACTGGCGATGAGCAATCTGTTGAGCTTTAAGAGTTTCAAACAATTCAATCCGTTTTGGTATAACAGAATCAAGATAAGCATCATCCTTCACTATTGAAACTGCAGATTTTGAGGCTGACTTTGAAGCAGGATTGGCTGCTTTTCCCATGGTTGACGGCGGAGACGGCGAGTGTAGACGCCGGGGACAAAATAGAGTGAATTTTTAACTTTTACTCCGTCTTAGCAAATACTATGTTAAAAGGGTAGTACAAATGACATGTTCAAAATTATCGTACATTTTTACTTTTTAAAAATATGCATAAATAACAGAGTATAAAAACATAATGCATGTCGGAAGGAAAAAAAAATCAAAAAAAAAAAAAAAAAAAAAAAAAAAAAAAAAAAAAAAAAAAAAAAAAAAAAAAAAAAAAAAAAAAAAAAAAAAAAAAAAAAAAAAAAAAAAAAAAAAAAAAAAAAAAAAAAAAAAAAAAAAAAAAAAAAAAAAAAAAAAAAAAAAAAAAAAAAAAAAAAAAAAAAAAAAAAAAAAAAAAAAAAAAAAAAAAAAAAAAAAAAAAAAAAAAAAAAAAAAAAAAAAAAAAAAAAAAAAAAAAAAAAAAAAAAAAAAAAAAAAATAAAATAAATAACAGAGTATAAAAACATAATGCATGTCGGAAGGAAAAAAAAATCAAAGTAAAACTTGTATTCAGTATATACAAAATCAACAACGATCCCACATATATTTTTAGGTCATAATTGGATAATTTCCTTAAAGACCATATCTTTAAATAACTTTTTAAAAAGCATCAAGTTAATACCTTTACATAATGTGTGAAGAAAATTATCCAAAACTAGAAAGAAAACGAGAAAAACTAATATCATTAAACTCATACAAGAATAATTCTTCAAATGTAAAATGAGAAACTTTCAAGAGAAATATCAATAACTTTGTGGCTTATTTTAGATACCTAGATACCTTATATATTTGTAGTTATGGAAGTATACAAAAAGCAAATAGAGTTGTTCCACCAGTGTAACTCGGAAAAAAAGCTCCCATATTTGATTTATACCCACTGCCCACATACACGCAACCCTTGTTTATAGACATTCCACCGTACACGGTTGCTCCAGTGTTATATGACCATAATATTTCTCCGGTTGTAGCACTCATTGCGTAAATGGGCCCAGACCCGTTAGTTGACCCTGCGAATACAACACCGTTGGCTAAACTCACAGGGCCACTTGCAGTCGCGTTACTTGGATTCCCAGTTGACCATAAGACTTTGCCACTTGTGGCATTCATCGACACCCATCCACCACTAGTCGTCGTAATATTTGATGGCTTCAATGTGAAATTACTTTGCGCACTATTGGCAATGTTTGTGTAAACTGTCTTTTCATCCGTTGCTGATCCCCATGTACCTCCTCCACCCGCACCTCCAGGTCCAGCTTCCTACATTTGACACTTTTAGTCGTATATATGTTCAGGCTTACCAAATTAGTCACATTTATCATTTTTCTTTTATCTACTCGACGTACATACTTTTATATTAACAAAGGATAAGAATTCCATCCAAATTCACAAATACAAATATCTACAATCTGTTTGTCATTAAAAATGAACATTAAGTATTTCATTAAGCTTTCCTAGAAAGAAAAAAAAAACTATGCTATGGTCATCACTGATTTTTATAATTTTATGTTTAGTGGGATGTCTGATTGAAACTTTGTGAACAACATGGTAAGGTCACAGATAGCTATTTGTGAATATAAAATGAAATGAATGAAAACATTACCGTAGACCAAACGATACTACCATTGTCACGATCCAAAGCCCAAGCAATCCCACTCTTCTGTACCGCGGCAACAATGTCACGCTTTCTTCCACGAACATTAATAGTTAGCATCATTGGCGCTTGTGCAAAATCTGCATCTGGATTAGGGCCAGGCGGACACCCTGATGTCGAAAGATTATTACAAGCAAAAAACCAAACGTCGTATCCCCCTAACTGCTTATACCAAATGATGTTTCCTGAATCCAAATCAAGTGCTAAGATTGAATTGGAATGGTTTTCGGGCTCTATGCACTTATCTTCCTCTGTTGGTGTTGTCTGATTGTTTTGTGCTTCTTGGCATTGTGTGACATTTAATGGGGCAGAATATAAGTTCCCCGTGGCTATATAGACCTCATTTCGCTGAATGTCAATGGAAGGACTACTGCCCCATAAGCCGGCACCCGAGTATTTGTTGGTGTTGCCATTGTTATCAGGCAACATGTAGGTTTGCCACAAAATATTACCATTTTTTGCATTTAACTTGAAAAAACTCCCTCTAAATGTACAACATGTTTGAATGGTTGCAACAGCTTCTTCGGATGAAGATGTTCCAACATAGAATGCACTGAACAAAGTCATATATTGGTTACTTTTGTATTCTTTCTCATATGCCTCAACAAAGTAAATTTTTTTTTTTACATATACTAACAACATTTTATTATTTTACAGTAACAAAGATCTTCCTGTTATTGTATTTGACTTTATGTCTAACATTTAAAAGTCAACTTGGAGTGTTGGATACAATTATTTGCAACTTGCAATCAATAGTCAAACAGTTTACTTTTAATAGGCCTATCTTAATTTTTAAGCAAGTATACACATAGTCAACTTTCTATTAATTAAGCTGGAAATGCATTCTCAATACAAGAAAAGTACCTGTTATGATAAGTTCCGGACATGGTGATTACACAAGCATAATGTGTATCGAGTTGTGTTGACCACACGAGCTGTCCATTGCTACGTTTAAGCCCTATAATGTAACACGGTCCATAAATTCCAACGATCAAATGATCATCAGCGATAGTCGGGGTAGCCCTAGCCACGCTCCAATTAACTCCTGGTACGAATCCTGTAGCATTAAGCCCGGTTAGTTGTCCAAGATTTTTTTGCCAAATAACTGACCCATCTGATGCATTAAGGGCGTAGATGTTTCCATTCCAACTAGGGAAATAGAGGGTGTTGTTGTATATTGCTGGCGTTGCAGTTATATCGTTTCCAGCTACAAACTTCCATTTTAGCGTAAGGTTAGCCACGGTGGCAGGGCTATCTCCACCGCCGCCCTCCATCATCTCCACCGCCGCCCTCCATCATCCACCGCCGCCCTCCATCTCCACCGCCGCCCTCCATCATCCACCGCCGCCCTCCATCATCCACCGCCGCCCTCCATCATCCACCGCCGCCCTCCATCATCCACCGCCGCCCTCCATCATCCACCGCCGCCCTCCATCATCCACCGCCGCCCTCCATCATCCACCGCCGCCCTCCATCATCCACCGCCGCCCTCCATCATCCACCGCCGCCCTCCATCATCCACCGCCGCCCTCCATCATCCACCGCCGCCCTCCATCATCCACCGCCGCCCTCCATCATCCACCGCCGCCCTCCATCATCCACCGCCGCCCTCCATCATCCACCGCCGCCCTCCATCATCCACCGCCGCCCTCCATCATCCACCGCCGCCCTCCATCATCCACCGCCGCCCTCCATCATCCACCGCCGCCCTCCATCATCCACCGCCGCCCTCCATCATCCACCGCCGCCCTCCATCATCCACCGCCGCCCTCCATCATCCACCGCCGCCCTCCATCATCCACCGCCGCCCTCCATCATCCACCGCCGCCCTCCATCATCCACCGCCGCCCTCCATCATCCACCGCCGCCCTCCATCATCCACCGCCGCCCTCCATCACTCCACCGCCGCCCTCCATCATCTCCACCGCCGCCCTCCATCTCCACCGCCGCCCTCCATCATCCACCGCCGCCCTCCATCATCCACCGCCGCCCTCCATCATCCACCGCCGCCCTCCATCATCCACCGCCGCCCTCCATCATCCACCGCCGCCCTCCATCATCCACCGCCGCCCTCCATCATCCACCGCCGCCCTCCATCATCCACCGCCGCCCTCCATCATCCACCGCCGCCCTCCATCATCCACCGCCGCCCTCCATCATCCACCGCCGCCCTCCATCATCCACCGCCGCCCTCCATCATCCACCGCCGCCCTCCATCATCCACCGCCGCCCTCCATCATCCACCGCCGCCCTCCATCATCCACCGCCGCCCTCCATCATCCACCGCCGCCCTCCATCATCCACCGCCGCCCTCCATCATCCACCGCCGCCCTCCATCATCCACCGCCGCCCTCCATCATCCACCGCCGCCCTCCATCATCCACCGCCGCCCTCCATCATCCACCGCCGCCCTCCATCATCCACCGCCGCCCTCCATCATCCACCGCCGCCCTCCATCACTCCACCGCCGCCCTCCATCATCTCCACCGCCGCCCTCCATCTCCACCGCCGCCCTCCATCATCCACCGCCGCCCTCCATCATCCACCGCCGCCCTCCATCATCCACCGCCGCCCTCCATCATCCACCGCCGCCCTCCATCATCCACCGCCGCCCTCCATCATCCACCGCCGCCCTCCATCATCCACCGCCGCCCTCCATCATCCACCGCCGCCCTCCATCATCCACCGCCGCCCTCCATCATCCACCGCCGCCCTCCATCATCCACCGCCGCCCTCCATCATCCACCGCCGCCCTCCATCATCCACCGCCGCCCTCCATCATCCACCGCCGCCCTCCATCATCCACCGCCGCCCTCCATCATCCACCGCCGCCCTCCATCATCCACCGCCGCCCTCCATCATCCACCGCCGCCCTCCATCATCCACCGCCGCCCTCCATCATCCACCGCCGCCCTCCATCATCCACCGCCGCCCTCCATCATCCACCGCCGCCCTCCATCATCCACCGCCGCCCTCCATCATCCACCGCCGCCCTCCATCATCCACCGCCGCCCTCCATCATCCACCGCCGCCCTCCATCATCCACCGCCGCCCTCCATCATCCACCGCCGCCCTCCATCATCCACCGCCGCCCTCCATCATCCACCGCCGCCCTCCATCATCCACCGCCGCCCTCCATCATCCACCGCCGCCCTCCATCATCCACCGCCGCCCTCCATCATCCACCGCCGCCCTCCATCATCCACCGCCGCCCTCCATCATCCACCGCCGCCCTCCATCATCCACCGCCGCCCTCCATCATCCACCGCCGCCCTCCATCATCCACCGCCGCCCTCCATCATCCACCGCCGCCCTCCATCATCCACCGCCGCCCTCCATCATCCACCGCCGCCCTCCATCATCCACCGCCGCCCTCCATCATCCACCGCCGCCCTCCATCATCCACCGCCGCCCTCCATCATCCACCGCCGCCCTCCATCATCCACCGCCGCCCTCCATCATCCACCGCCGCCCTCCATCATCCACCGCCGCCCTCCATCATCCACCGCCGCCCTCCATCATCCACCGCCGCCCTCCATCATCCACCGCCGCCCTCCATCATCCACCGCCGCCCTCCATCATCCACCGCCGCCCTCCATCATCCACCGCCGCCCTCCATCATCCACCGCCGCCCTCCATCATCCACCGCCGCCCTCCATCATCCACCGCCGCCCTCCATCATCCACCGCCGCCCTCCATCATCCACCGCCGCCCTCCATCATCCACCGCCGCCCTCCATCATCCACCGCCGCCCTCCATCATCCACCGCCGCCCTCCATCATCCACCGCCGCCCTCCATCATCCACCGCCGCCCTCCATCATCCACCGCCGCCCTCCATCATCCACCGCCGCCCTCCATCATCCACCGCCGCCCTCCATCATCCACCGCCGCCCTCCATCATCCACCGCCGCCCTCCATCATCCACCGCCGCCCTCCATCATCCACCGCCGCCCTCCATCATCCACCGCCGCCCTCCATCACTCCACCGCCGCCCTCCATCATCTCCACCGCCGCCCTCCATCTCCACCGCTTCCCTCCATCTCCACCGCCTCCCTCCATCACAACCGCCACCATCACTACCACCTCCATCACAACCGCCTCCATCTTTCTTCTCGGCGGTCGACCACCGCATATTGTTCCCTTCTTTCATCGGGGAAACTCCATCATCCAATTGTCATCGTCCGATTTGTTGATTTTTTACTCGATTTCGGGACGATTTGTTGATTAAAAATATGGGTTGTAGACATGTTCTTCGATACACAGGTATATATATACATCATTACATCCATATATCCTATCAAATATTTGATTATTTTATGATTTTGCTATTTTTTAAATTTAAGAGTTTTATCCGATTCAAGTGTGGAATGAAATAAGGAGCGATCTTGAGCGGATATGGTGTAGCATCAACCAGACCCTAAGGTATTTTATTTTTTTTATATTATTATACATCCTTCTACAGATATCTTGTACATGTCCATCTTAAGATGTCTAAACCGGGCAATAGATCTGTTTCATGTTTTTAATCATTGTCTTTTTCTTGATCTTATAGATTTAGGTTTTTTAACCATTGCAAATAGAGCCGATGCGTTGATTGGATAAATTGGGTTTTTCAGCCACCCAATTTACAGCTGATGAGTTGAAATTTACAGAATTGCTCTCGCCGCCGCCGTATGTATTAGTATTTTTATTTATTTTCTTCTTTTTTTGGTTAAATTAGATCTGATATAACAGTTATTTTTCAAGTTTTAATATTGCAACACAGTTATTTATGTTTCATGTAATGGAAGTTGCAACATGCTTTTTTGGGGTTTTTTTTTATATATGAATATCATTGTAATATACCAATTGCAATACTAATTAACATATACTTCTTTTTTTTTTTGCTTTCCCAAAAATATGGTTCGTCAAATTACTTCAAGTTTGGGGAAAAGTTGGTTTGTCAAATGCAATTACATATTTACCAGGTACTATGTATGCGAATTATCTATACATATATACTATGTATATGTATACGAATTGCTTCAAGTTCGCTGAAAAGGTTGTTTCTTTCCCCTAAATTTCTATTCATATATGTTTAACAGTTCAGACGAAATTTTTTTTTTCCTCATATAATTTTAGTAAGGATTTCCCCTGAAAGTTAGGACATTTATGGTATATGTTAATTTAGTTCACATAATTTATTTCAGAAAGTTTAAGTTGTATTGAAAGAGAATGATTTCTGTAGTCATCTTTGACACAATAGTTGTTAGATGAAAAGGAAAAAAAATTTTGGATAAAAGTGTTCTATGTCAACTGACCTGACCCGTTTAACCATTATTCAACCTGCTCTACCTCATCTATTTTACTGCATACGGTGTTTTAGGTTCTTTAGACAAATTTAAGCTTACCTCAACCCGATGCATTATAGTAAAGGATATGTTATTTAAGTAACACTCTAATCTTTTGGTACCTAAAATGTATTTGTATATTGTTAATGCAGGTACGATTAGAGATCCTCTCTCTTTCTGGCGCATTTATGTTGTCAGAGATTGCTGGTCAACATAGTAGAAAGGGTGGCTTAAGTGTTGCGTTCTGTAGGCCGGATGGCTGTTTTTAGGTGGTAATGTAGCTGACCTCCTCACTACGGCATCACCGGTTCAGGTTCTTCTTCCCATTTTGCTTCCCCATCCAGTATAAACGTATCAGTTTTTGGCCAATTACTTATAAATGGGTCGTGGGTCAACTCGACTTGGTCTACTACCAAAAAAAGTGGCCCATTTGCCTAAAAGCTATCATGTATTGTTACACATCTCGCCTGTGTGCCTCCTTTAACTATGAAATAATGACATGATATTGTAATATAGTCCGGAAATGCTAATAAACACATTTGATTAATTAAAAAAGGTTTATATCCAAGCATGCATCTTTTTTCTGGTTACAGCTAATTGTTGGTCACTCTCTTTTGCTACTCTTGAACCACATCTTGCATCAGTTACTAAAGATAGGTAAATTGGATGGACAGGTTGGATCCAAAACCGATTTAGGTAAAAACTTTGAAACCAATGAAAGTGCAAAATACTATTCCCCTGTTTATTTTTATGTGATAGTGGTAAAGGTAGTGGCCAGTGTATCGGACAATGGGTATAAAACGTGAAAATAGCTCTAGCGCAATTGATTTTGTGGTTTGATAATTTATCAACCAACATAGGATAGTTGTTTTGTTGGTCAACTTGAATAATGGATGTCGTTCTGTTATTCTTGGGCACATTTGGAATGGTCTTGGAAGCATGGTTTCTATAGAAGCAATGCAGCTTTTTGTAAAATATTAGAGGCAAGTATAAGTTGGTAGCAATCTACTAATCTTAATTGAAATGATATACTCTAAAACTTTGATTAATTTGTCTTTTGTATATTTTTTTGGATAGGAGATGGATCCAGGATGGTGAGCTTGAATATCGAACTTTACTTCAGACCCCATTGTAGATGTAGAGATGAATGTAATGATTCCTTTAAGCTTCATTGTTAGTTTCTTGACTAAAGTGGCTTAATCTTGAGTCCATTCTTAGGTGTCGAAAAGCATTCTCATTAGACAAGTGCAAGGACAATTGTTCAATGTTGGTCTATCCTTTTGGTTTATTACATGTAGCATATACACACACCGGGTACATTACCTTGCACATGACTACATTGAATTTGTGGCATAAAAAAGGGAGAAATGTTGGAACTTTGTATCTTTTGGTTACATGTAGCATATATATATACTAGCGTTTGGTGGCTTATGCAAATATTACATTTTATTGATGGTACTAATCTACTACTGAATATTGTAACCAAGCATGTTCTTGGGTTATATAATTGTGTCGATTTGGTAGGAGATTACTACCAAATTCATTTTTGAGAAGGGGACTAAAAAAAACTCCTTTATTGAGACACCCGTAGAGACTTAGTTGGTGTACATAGGGAATATTTTGTGGTGTCAATTGTATCCGCTGCAACGCGCGGGTACCATGCTAGTTAACTATTATATTAATAAATTAAGCTTAAATAGTAAGAATGGACTTCGGTCATATTACGATTGATTTGACTTAACTGGCTAGACATTTTCAGAGTGACTCAACTCAGACTTGATCTGATATCATACATATACACGAAGGGTGTGAATTAACAAAAGCTAGATAAGGCCGGAACATGACAACACACGATAACATGTAACGCTAAGGCCTAATCCAACCCATCCATTTATTCACTGTCACCTCAACGCCACATTACTTCCGCCGTTTCAAAGTTCAGAAAATACCACTATCAACCATATCTTTTTTCTCACTATTTAGTATTTCCTCACTTCTTCTCAAAAATTTTATAATACTTTAAGAATAAAACAAATCTCCTTTTATTATTATTGGTCCAAATTTGCTTGACCCACCCCAATCTTACCTTTTTCTTTCTCGGGTTTTCTCCCGAAAAAACATTTACACTGTATTCTCGAGTTTTTTTTAAAGGATAGGAAATGAGAAGATTAGATAAGGAAAGAAAAGAAAAAAAAATAAATATCAAAATGGCATTCTCGAGTTGCATGGAAAACTATTGAAAAGAAAAGAAAATACAAAGTTAATAGTGTTCTTGAGTTAGAAAGAAAAGAAAAGAAAGGGAAAAAAGTTATAACTTTACAATTATGTCTTTTTCTCCATAAGGTTGTCATTAGTTAATAAGGGTAAATTGATAATTATACACATAAGTTAAAAGGTTTCCATCCAAATCCTCCCAAAAATGGGAGGAAAGTTTTTACATCAAAAAGGCCTTTGTTTTCTTTTCTTCCCCTTTCTTTTCTTAAAAAAAAACTCAAGAATGCAAAATAGAAGAATTTTCTAATCATTTCCTTTCTTATCCTTTAAAAAAAAACTTGAGAATGGAGTGTTATGATTGACAAAATTGATATGCTAAAATGATATTTTTGAGAAAGTAGTGAGAAAACACTTGAGGAAACAAATAATAAATGTTGATAGTTAAACAAATAATAAATGTGGATACTTTAAGTAATAATAAGTAATAATCTAAAAGTGAATTACTATTACAATGAGGACAATATAAAACGGAAATCGTTGTATTAGAAAGGACAAAATAGCACATAATTGATGGAACAAAACACTTTTATTCACTTTTTAGGTAGTTTTTGACTTTTTGGTCGAGTTTAATTTTTTATAATATAGGACAACGAGGAAATTCAACGTTCGCGTTGCGGGCTACAATAATCGTGGATGCGCGATGCTGCGGGTAAATGAAAATATATTTATTTAAGGGCAATGTCACAACCACGTCCACAAATATCACTCGATATTAAAGACCACACAAGGCGAAAAAGGTCTTATTAAATGTAAACATTGCCAACAGATAAGTCAAGTTGACCACAAATGTTTTAAATGGTGTTACTAGTCAATCCCACAACATCAATTCATGAAACCCGAAATGAAAGGTAATATTAAATATCTAAATGTATCTAGCAGCTAAGGCCTCCTCAAGACTATGCACTCTAGTCTACCCGCTACTCCTCAGACGATCCTTTATCCATGCTACTCTGCGAGACACAATCGACAAAGTAGAAACAAGTGCCAGCTTATAAAGCTGAGTAAGATAAAGACATTATATAAATATATTCCCAAAAGCAGTTTATTGAAAACGGTTACAATTATATATTTCACCATGGGTTACCCCAACTCAAGCAACCCGCCCAAATTAACTGTACACAAACCCCGAATTGGATCAACCCACAAATTTCATATATGTTTATCACACGCACCTTACCTCAGGTTATCTCAATAGTTATAACCTGCAACCAATCATTAGCACGTACACAACAAAATACCACAGATAGGATAACCCGCAAATCTTATGCATGGGTTTATCATATCACACATCAGGTTACTCCAAAAAATATAACCTACAACAAATTATTAACACATATACAACATATAGGATTAGCCCAAAATCCTATCAATGTGCCTAGCATTTCAGCTCATATGGATTCCTACCCGCATGGAATCCTATCTCCATTGCACTGGAAAATAGCATAGTGTCAATTACACGATACACTATGAGATAGCAAAGTGCCACTTAGACGATACACTATAGAATGACATAGTGTCAATTACACGATACACTATGGGATAAGGTAGTGCCAATTACACGATACACTATTTATTCTCAAGTAATCACTATTTCTTTAGATTAGCAACAACACAAGATACCTATACACATTTTAGGGCTCCTATCACGTACACAAGTGATCACGGCAACACTATGGTTACTAGTGTTACTACAACCAACTAAATCGATCAACAAAGCTCATTCACATGAAATTACACGATCAATGTCAATATATATAGCATAATAATACAATTTATGGGATAACACAACAAATTCCAAAGTACACTATGCATATCAAGAAGACTCAATCACCCTCCCGTCATAGTTCAACCTCCACAATTCAACATGAGGTGAGTCAAGGCAATCACATGGGCAACTATCAAACCCATACTGCACATGCATATCAAACAAAATCCCGCATAGCTTCATAACCTATATATCCTTTAATACCCTCCCATATCAGCTAAACATCAATAGGCATAAAGGTAGCAACACACATGACATTACTACCAACTACATATAGGTCGATATATATTCAATCCTCACATCATAAGTTCCCGTAATTGGATCCTACAAGAACCCTCCCAATATAGCCAATCACATAAAGGACCCGAGATTTCAATTAGCCAATTCATATTTAATAGGAAAACACATTTTGATTATGTCTCACAGGGGAAATCCGATATCTTACCTCAAATGATGTTTAGAAATACACAAAAGATGATTATAGAGCTTGCCAGATGTTTCCACGACCTATGGACACAATGTACAAGCTTAGGTTAGAGAACCAATCATAGAATCGGCACAACGACTAGTTCAGCGACCGATCAAAAGATTCGCTAATGAATGAGAGCTGATGGATCAGCACAGCGACCAACTTAGGGACTGGTCAGCAACAGATATACTTAACAGCGACTAGGTCAGTGACCTGGTCAGCGGCCAAAAACTCAGCAACAGCCAAGACACATTTCACAAAACTAGGCTGTCTTTAAGAGGCTTTTTAGTTTACATCCGAATGTTTTAAGACATGAGCTTTTTACACCATCTAACACTACATGTTAAGAGTATCTTTGAATTTTTCTAGAATTTTTCAATAAGTTTAACTTGCTCAAAAGGTCTATCATACACAGCCCTATCAGCTTTCATCCAAAATCTGACCCTTTCTGGAAATCGACATTTTCGAACCATTTGTAGGCAAAATCAAGAAAAACATTGTTCTAGACGGATTTAGCCGACACATAGGCCTTTTCATAAACATAAGATTCTTCAGCTATCTCGTTCATATGTATTTACTACGATTTTTACAGCATGACTGAAATTTCAGACATTCGAAACCCTTGGTTTTTAACATCAATTCGACCCTCAAACCAAAACCTAAAACCACATATACTTCCAGATTGTGTTTACACATATAAGTGACCATTTTGATGATACAAAACCAACCCTTACTCAATCATAGCATTTACATTACAAACGGTTTACCAATTGACCCAAAAACGTTAATTTTCGATTATGAAATCAATTACACAAACCCTAGCCTCAAACCCAGAGATTACACTAATTACAAGACCTGAAAATACAATTAACATGGAGGAGAATAATACCTCAAACCTGAACTTTGACCATGGGGACGATTTAAGGCTTTAACGGACAACAAATCTCTACCGGGAAGCTCTAGATCGCAAAGAGGGATTAAGGAGGGTTCATGGCTGCACTATTTCGTGATTAATGAATAAAATGAGGTGATTAGGGCTAATCCTAACCTAAAACTCCAGCCAACACTTTCCCAACATGTCACCCTAAGTCCCTGAAGTTCTAATCCTTTCACTAGCAACCTAAAATGACATTTAATCGCTATGTCAACGCTTACTTGTTAATTACACATAATTAACACATATAATATACATTTTAATATACATTTTAATCACATTTAAACACATAATAAATACTATTGCATAATAATAAAGACATAATAAGTGACACATAGCAAGTTGACCGACACACAAGGTCAAAGAAGACGAAAATAAGATTTGGGATGTTACAATTCTCTCCTCCTTAAAAGGATTCTGTCCTCAGAATCTTCTCACGACAAACCATGAAAACATCTATCTCTCTCATCGTCCCTCTATGTCACAAGAATAAGGTCGAGTGGAACTTGATGTCTCGCTACTTTATCATCAAAATGTTCTCGACCTCAACCTCATCACATCATCTGCCTATGTTTACCCATATGGCCTCATAGTTCATACAACACATCAACAACTATATAATCATCAACACAATCACATTGTAGCACTATCACGTTTATTCTACACATATGGTTAAGTAACCTATACTACTTAATCGCTACATAGAGCTATGTAGTTTACACTACTCAATCGCCAAATAGAACATTTGCCAATTCATGCATTTAGCAAAACGTGTATATCGTCATTATTAATACAAAATTGCATTAATAATATTATGATTCACCCTTATCCTAATTACTTCCTATCACTCAATTCACTTTACTTTCATCTTTTGCCTTGAACATAGGCTAGTCGTTACGGAAGGCCAATCCAAGAGAAAACAGATTTCGCCTTTCTCCTTTTAGTGGTTAGTCATGTGGCATACTCACATCCACAAAACTGCCCATAAAGAGGAACACCACGAATACCCCCAAGTGGTCACCATATCACACTAACTCCTTTAAGTATGCGTTAAGCTTATCATTTTCATCATAGATTATAGTCGAGTTTGTCATAGTTCATCACAATTCGTCACATATTGACACACATCATTGCCACACATCATTCATGTTTCACATTTACACATTTATAATTCACATTTTTGCAACATTATCACATATCACGCATCTCATAATCCTAGCATGCCCGTAGACACGTCAGTCAGTTACATGATGCATTATGGGACAATATAGTGCCAATTACACGATGCACTATGAAACGATATAGTGCCAATTACACGATGCACTATGGGAAAATATAGTGCCAATTACACGATGCACTATGGAGTGATATAGTGCCAATTACACGATGCACTATGGAACGATATAGTGCCAATTACACGATGCACTATAGCTCGATATAGTGCCAATTACACGATCTACTATTTGGAAAATATAGTGCCAATTACTCGATGCACTATAGCTCGATATAGTGCCAATTACACGATGCACTATCGCTCGAAATAGTGCCAACTACACAAAGCACTATTGAATAATATAGTGCCAATTACACGATGCACTATAGCATGATATAGTGCCAATTACACGATGCACTATAGCTCGATATAGTGCCAATTACACGATGCACTATAGAATGAGCTTATCCCGAAGCACTGTTTACACTAGGATAATCACCATTTTCCCATCGCTCTCTCATAGGTCCATATCCTAGTTTCTCATCTCAAGGTCATATTCTCCGCACTTGACATTGGTCAAAACAAATATGGTCTTCCAAGCACACCTAAGTCATGGTACATTCGCAATCAAGTTGATCACTCTTAACTGTGAATTTAGCCCATCAAAAGTGTCCCCATCTCCACATTTGTTCATCACTACATCATCCCAAAACACTCACTCAAAATAGAAACCTTTCAAAACACTATACATGAGAGTTAACATTCTACTATGCGCGGATGTCACTCTAACACTCCAACCTTTGAACAGTCTCACACACGATCCCCACGAGGTTAGAGGACAACGAAAAGTATGGAAGCTAGACCTGACGCACGGTCTAGAGGTTACCAACCACAAATCTTTTTTTTTACGTTTAAAAGATCATCACATAAATGCAAGAAGGTGAAAAGAAGGTGAAAAGTTCAAATTAAGGAAGAAGGATGCACACAAAGGTGCAATTTACGCTCGAATCAAATTAGGTACTAACAAGGCGTGAGTTAACAAATATACCATTCACAATATCGCCGATACGCCTAACCTTTTCAATAGTCGGTCCGTACACTTCAAGTTATAGCCTTCTCATCATCTTTCCTTGGTTCCACAATGTCAATGGGACAATATGGATAAATATTACAAATAACCACGAGCCTACCGTCATCATCTCTCATTTTACCCCATTCTTCTTAAGATTTTTTTGTTACTACGGTGATCAGCATACTTGTATTCCATGATTGAACTAGCTAAATATATCGCATTTTTGACCGAAACCACAGTAATTAGGTGGTAACCCACCTTCATATGCTGTAATACAGGCTTCCTTGGCCGTTATCAAATGCTCAACACACTTCAATCTCTCAACGCATACCTAACATACTTCAGAATATTCAAATCACTATTCTTGTAAACCAAGAACCACTTTACTCCATCTCACGGACTCTAAGACTCATCACGAACTTGGTCTTGAATATCACTCATGAAAGACCAGTCACAATTGCCAAACTGAGGGATTTCATGATACCTCCCCACTAATCCACAACTCTACTTTGCATTCGGGGAGCACATAGTACCTCCTTATCTCGTGGCCAAACACTAGTCTTAAAAGACAAGCCCGACCTACTCCAGTCCAACACAATCATTATCATGGGGTAACCATTTTGTCCCCCTGCAACGAGACTAACAGCGACGGATATAGCTAAATAACAAGGAATAAGAGCTAACACAATAATACATATTTAACTCGCATATACATATTAAGCTCAAATCCTCGCGATTCGCTCAACCCAACCCGTCCTATAGCACAAGCAAACCTATCTCCTATAGGCATAAGCAAATTACCACTATTTGCTCCAAGATCCAACAGTTTAAGACTAGAAGCTATAATCCTATAGATTCCAAGTTCACTTAAACTAATGCTCTGATACCAACTAGTAACACCCAAACTTTAAAAATTCCGGATTTCAAAATTTTTTCATATTAAAGACCACACAAGGCGGAAAAGGTCTTATTAAATGTAAACATTGCCAACAGATAAGTCAAGTTGACCACAAATATTTTAAATGGTGTTACTAGTCAATCCCACAACATCAATTCATGAAACCCGAAATGAAAGGTAATATTAAATATCTAAATGTATCTAGCAGCTAAGGCCTCCTCAAGACTATGCACTCTAGTCTACCCGCTACTCCTCAGACGATCCTTTATCCATGCCACTCTGCGAAACATAATCGACAAAGTAGAAACAAGTGCCAGCTTATAAAGCTGAGTAAGATAAAGACATTATATAAATATATTCCCAAAAGCAGTTTATTGAAAACGGTTACAATTATATATTTCACCATGGGTTACCCCAACTCAAGCAACCCGCCCAAATTAACTGTACACAAACCCCGAATTGGATCAACCCACAAATTTCATATATGTTTATCACACGCACCTTACCTCAGGTTATCTCAATAGTTATAACCTGCAACAAATTATTAACACATATACAACATATAGGATTAGCCCAAAATCCTATCAATGTGCCTAGCATTTCAGCTCATATGGATTCCTACCCGCATGGAATCCTATCTCCATGCA
>CM067174.1:35452206-35674624 GCA_034093135.1 Erigeron breviscapus | reverse complement strand
GCTCGTTTGTCTTCAGCTTTACTGCGGCGCAGTGGGCATATGAACTCCCCACTACGGCGCAGTCTAATTCCACTGGACTGGTCGTTCAATTTCATCATAGGTGACTGCGGCGCAGTGGGCCTTGGTCACCCCCACTGCGGCGCAGTCCAAAATCACTGGTCTAATTGTGCCTTTCCACTTAGCCGACTGCGGCGCAGTGGGCTGGTGATGCTCCCACTGCGGCGCAGTGCAATCCTGCTGGTCCGAAGACAACCTTTTCACTATGAACTTGCTGAAATTTTCCATCTTCTCAACTTTAAACAACTCTCGAACTCATAAATCAACTTCTTGGCCTCAGAAAACATCCGAAATTGCACCAAATGGACACGTAACCCGTTTAGAGCCTGAAACACTAACAAACACCATAAACACGCCAAATGCACACAAAATCGACTTAAAACACTTAATAAAATGGCCAATAATGATGTGGGTGATAGGTATAAATTGGTCACATCAGTGGGTAAAGCATAGTCTGAATTTTAACTTCAACATTTGACACATTAAAAGTGTTTGTATACAGGGTGTACCATCGGCTAACCCTCCACACCGTTAATATATAGAATGGATGTCCAAAACTCGGTTTCGATATGTTCTCTAAGTGTTGACCGGGTATGTATACAGGGTGTACCAGCGGCTAACCCTCCACCTAACTAACACTCATTAAACATACCGGGTTAGCTACTATACTTTATCCACGAGGCGCAATCCATGAGATCATTAACTTTATATAACATAGGATAACCATAGATTTGTTGATCAGGCGCCTCTAGGTTATCGAATGTTATACTCCATTAATGCCATCATTTCATTTTGCTGGGGGACAAATAATAAATGCATCCAAGATTCCACACACATCAACGTTTATCACAATAATTCCACAATTCACGGTGTATCCCGACACTATCATATACATCCATCAAGTTGTCATATAACAATCAAGTCATCAAATCATAAGTAGCCTACGAACTCCGTTTAAATCATTTTTATGCATCATACAGTTCACGTTGCACACAAAATTTCCTATCATGCATGCTAATATGAAATGTGGGTGCAATGGCTATAGACTAGGTCAATCCACCTAATTCTCTACAACCACGGCTCTGATACCATTCTGTAACACCCCAACATGGCGGAATCATGGGGTATCACTTAGAAAAGCACAGCACGACATGGGAATTATGTAGAATCAAACTATATGAAAACATAGGATTGAAACAATCCTTAAACTTGTACAAACGTATACAATCATCAACATTCATCGAAATACATATTCAATCAATAATAAAAGGCAATTCAATCGATAGTAGTTGATCCTAAAAGTAACCCATAAAAAGGGAAGTAAGGATCATGGATCCAGAAAGTCCAAAGCTAGTCCAATTCTAGCAAGTAAGCATGCAATCATCCATTTTGTCTCTGATTAACTTGATTACCTGAAAAGTGTACTAACATGCGTCAACATAAAGTTGGTGAGTTCGTAGGGACAAGTAACAAGGAATAACTGTGTCGGATAACAACCGTTAACAATAGATGAGGATTTAGGAGAACTAATCACATCCAAGGAAAAACCTATAAGGTTTCACATTATCACAATTCAATACAAGTCAACGTTCAACAACAACGATTCCATATAACGTTCAACAACAACGATTCCATATAACGTTCAACAACGTTCCATAACAATCAATAACATTCAACAACGGTGCGGCTTACATAGTTAATAATTAACAATGCGCTAACGGTGCGACTTATATAATAAGTAATGCGCTAACGGTGCGACTTATATAATAAGTAATGCGCTAACGGTGCGACTTATATAATAAATAATGCGCTAACGGTGCGACTTATATAATGAATAATGCGCTAACATGTCCATATCAACAATTCAATCATACAATCAATCAAATCAATAATCAACAGTTAAACAAACATGTACACTTTTCAGCCCGAATCTCAATTGAGTAGGGAGGGTTTACGAAACTCACCTGAAATGCCTGTCAGACAGTAGGAGGTATGTAACAGTCTGAAATGTACCCGAATATCCCAAACGTATTAGCCTTCGGTAAAGGAAACTGTATAGAATAACCCATTTTAATAGAATTATCAGTTTAGTAAGAAACTGATGGATGAAGGACTAAAACTGCAAACAGTTTAATGGTTCAGGACTGAAACTGTCAGAAATCTAACGGTTTAGGACTGAAACTGTCAGAAAATCTAATGGTATTAACGGTCGTCAGAAAATGGACCTGTTTTGTGATAGATTTAACGCTCGTCAGAAATTGGACTTGTTTTGTAATAGATTTTACAACGGTCGTTAATGGCGGTTAAGTATATACTTGGTTTGTATAAATCTTTTATACATATATATATACATGCACACACACACACACACACACACACACACATATATATATATATTACACACACATACACATACTCGTATCTATATGTACATACTTACGTACATATATATAAATACACAATATATTACTAAAATACACATATATATATATATACTTACGGTGGTGGTGTTCATAAAGCTAGAAGTAGCATCAGCCGTTGCCGTCGAGGGTGGTCGTGGTTTAATGATGGTGTAGGCCGGTGGTTTGTAATGAAAACAAGCAGTAGGTTCGGTGATGAAGACTACAAGCAAAAACAAGGCAGCAGCAACAATAAAGAACAACAACAGCAGCATCTTATGGTGATGATGATGAAACCGTGAGGTGGTTGTATGACGAAAAGTTGCAGCGAGCAGCAACAGTAGTTCTACAGCAGCAGTAGCTCTTTCAGGCAGTAACAGGAGCAGCAATAGCAAACAAAAAGCATCCATAGTTCATTGGTGGTGTTATAACAAGATGGTGATGAAACCGTGGCTTCCAACAATGGCAGTAGCAACAGCGAGCAGTAGCAGTTAGTAGCCATGGTGGTTTACGAGCGGCAGGAGTAGTTCAAAAGATGGTGTCGTGAGAAAGATGTTACTCGCGGGGTGGTAACTTGTAGGGTGGTGATCGTGGTGTTTAGATATATATCAAACATACATCTATACGTGTACCTGTATGTGTCGATTATGTATGTATATATCTCGAGTATATTAGTATATATATATATATATGTATATATAAGGTGGTGGTTTCGAGGTGGTGATCGTACATGGTGATGATGCATGTTTCTATTTGTTGGGTCGAGAGAGATGGAGAAGAAGGAACCCGAGATGGTTCATATCTATATCTATATTCTATCTTTATATATATATATATATAATAGAGGGGAAGGGGGCGGCAGGAAGCAAACAGAAACCATATATATAATATCTATAATATATTATATTCTTGTCTGCATAATTGAATTCACGAGAAAGAAAGAAAGCCAAAAGAAAATGACACAAAGGTGGGGTTAGTGGTTGGAATCAAAAGGAAAAGCAGAAGAGAATTCTGTCAAAGAAAAATCACGGACGGAATTATTAGAGAATCATTGTATAATTATTTAATTGATAGTCGTTGTTTGCTAAATGTTTAACCCGTGATTTAATCTAAATAGTTGACGTTATTTGTCAAACTTTAAATTTGATCTTATTAAGGCTTTAGACATAATACCTTATGATTTTTATATTTACTCAGATTTTTGCGAGTTGTTACACTTTCGTTGACTTGGCCTGGGTGAAACTTGAATGCGTTGCGGCGCAACTAGCTATGTTGCGGCGCAACTTAACTTTCTGGAATTCTGTTGCGGCGCAACTAGCTAGTTGCGGTGCAATGCCTTGTTTGCCAGCTTTGACTTTTGTTGACCAGCTGCAATCTTCATCCTTATGCTTCGGAAATCATCCGTTAGCACTTATTTCACCTCAAGAATGTCGTTTTCTCCAGAATTACGCTCAAGTACCTGTTATTTCCCTGAAACACTAACAAATACCATAAAAGCACCAAAAGTATACTAAAACGACTCATAAACCATGCAAAACGAACTACATTCATCGTGGGAAATGGGTATAAAATACGACACATCAAATCCCCCACACTTAAGCTTTGCTTGTCCTCAAGCAATTCCAAACTTCAAAACTTAAATTACCTTGGTACATACACGGGAATAACATGTCAGTAATCAAAAAGAAGCTAAACCATACATGAAAATGAAAAGAGATGGTTAAGCAGTTTTAATCTTAAATGAAAACTGGAATGTTTGACAATACTTGACTGATACACAAGCCTCAATAACACGACTAAGCACTGAACAATCGAATCAGTGATATCTCATCTATCCTACTCCAACTAACTTACTTTTGGGGTTGAATATTTGAATAATCACTCAAGGCCTAGTCGTGATGCATAATCTTTTACCATAGTCTTGTACTAGGTTCGTTCCTTCACTGCCATGGCGCAAGCACCACAGCATTAATCAGAAGAGGTCTTCAAGGGTTGTAATAAACTCTGGGGCTAATCAAGGTATTTAAAAGGGTATGGAAATTTTGGATAACAAATGGTGTTAAGAAGAAAATAACACAACATTTAACAAAGTTTTCACATAATAGTTTAATCCATAAACAATCCCATGTCATTAGTTGCCAACGGTCCAAAACCCGAGAAGCTGTCCAGACAATACCCCCAATAGACGATTAAAAACCGACACCATTATGGTGTATGACATTAAACAACTCAATCAACCAATACTAACCATGTTGACTTATACAAACTTGCCAACCCGAATATGATAACCAAATAATGTAACAATGTAAACCTTTTTGTTGGTTATAAAGATGCACCAACCCAACTCAATAAATTGAAGTAAAAATGAAGCTTTTGCTGGTGTTATAGATGAACCAACTAATAAAAATGACTTGACAAAAGGTGAGAAATACCAACTGACAGCCCAAGCTCCTTTTTCATTTTTTTTTCTTTTTCTGTTTTTCAATTCTTTTATTCTTTTTTTTTGTGAGCTACTTTTACTCCGACTAATTGGCATTCTCTTAATAATGTTGAAATAGTGACAAATCATATACTCATATGCTCAAATGAACGATCCAGACTTTATCCAAACAAATATGATGAAATCAATCTATTCCCAATAACCGAGAATATCCCAACCCGACATAAAGGACAACCCCAAACCATCCACTAGCATAGGCAACCAATGACCCACCAGGACTTTGACTATCGGTATGGTTAGGAAAGGTGTATATTTAGGGTGGATTTAATGACAAAGAACAGGCTAATGACAACATGTTTTCTATTGTTTCTTGCACTAAAAGTGAGTGCAACATAAGGGTTTTAACAGGAGGTTCCCTAACCAGTGTAGTTAGTTACTAAGCACATTAACAAAACATGCACATAACAATTATTTTACGAAACAAAGGGTGAACATACAAAGAACAAATGGTTTTATCCTAAATTTGCCTCTTCTGATAAATAACACGGAACGATCAACCATGACAAGTTCTAGAATCAATGCAATCACCGACACACTCAAGCAAATGAAAATAATCCGGAAATGGAAAAACCAACCTCAAACTTGCACATCATAGTTCAGAGCTCTAAAAGAACCCTTACTCTTGAATAAATTCAAAAGCCTACGAGAGGGACAAATTTACAAGGCCAATAAATCCAAACCCGTAAACACCTAGCATATCTAGAAATGAATCAATAATCTCACAAATTTGGTGTTTTGGTGCTATAAGCATGCTAGTCATATTATTAATCCAGAAGGGATTGCCTAATTAATCAGTCAAAACACATTCCACCAATTAAACTTTGTACCAAGGGTGTAGTCAAATTGCTCATTAATATCTATAATTAGGTGACAAAAGCAATTAACTACAAGGACAAGCATGCAAAAGTTTTAAAATCCTCTAAAAATACCCGACTTTTTCCTATTTACCCCCCCCCCCCCCCCACACACACACTTGAGTTGGACAATGCCCTCAATGTCCAATGAACTAAGGCAAACTATGGGAAATAGGGGAAAGTAAACAAAAATCAAAATAAAGAACAAGAAAAACTTGCCGGGTAGAACGGATGTTCCATGCTTGAATGATGCCAACAAGGATATTGCGCTGAACTTACTGCCAGCATATGCATATGACAAAACTTGCTATTCAACATGAACACACGAATCAACGCAAAACAGGAATACCAAACAAATAGCATAACCATAACCATCATCAAAAAGTTTATTCAAAAACACAAACAAAAAGAAAAATGCAAAATTTAAATTTAAATCACAAAATAAAAGACACGGGTTGCCTCCCGAGAAGCGCTTAATTTATTAACGAGTCGTTAGCTAGACTCCTACCCCTAAAAACTACCATGGTGGGGTCTCTGACGCCCCCACACTTAAGGTGTTGGGCGGTTTACCCTTAAACGGTGAAAAACAATTACCGTTCACCTTTGCCAATATCCAATCATTCGCTCGGCCAGAAGTATCAACAACCATCATCAACTCCTCTTTCTCTTTTGTTGATAAATTCGAGCACAACTCTTCAGACAACTTTACATTACCATGAGAAATAGCAGACTTCAAACGACTGTATAGTTTATGGATCTTAGCGCACGGGCCATCCGTTGGTTTAGAAACAGTCACTGCTGTTAACTTCAATTCAACCTCCTTTTTCTCTAGCTTCTCGTCCAACCATTCATCAATCTGTTAATCCAAAGAACTAACACAAGCAGTTTCAACAGAGTTAGCAACATTAGGTAAAGAAACAGAACACGTGTTCGAAAATGTCACTGACTCATTTCCTGCTCTCAATGTAAGCTTGCCACGACCAACCTCAAGTTTAGCATCGGCCGTAGCAAGGAACGGTCTTCCTAGAATAAGAGGCACATTCAATGCCTCATCTGCATCAATAATCACAAAATCTACAGGAAAAAACAAACCACCCACCTTGACTAACACATCCTCAAATATCCCAATAGGTCTTATTTCAGATTTATCTGCCAAATGAATTTTCATGTTAATTGGTTTCGGTTCCCCTAAGTTCAGCTTAGAATAAATAGATGAAGGCATGAGATTAATACTTTCTCCTGAATCATTTAAGGCATGTTTAACCGATAAATTACCAATCTTACAAGGGATGGTAAAACTACCTGGATCCCCGCGTTTCTCGGGCAACCTACCTGTCACTGCTGCTGAACAAACATCCTCAAGCACTGTGGTTGCTACCCCCGCCAGATGTTTCTTATTCATCAAAATCTGTCTCAAACACTTTGCATAACCTGGCATCTGTACAATTGCATCTAAAAATGGTATATTAATGTGCAACTTACTTAGATGACTTACAAATTTCTCCATCTGCTCCTTCATCTTTTCCTCCACCAATCGCTGAGGAAATGGGATCTTAGGCTTGTAGGGCTTTACTTCCAGTTTCTCAATGGTTCTAGATGGAACGGCCGGTGTCTGCACGGCTGGGTTCGACTCCATCTCTATTTTTCCATCAACCTCCTCCTCGTCTTCATGTACCTGCACAACTGGAGTAACATCATCAGGTAAAGCATTAGCTGAGTTATACATATTACCTGCTCGAGTTGTGATGGCATTAACATGTTCGTTTCTAACATTAGGAGGGGTATACTTCTGCCCTTGCCCCTGCCCTTGGTTATTGGATTGAGGTTTCGGGTTTTGTTGAGTGTTACTCGGTAAAGTACCGAGTGGTCTATTAGAGTTCCCGAGCCTCTCAATCCTTCCTTCCAAATCTTTGATTGTAGCTTACTGGTTCTTGGTTCCTTGATCCAATTTGTATGCAATCCCATCTAACCTAGTGGTTAAAGCATCCAATGCAGAGCTAACCTTCTTTGATTCTTCTTCAAAATGCTCATTAGTTGCTCTCTGGGCACTAATGAAATCCTTCATGGTCTCTCTTAGCTCTAAATCTGAGGCTTGTTGATTGTTGAACCTGCTAAACCTGTTACCACTAAAACCAGAACTGTTAGCATTAAAAAAAGATGATGAGGGATAAGAACTACCAAACTGCCGGTTTTGATAACCGGTGTTTTGGTTGAAGTTCCCCTGTGGTTGGTTCTGAACATAGTTAACATCTTCAGCTGGCTTATGGGGGCAATCCTCAGTGTAATGCAAATCCCCACAATAATCACAACCAACAGCCATAACCTTCACATATCTTTCAAGGCTCTTGAACCTGCTTTCTTGCCCATCAAACCTCTCATTCATTTGCTTAGAGAGGGCTTTAATCTCAGCAACTAATCCTGAATCGTCGCTAATTTTAGCTTTAGCGACAGTGTTTCTACTGGATCTCCTGGCTCGGTCTTCATCTCTGGTCGAATTCTCCTTCGCCATATCTTCAAGAATCTTGTATCCCTCATTCGGGGAAATGTTGTTTAGACTACCCCCAAATGCATAACCGAGCTCCCTCTTAGTCTTTTTATCCAGTCCATCGTAGAAAATCTCAAAACTCACTTCAGTACCCATACCATGTCCAGGGCAATTCCGTAGCATCTCCTTGAATCTCTTCCAAGCATCTACAACATCTTCACCACTGTCTTGAGTAAAGGCCCTGATTTGATTTTCCAGTTGGCTTTGAGTTCTTATTGAATAGAACTCACTAATAAATCCTTCCCGGAGTTCAGCCCAAGTAGAGAATGAGTTATCCGGTAACTCCTTAAACCATGCAAATGCCTCTCCAACTAGAGTCAATGGAAAGAGTTCTAATTTAACAGCTTCAGCTTGCCCTTGCCCATACTGATACAACCGACAAATTTTCTCAAATCTCTCAAGATGGGCATAAGGATCATTTCTTCTAATCCCGTCAAACTTATCTTCTTCAACACTCTTGAGGTGATTTCCTTTCAAGGAGAAATCTACTGAAATTGTCGGAGGGCGAATAGCTGTGCCCCTATTAGCCAGTATGTTTCTCCTTCGTTCACCATAAGGACGGGTGTTCGGGTCTCTCGGTTGTTCATCACCCATTCCGTTTCCCCTTGGTTGTTGATCTTGATTTCTGTTAACTCGAGGAAATACAATTGCACTCGGTTCAGGTGTTTGAACTTTTTCTTCAGTGTCCGAGTCTTCTCCTGTTCGAAAGATCCAAGCTGTGTCTTTTGAGCTGTTAACCGCTTGATCTTCTGATGTTGACGTTTTCTTGGTAAAGTGTGCGTCTAAATCAACGTACTGTTGGACTGGGTCTACTGTTTCTGGATCTATGGTGCCTGATGTGGATGGTTTCTGGTTGTCTCTTGACACTAGTCGACGTCTGACTTTCCCCGGATTAGATAAAGGACTAAGCAAGGGTCGGCGAGAAGCTCTCGTGTTCATCAACTACAAGAACCTGCACAATCACCACAAGCAAACCGTCAACCGTACCTGGGACAAAGAAAATAAAACAAAACAAAACAAAATCTATCTAGTAAAACAAATAACTTTCTCACAAATGTAATACTCAAACGTAACTATGCCACAAGGAGCAACTCAAGTGACCACGTACGCACCAGCCCCGAAGAGCTAGCACGGGTTAAGCTTAACACAAGACTTTACATAATGCTCGAGACTTTAATCGCTTAATTAGTTTAGGCTACTCTTTCACCTAAGCTAATCACATATCATCTTTTACTTAGGGCCCTTAACGTGCACGTGAACATGGCAATCCTAATCAAGGACTAGTGACTAGGTGATCAAGCCACACATGCAAGCATATATCATATCATTTCATACATACATAATCATTTCATCATTTCATGCATTTATAATCATTTCATCATTTCATGCATATATACTTACCACATACCATTGCAACCTGCATATGAATGTTAATCATCATAAACGGTAAGTAATATATCCCTTTGAAACCTCCCATAGTCACCCATGAACATAAAATGTACATACATATTCAATTGGAAGGTTTAACTTATGAAAACGTGTTTTGTTGTACCAACAGGTGACAAAAGATGTTATCTTACCTCGGTACAGCTTACCAACAAGTTAAAAGTATCTTATAGTGCTTGCTAAGTGCTCCCGACAACCTAGAACGAGTATAAGATCGAAATATAAGCTAAACGAAATGTTTTATGAAAACTGGACAAGAGGTGCGTCGCACCTCCCACATGGTGCGTCGCATAAATCGATCAGAAAATTCTGAACATAAGTAGGTGCGCCGCACCTACCCATTGGTGCGCCGCATATCGGGCTTTTGGCTGAAATCCATTTTTTTCATTTTGGGCTGTGGTGCGTCGCACCACCCTCCTGGTGTGTCGCACCTGGAGTGTCGACCAGAAACCTAATTTTGTTCTTTGATCAAACGAATTCCATACGAACCCATACCCCAAATCCAACCTGGGGACTTAAAATTAATCCTTTTAATTGCACTTTCATCAACTTAAACCATCCTATTAATCCCTTAATCCTTTACATCATAAATCAATCATTAAAACACCCGAATAACATGAATTCGATAAACGTTTGATCAAATAACCCAACCCAAACCCTATGGACTAGATTATAACTCATCTATGACTCATAAGATCAGAATTCAAAGATAATATTACCTATATTACCTGTAGATGACTTAGAGGATCCAAGATCTAATCAAAACTTGATCAATACGGCACGAATCGATTGAATCTTGAGGGGAACTTGTCTTGGGGATTGAGGGGATCGGTTGAGAGGTTTCACACACACAAGAGCAGGTGTTTTGTGACAATTAGGGCTGCCTAATTGCTCCCTAACCCCTGGCCACCAAACTCAACCTTACACTTAAGACCCCTCAACTCTTCAACTTAACGTTCTTAGCTTAACTTTCTACCGGGAGTCTTAACATACTAACAAGCACTTTATAACTTAACTTTACTTTCATTAATCAACATATTTGTCATTTCATATTAAACGCCTAAGCATTTAATCACATAATCCCATATAGGGCACATAAACATAATAGACTTAACGTTAACTAACGGAAAGTCAAATAGTCAAACATAAAACGTTTGGGATGTTACAATTACCTCCCCCTTAAGAGGATTCCGTCCTCGGAATCGCCTCAGAAGCAAACAAATCTGGATATTTCTCTTTCATCACCGCCTCGGTCTCCCAAGTTAAACTTTCACCGTGGTTATGCTTCCATTTAATCAACACGAGATCAATCAACTTTCGGCGAAGTTTCTTTTGCTTTCTTTCGAGTATCGCTACTGGTTCATCCACTATTCTTTTCTGAGGATTAATGCTCACATCCTCAATTGGAATAACACTCGACTAATTGGCCAAACACTTCCTCAAATACGAAACATGAAATGTGTGGTGAATTCCATCCAATTCTGGGGTAGTTCCAATTGATAAGCTACATCCTTGATACGTTTCAGAATTTTGAAAGGTCCTATGAAACGTAGGCTTAGCTTTCCCTTCTTTCCAAAACGAATTACTCCTTTCCATGGGGAAACTTTCAGCATTACCAAATCACCAACTTGGAACTCAATTGGCTTCCTTTTCTTGTCGGCATAAGTCTTTTGTCGTTCTCTAGCCACACGAAGTGCTTCCTTTGCCACATTAACTTTTTCAGCTGAGATTTCAATGATTTCAGGACCCGTAAACTGCTTTTCACCGGGTTCCATCCAACAACTCGGAGTCCTACATCTCCTACCATAAAGCATTTCAAATTATGGCATTCCAATACTTGCATGGTGGCTGTTATTATAAGTGAATTCGATCAATTTCAAGTGTTCATCCCATGCTCCACCATACTCTAATACACAAGCTCTCAACATGTCTTCCAACGTTTGTATGGTCCTTTCACTTTGCCCATCAGTTTGAGGGTGATAGGCAGTGCTCAAATTAATTCTAGTACCTAACTCTCGCTGAAGACCCTTCCAAAAGTTAGACACAAATCTCGTGTCTCGGTCTGAAACAATGGATAAAGGAACACCATGCTTTGCTACGATCTCATCCACATACATCTTTGCCATCTTAGTTAGTGGTAAATCTTGTCTTGTTGCCAAGAAATGAGCACTCTTTGTCAATCTATCCACAATAACCCATACCATGTCATTTCCTTTCGGTGTTCTTGGTAGTTTGGTCACAAAATCCATAGTAATATGGTCCCATTTCCATTCCGGAATCTCCAATTGATGCAACATTCCATATGGCTTTTTGTGATCAGCTTTTACACGTGCACAAGTCAAACATCTTTCAACAAAATGAGCAACTTCTCCCTTAATGTTTGGCCACCAATAGATGGGCTTCAAATCTGCATACATCTTGGTAACACCGGGATGGACTGAATATCTTGACCTATGAGCTTCTTCAAAGATCAACTCTCGATTACCACCAAGTAATGGTACCCAAATTCGACCCTTATATGTCTTAAATCCACGGCTGTTCGTCTCCATCACAAGTCTTTTCTTCTTTCCAATGCTTTCATTATCGATATTATCCTTCATTAAAGCCTTAACTTGGGCTTCCTTGATGCGGTCGAGTAACCCCGACTTTGCTTGAACAACCATGCTCATCAATTTACAAGAAAAATTCTGCACTTTCCTACTTAGTGCATCCGCCACCACATTGGCTTTACCGGGATGATATTTAATCTCACAATCATAATCTTTCAGAAGTTCCATCCATCTCCTTTGCCTTACATTCATTTCCTTCTGTGAGAACACATATTGTAAACTCTTATGATCCGTAAACAAGGTACATTTGGTGCCATATAAGTAATGTCTCCACAACTTCAAAGCAAACACTACTGCAGCCAATTCAAGATCATGGGTCGGGTAATTCTTTTCATGAGGCTTCAACTGACGTGAAGCATATGCAATAACTTTGTCCCTTTGCATAAGGACACAACCCAAACCTGAAATAGAAGCATCACTATACACAACAAGATCATCAGTACCTTCGGGTAAGGCTAGGACAGGAGCTTCACATAACTTTGTCTTAAGCGTTTGAAAGGCCTTTTCTTGAGCTTCCGTCCATACAAACTTTACTCCTTTCTTTGTCAATTCAGTCATTGGCTTAGCTATTCGGGAGAAATCTTGAATAAACCTCCTATAATAGCCAGCTAAACCGAGAAAACTCTTAATCTCCGTGGTGTCTTTGGCTGTTCCCATTTAGATACAGCTTCAATCTTGGCAGGATCAACTTTAATACCTTCAGAAGAGATAACATGCCCGAGAAATTGAACTTCTCGGAGCCAGAATTCACACTTGGAGAACTTTGCATATAACTTTTTCTCCCTAAGAACCTCAAGAACAGCTCTTAAGTGCTCACGGTGCTCGGCTTCAGACTTTGAATAAATTAGGATATCGTCAATGAAGACAATCACAAAATGATCTAAGAATGGGCGACATACCCGATTCATTAATCCATAAAAGCGGCTGGAGCATTTGTCAACCCAAAAGGCATGACAAGAAACTCATAGTGCCCATAACGTGTACGAAAAGCTGTCTTGGCCACATCTTCCTTTTTGACTTTTAATTGATGATAGCCAGACCGCAAATCAATCTTAGAGAAGTAAGAAGCACCATGGAGCTGATCAAAAAGATCATCAATACGCGGGAGATGGATACTTATTCTTAACCGTTCGCTTATTCAGCTCACGGTAGTCTATGCACATGCGCATAGAACCGTCTTTCTTTTTGACAAAAGAACCGGAGCTCCCCAAGGCGAGGAACTTGGTTGTATGAAACCTTTGTCAAGTAGCTCTTGAAGCTGGGACATTAACTCTTTCATTTCTGTAGGAGCTAAACGATATGGTGCTTTTGCAACAGGAGTAGCACCGGGTACGAGATCAATCTGAAAGATGACCTCTCGGTCGGGAGGAATACCGGGAAGATCATCCGGAAAGACATCAGAAAATTCAGAAACTACATCAACATTAGGGATCGGAGACTTCTCTTTTCGTGTATCGATAACATAGGCAAGAAAGTGATTCTTGTTATGCCGAATGCAATTGAGAGCCTTCATCAAATTAATAATCTTTATGCTCCCCTTCTTCTTATCTCCATAAACGGAAATGACCTCACCATCCGGAGTAGCGAATCGTACGACCTTTTGAGAACATATAATAGTAGCATCATTTTGAGACAACCAGTCCATACCTATCACTATATCAAAACCGGCTAGAGTGGTAGGCAATAATTGAACCGGAAAAGAGCGACCTTCAATCTCAATAGAACAATCATCATAACCTACTTGAATGTCACTAATGGTACCGTTAGCAATTTCAACCTCTATAGAGCAATCAAGAGGAGTAGTGACCCTATCAAGCTTAGGAGCAAATAAAGTGGACACAAAAGATCTATTTGCACCCGAATCAAAAAGTACAGAAGCAGGTTTTGAGTTAACAAGAAATGTACCGCTTACTACCTCGTTGTTATCCTTGGCAGCTTCGACTGTCAGCTGAAAGGCTCGAGCTTTAGGCTTTTGGACAGCCGTCGTCTTTCCATCATCTCTTCCTTGTGGGCAATCCTTGATGAAATGACCGGTTTGTTGACACCGATAACACTTTGGCTTGTCCTTGCATCCTGAAGTAGGATGACCCGTACCACCACAAGTATCACACCTTCGGGTCTTATCTGAACATGGACCCAAGTGAGGCGCCTTACAAGTACCACACCAATTCTTTGGCTTTGCATAGCTGCTGCCCCCACCTCTTGAAGATGGACCTTTCTTGAACTTCCTATTAGATCCATTTGACCCATCATGCTTCCTTTTTGAACCTGATTGCTTATCATCATTAGCTTTCACTACAACCTTTTCACCCATGAAATCATCATCCAACCTCTTGGACTCCTTAATCGCAGCAGACAATGTAATATGTTGTCTACAAAGGCCACGATAGCTAGCGGGAAGACCATCACAGTAAGCTTCAACCTCAGTTCACGAGTACCCACATATTCTTCCAAGAACTTCTCCTTAAAGGTACCCCAAGGCATAATAGCTAGCACCTCGGGGGTCAAAGAAATAGTAGCAACCCTCCACCAATTACGAGCATTCTTCTTCAACATACGGGAAGCACACAATACCTTCATATCCTCAGGGCAATAACATGAGGCAAACACAACCTCGATATCATCCAACCATTCCATGGCACCTACAGCATCTAGAGTACCATCAAATGCCTTTGCTCCACATTTCTGAAAGCTCTCATACTTAAAGTTACTAGTACGAGGAGCGACTACAACACGAGGCTCCACCACATTATTAACACCATTCACATTAGCAACAACATTTTCAGGAGCAACTTGTGACCTTACCATTGATGGCTCGGTACGGTTTGAGCGGTTGGAGTAATTCCCATCCGTATGCTCATCCCGTTGCAAGCTAGCTTCTCTTTCAGCCCTAAGTTGATTCAACTCCTCTTCATTTCTCAACAAAAGAGCTCGAATAGCCCTCAACTCTTCATGCATTTCAGCTTGAGTAGGAACTTGCTCAATCACGGGGTTAGCTCTATCAATTTCAGACCTTGTAGGTTGTGCCCCCGAAAGTGGTCTTCGAGGAGGCCTTAGGTTAACACCATTTCCAGTCCCGTTTGGATTAGCCGGAGCATCGCTAGCATTAGCTCCATCTCTTTGACTACTAGCACGGGTATTAACCATCTTTCTATAATTTTAGTGACGAATGTTAGAGATGAATCGAATGAGAACAAAGTATGGTCAGGCCTACTAAATTACATAAGCATAACATAAACATATATAAGCCATAAACCTACCCTCACACTCATCCCAACCCGTCCTAAAAGCATTTTCATCATAGAGCTAAAGCATTACTACTTAAGCTAATTATTTCTCGTACGGTTTAAGTCCAAAATCCTAAGGTCTTGGTCGAATTTTGGTTCACTTAAACCATTTCTCTGATACCAACTTGTAACACCCGTCGTTTAAAAACTTGGATTTTTTCAAAACTTTGCCAAACGGCGTTTAAAATAAGCGGAAAGGATCACTTTCAAAATCTGCCCCATCCGTAACGGATGGTACCTTTAAAATTTGGTGTTACTACTAGCATCATCAAAACAATAAAAGTAAATCCAAGCTTTGGCACCAACATAAATGCCACATTATTACAAGTCTTTAATCATAAATAAAATAGCCAAACATAAGGCTAAAGGAAGTCTAAGCGTTTAATGTCTTTGCTAAGCTTCTTTATTCGTCTACCCAAGTCTCACCAAGCTAATCCTTGCCTATCTCAAACTTGATTATCCTGAAGGCACAACATTTTCAAAGAACAAGTATTAGCTAATAAAATTAGCTAAGTAAGATAACATAACTTGAAAATGTTTGCCAATTTCATATATTAACAAAATCCGCATTTTAAGTTAATATCACACACATACATAACATCATAAGATACACATTAGGTTCAACATGTCCTAAAGTGTGCCTATACTTTCTTTCTTCATCTTTCTTTCTTTATTTCTTTGCCAAGACGTAGGCTAAGTGACTTATGCCACTTACATAGGGATGTGGGGTTGTGTGTAGGCGGTCATAGACCATACATGGAGTCCTCACACCCGACATGATGGGTAAACCATAAGGTGGTCCATCGACGTCGTTAAGGAATGACAAAGTCAATCCAACTGAATAAACCGTTTATGCCTTTACGCATTGGTGATTAGTTACTCCACCTGGAATACTCAAACGTAACTATGCCACAAGGAGCAACTCAAGTGACCACGTACGCACCAGCCCCGAAGAGCTAGCACGGGTTAAGCTTAACACAAGACTTTACATAATGCTCGAGACTTTAATCGCTTAATTAGTTTAGGCTACTCTTTCACCTAAGCTAATCACATATCATCTTTTACTTTAGGGCCCTTAACGTGCACGTGAACATGGCAATCCTAATCAAGGACTAGTGACTAGGTGATCAAGCCACACATGCAAGCATATATCATATCATTTCATCATTTCATACATACATAATCATTTCATCATTTCATACATACATAATCATTTCATCATCTCATACATATAATCATTTCATCATTCATACATACATAATCATTTCATCATTTCATACATACATAATCATTTCATCATTTCATACATACATAATCATTTCATCATCTCATGCATATATACTTACCACATACCATTGCAACCTGCATATGAATGTTAATCATCATAAACGGTAAGTAATATATCCCTTTGCAACCTCCCATAGTCACCCATGAACATAAAATGTACATACATATTCAATTGGAAGGTTTAACTTATGAAAACGTGTTTTGTTGTACCAACAGGTGACAAAAGATGTTATCTTACCTCGGTACAGCTTACCAACAAGTTAAAAGTATCTTATAGTGCTTGCTAAGTGCTCCCGACAACCTAGAACGAGTATAAGATCGAAATATAAGCTAAACGAAATGTTTTATGAAAACTGGACAAGAGGTGCGTCGCACCTCCCACATGGTGCGTCGCATAAATCGATCAGAAAATTCTGAACATAAGTAGGTGCGCCGCACCTACCCATTGGTGCGCCGCATATCGGGCTTTTGGCTGAAATCCATTTTTTTCATTTTGGGCTGTGGTGCGTCGCACCTGGAGTGTCGACCAGAAACCTAATTTTTGTTCTTTGATCAAACGAATTCCATACGAACCCATACCCCAAATCCAACCTGGGGACTTAAAATTAATCCTTTTAATTGCACTTTCATCAACTTAAACCATCCTATTAATCCCTTAATCCTTTACATCATAAATCAATCATTAAAACACCCGAATAACATGAATTCGATAAACGTTTGATCAAATAACCCAACCCAACCCTATGGACTAGATTATAACTCATCTATGACTCATAAGATCAGAATTCAAAGATAATATTACCTATATTACCTGTAGATGACTTAGAGGATCCAAGATCTAATCAAAACTTGATCAATACGGCACGAATCGATTGAATCTTGAGGGAAACTTGTCTTGGGGATTGAGGGGATCGGTTGAGAGGTTTCACACACACAAGAGCAGGTGTTTTATGACAATTAGGGCTGCCTAATTGCTCCCTAACCCCTGGCCACCAAACTCAAACTTACACTTAAGACCCCTCAACTCTTCAACTTAACGTTCTTAGCTTAACTTTCTACCGGGAGTCTTAACATACTAACAAGCACTTTATAACTTAACTTTACTTTCATTAATCAACATATTTGTCATTTCATATTAAACGCCTAAGCATTTAATCACATAATCCCATATAGGGCACATAAACATAATAGACTTAACGTTAACTAACGGAAAGTCAAATAGTCAAACATAAAACGTTTGGGATGTTACAGAGCTGATGGATCAGCACAGCGACCAACTTAGGGACTGATCAGCAACAGATAGACTTAACAGCGACTAGGTTAGTGACCAGGTCAGCGACCAAAAACTCAGCAACAGCCAAGACACATTTCACAAAACTAGGCTGTCTTTAAGAGGCTTTTTAGTTTACATCCGATTGTTTTAAGACATGAGCTTTTTACACCATCTAACACTACATGTTAAGAGTATCTTTGAATTTTTCCAGAATTTTTCAATAAGTTTAACTTGCTCAAAAGGTCTATCATACACATCCCTATCAGCTTTCATCCAAAATCTGACCCTTTCTGGAAATCGACATTTTCGAACCATTTGTAGGCAAAATCAAGAAAAACATTGTTCTAGACGGATTTAGCCGAAACATAGGCCTTTTCAAAAACATAAGATTCATCAGCTATCTCGTTCATATGTATTTACTACGATTTTTACAACATGACTGAAATTTCAGACATTTAAAACCCTTGGTTTTTAACATCAATTTGACCCTTAAACCAAAACCTAAAACCACATATACTTCCAGATCGTGTTTACACATATAAGTGACCATTTTGTTGATACAAAACCAACCCTTACTCAATCATAGCATTTACATTACAAACGGTTTACCAATTGACCCAAAAACCTTAATTTTCGATTATGAAATCAATTACACAAACCCTAGCCTCAAACCCAGAGATTACACTAATTACAAGACCTGAAAATACAATTAACATGGAGGAGAATAATACCTCAAACCTGAACTTTGACCATGGGGACGATTTAAGGCTTTAACGGACAACAAATCTCTACCGGGAAGCTCTAGATCGCAAAGAGGGATTAAGGAGGGTTCATGGCTGCACTATTTCGTGATTAATGAATAAAATGAGGTGATTAGGGCTAATCCTAACCTAAAACTCCAGCCAACACTTTTCCAACATGTCACCCTAAGTCCCTGAAGTTCTAATCCTTTCACTAGCAACCTAAAATGACATTTAATCGCTATGTCAGCGCTTACTTGTTAATTACACATAATTAACACATATAATATACATTTTAATATACATTTTAATCACATTTAAACACATAATAAATACTATTGCATAATAATAAAGACATAATAAGTGACACATAGCAAGTTGACCGACACACAAGGTCAAAGAAGACGAAAATAAGATTTGGGATGTTACATCTGAGATCAGAAACAAGGGTTTTTGGATTCTGAATTGCTTGGATCGGGATCGGTTTTGGCTAGATTTGGTTGGATTCGAAGTGCAATTGCTTTGTTTTGTCTTTCTTTTCGATTCAAACAAGTTCTTCCGGCGGGTCAAATTTTTCCGGCGAAGTCTAGATCGGATTTATTTTGGCTAAGGTTCGTACGCGATTGATTTCTGAGTCGATTGCAACATGTTTCGTGTTCTGATTCGAGTAAATAAGAGATAAATCTAGATTTTAATTCTTCCGACGTGATTTTTAAATTTCCGGCCGCCGTGATTTCAGTTGATATTTCATTTTCTGCAAAACTTGACGAATCTGGGTTTGAGTTTGAGTTTGGAAGAAGAAGAAGAAAAGATCAAGGTGAAATGACGAATCTGCCCCTCACTTAACGGACCTAATAGACGGCTGTTAGTCACGGAGTAAAAAATGAAAAAATTGACCAACTTCAGGGTTTTTTCTGTAATTAATTCACTTAAGGGCAATAACTGAAAATCCTGCCAACTTGAGGGACCAAAATGTAATTTTCTCTTTTAAAAGTATATATAAAAACAATTAAATAAAATTAAAATTGATCAAAATATTATAAAAGAAAAAAATATTAAGTGTAGAAAAAAAAAAATAAAAAAAAAAAAAAAAAAAAAAAAAAAAAAAAAAAAAAAAAAAAAAAAAAAAAAAAAAAAAAAAAAAAAAAAAAAAAAAAAAAAAAAAAAAAAAAAAAAAAAAAAAAAAAAAAAAAAAAAAAAAAAAAAAAAAAAAAAAAAAAAAAAAAAAAAAAAAAAAAAAAAAAAAAAAAAAAAAAAAAAAAAAAAAAAAAAAAAAAAAAAAAAAAAAAAAAAAAAAAAAAAAAAAAAAAAAAAAAAAAAAAAAAAAAAAAAAAAAAAAAAAAAAAAAAAAAAAAAAAAAAAAAAAAAAAAAAAAAAAAAAAAAAAAAAAAAAAAAAAAAAAAAAAAAAAAAAAAAAAAAAAAAAAAAAAAAAAAAAAAAAAAAAAAAAAAAAAAAAAAAAAAAAAAAAAAAAAAAAAAAAAAAAAAAAAAAAAAAAAAAAAAAAAAAAAAAAAAAAAAAAAAAAAAAAAAAAAAAAAAAAAAAAAAAAAAAAAAAAAAAAAAAAAAAAAAAAAAAAAAAAAAAAAAAAAAAAAAAAAAAAAAAAAAAAAAAAAAAAAAAAAAAAAAAAAAAAAAAAAAAAAAAAAAAAAAAAAAAAAAAAAAAAAAAAAAAAAAAAAAAAAAAAAAAAAAAAAAAAAAAAAAAAAAAAAAAAAAAAAAAAAAAAAAAAAAAAAAAAAAAAAAAAAAAAAAAAAAAAAAAAAAAAAAAAAAAAAAAAAAAAAAAAAAAAAAAAAAAAAAAAAAAAAAAAAAAAAAAAAAAAAAAAAAAAAAAAAAAAAAAAAAAAAAAAAAAAAAAAAAAAAAAAAAAAAAAAAAAAAAAAAAAAAAAAAAAAAAAAAAAAAAAAAAAAAAAAAAAAAAAAAAAAAAAAAAAAAAAAAAAAAAAAAAAAAAAAAAAAAAAAAAAAAAAAAAAAAAAAAAAAAAAAAAAAAAAAAAAAAAAAAAAAAAAAAAAAAAAAAAAAAAAAAAAAAAAAAAAAAAAAAAAAAAAAAAAAAAAAAAAAAAAAAAAAAAAAAAAAAAAAAAAAAAAAAAAAAAAAAAAAAAAAAAAAAAAAAAAAAAAAAAAAAAAAAAAAAAAAAAAAAAAAAAAAAAAAAAAAAAAAAAAAAAAAAAAAAAAAAAAAAAAAAAAAAAAAAAAAAAAAAAAAAAAAAAAAAAAAAAAAAAAAAAAAAAAAAAAAAAAAAAAAAAAAAAAAAAAAAAAAAAAAAAAAAAAAAAAAAAAAAAAAAAAAAAAAAAAAAAAAAAAAAAAAAAAAAAAAAAAAAAAAAAAAAAAAAAAAAAAAAAAAAAAAAAAAAAAAAAAAAAAAAAAAAAAAAAAAAAAAAAAAAAAAAAAAAAAAAAAAAAAAAAAAAAAAAAAAAAAAAAAAAAAAAAAAAAAAAAAAAAAAAAAAAAAAAAAAAAAAAAAAAAAAAAAAAAAAAAAAAAAAAAAAAAAAAAAAAAAAAAAAAAAAAAAAAAAAAAAAAAAAAAAAAAAAAAAAAAAAAAAAAAAAAAAAAAAAAAAAAAAAAAAAAAAAAAAAAAAAAAAAAAAAAAAAAAAAAAAAAAAAAAAAAAAAAAAAAAAAAAAAAAAAAAAAAAAAAAAAAAAAAAAAAAAAAAAAAAAAAAAAAAAAAAAAAAAAAAAAAAAAAAAAAAAAAAAAAAAAAAAAAAAAAAAAAAAAAAAAAAAAAAAAAAAAAAAAAAAAAAAAAAAAAAAAAAAAAAAAAAAAAAAAAAAAAAAAAAAAAAAAAAAAAAAAAAAAAAAAAAAAAAAAAAAAAAAAAAAAAAAAAAAAAAAAAAAAAAAAAAAAAAAAAAAAAAAAAAAAAAAAAAAAAAAAAAAAAAAATTTTTACGTAACAGTCTTAAGTTCGTACGAGGGTCCATTTAAGGTCCTAAATGACTTATACTTTATATGTTAATGTACGATAGGTGTCGGAGATTACTGATAAGCACTATTAGCTATTTGTTTGTGCGCGTGTACTACAACCAGGTAAGATACACTACTTTAACACGCTGAGGGATCAACTAAAAGCTGGTTTCAAATCGTAAACACTTCCATTCGGTACCTTATTATTGCATGTGGGCATATGGGTTACTTGGGAGGTATTATGGGTTATGCAGTTGACCATGAGACCTGAGATGCAGTCCCTATTGTAGTGTAATGCAGTATTGCTTAATGTAGTATAAATGTGTGAAATATGAAGGTTTATGTCTATGTAGTGACATCTAATGAAGGACTAATGTTGTATATGGTCAATAATGCAGTTTGTGACCAATAATGAAGGGTTTAGAAGTCCAGGGGCTGATTTTGACATAGGTGGAAATTGAAAAACGGGTTTAGGTTAGGATTACCCTAATCTAGAGTTAATTGGCAGTCATTAGCAAAGAATAAACCAATTAACCCTTTCTTTAATCCTAAAGCAGTTATTAGAGCATTTGATCAACGATTTGGTGTTGTAATTGGTCGATCATCGAGTCAAGCAGGTAATTATTGAATCATTGAATGTATTTTCCAGATTTAGAGGTTGTGTAATTATGAATTAAATCTGATTTTAAAGAAGTTTTCAAAGAGTTAGAGTTTTAATGGTGTTTTGGTTAATTAACATTCAAAACGATGTTAAACGAGAGTGTAATCGATCCGGATGATCAAAATGTGTTTAATTGTGTCAAAATCATGTTTTGGGTGAAGCCTAGATGGATCGTTTTCTGGAAAATCGAAGAACTTAGTCGTTTTTGAAAAGCAGTCGAACCAGCGTTCGAACGAAGTTAATCTTCGTTTATGACTATCTTCGTAAGTTATGATTAAGATCGTTCTAATACTATTTTCGTTGGCCAAGTTCGTAAGAAGGAGTTTTATTAAATTCGTTGGTTAAATTCGTAAAGAAGCTATTTTCGTAAGAACAAGCAAACGAAGTTGAATATTAAGTTCGTAAGAACAATTGAAACGAAGATAAGAACTAAGTTCGTTAGGTGTAATTCTGGAACTTTACGTAGTCAGTATTAAGTTCGTACGAGGGTCCATTTAAGGTCCTAAATGACTTATACTTTATATGTTAATGTACGATAGGTGTCGGAGATTACTGATAAGCACTATTAGCTATTTGTTTGTGCGCGTGTACTACAACCAGGTAAGATACACTACTTTAACACGCTGAGGGATCAACTAAAAGCTGGTTTCAAATCGTAAACACTTCCATTCGGTACCTTATTATTGCATGTGGGCATATGGGTTACTTGGGAGGTATTATGGGTTATGCAGTTGACCATGAGACCTGAGATGCAGTCCCTATTGTAGTGTAATGCAGTATTGCTTAATGTAGTATAAATGTGTGAAATATGAAGGTTTATGTCTATGTAGTGACATCTAATGAAGGACTAATGTTGTATATGGTCAATAATGCAGTTTGTGACCAATAATGAAGGGTTTAGAAGTCCAGGGGCTGATTTTGACATAGGTGGAAATTGAAAAACGGGTTTAGGTTAGGATTACCCTAATCTAGAGTTAATTGGCAGTCATTAGCAAAGAATAAACCAATTAACCCTTTCTTTAATCCTAAAGCAGTTATTAGAGCATTTGATCAACGATTTGGTGTTGTAATTGGTCGATCATCGAGTCAAGCAGGTAATTATTGAATCATTGAATGTATTTTCCAGATTTAGAGGTTGTGTAATTATGAATTAAATCTGATTTTAAAGAAGTTTTCAAAGAGTTAGAGTTTTAATGGTGTTTTGGTTAATTAACATTCAAAACGATGTTAAACGAGAGTGTAATCGATCCGGATGATCAAAATGTGTTTAATTGTGTCAAAATCATGTTTTGGGTGAAGCCTAGATGGATCGTTTTCTGGAAAATCGAAGAACTTAGTCGTTTTTGAAAAGCAGTCGAACCAGCGTTCGAACGAAGTTAATCTTCGTTTATGACTATCTTCGTAAGTTATGATTAAGATCGTTCTAATACTATTTTCGTTGGCCAAGTTCGTAAGAAGGAGTTTTATTAAATTCGTTGGTTAAATTCGTAAAGAAGCTATTTTCGTAAAAGTATATTGAACGAAGATGAAGTTCGTATGAAAATTAAGTTCGTAATCTATTTTCGTAAAATGAAGCCAAACGAATTTAAGATCTAAATTCGTAAGAACAAGCAAACGAAGTTGAATGTTAAGTTCGTAAGAACAATTGAAACGAAGATAAGAACTAAGTTCGTTAGGTGTAATTCTGGAACTTTACGTAGTCAGTATTAAGTTCGTACGAGGGTCCATTTAAGGTCCTAAATGACTTATACTTTATATGTTAATGTACGATAGGTGTCGGAGATTACTGATAAGCACTATTAGCTATTTGTTTGTGCGCGTGTACTACAACCAGGTAAGATACACTACTTTAACACGCTGAGGGATCAACTAAAAGCTGGTTTCAAATCGTAAACACTTCCATTCGGTACCTTATTATTGCATGTGGGCATATGGGTTACTTGGGAGGTATTATGGGTTATGCAGTTGACCATGAGACCTGAGATGCAGTCCCTATTGTAGTGTAATGCAGTATTGCTTAATGTAGTATGTAGCTATGCAGTTGATGTAGTTTAATGAAGTATCTTGATATGTATGATATATAGAAATGAAGTTGATGTGTGATATGCATGCTTGACTTGTACGCCTAGTTCACTAGACTTGCTAGGTTGCTATGTCACTTGCACGTTTAAGGATCCAAACGTAATGAAGTTAAAGTGTGTGAATGTCTAGGAATGTGTGTTACCTAGACTATATGTGTGTGAATGTTTGGGAATGCAGGGACCCAATCTATATGTGTGAAATTGAGCTCATAAAACAGATGCAGTGAAAAGTGTTAAGCTTAACCCGTACTAGCCTTAGCCGGGCGAGTGCGTAGATGCAGTTGTTGCTTGGGTGGCTCCTCGCAACATGGTCTTTATAACGCAGGGCGAGTAATACGAGAGATTTGACCAACCTCACATACGGATTACTCAAGGATTGGCTTGCCATTCCTTAACGACGTAAGATGAGTAGTCTTTTGACTAACCATCCAGTCGGGTGTGATGCAGGGCACACTTATATGCAGTTAACGAAGATACGTGTGACAATGTGTGAACTAATAATGCAGATAACGAAGATATGTGTGATAATGTGGGAACTAATGCAGGATAGGCACATTTAGGATGATTATCCTAATTGAAACGAAGATGAAATGCAGTATATGTGTGAACGTGTGATGTGTGTTGTGCCTAATAAAACTTGTCTAATAATGAAGATTGTTTTAATTGGACAATTGCTTTTAAATTAAGTGTTATCTTACTTAGCTATTCTTATAGCTAACACTTGTTTCTTAATGTGGTTGTTCCCTCAGGTTTAGCTTGATGGAATCTAGATGCAGGACGTGTGAGCTTGGGTAGATGCAATGCAGGAGCCTTAGCTACCCTTAGACGATGCTTACTTTAGACATTCGCTACATTTCGTATTTAATGTCGAATTTATGTAGAGATGTGTGAACGGTTGTTTTATGTTGGGCAACCGTTGGGTTTTCATTTGAACTATTGTTTGATATGGCATGTAACACCAAATAAATGCAGAAACCGAAATGTTTTTATCGGTTTTGACTTTTACAGTCTTTACTTCCGCAATTTAACACCGTTAGGTGAAAAGTTTTTGAAAACCCATATTTTTAAACGACGGGTGTTACAAGTTGGTATCAGAGAAGTAGTTTAAGTGAACCAAGGCCTATTGACCATAGGATTTGGACTTAAACTTAAGGTGTGCATGCTAGGTACTCGTAGGATGCCTTAGCTAGAGATGACATGTGATGTAGGATGGGTTGGGATGAGTGCGAGTGTGATAGGGCTTACGAGATGTTTATGTTACGATGTTATGTTTTAGCCTTATCTCGACGAGCTTTTTGTTTTATTTTGCGCTTATCGACTCCACCATTTTATTGAAGGAAAATGGTTAACACTCGCAACCGCAACATCCAACGCGACGGAGCTACTGCTAGCGTTACTCCACCTGTCCATCCGGGTGCAGGTGCTTTTAATGCTGCTAATGCTGCTGCTAATGCTAATGTGAATCGTGTGAACCCCCGCCGTGTTAATCAACCAGGCTCATTGGGTCCGATGCCTCCACCACCTGGCAATCCTCCGAGAGTTAACGATGTAGCTGTGGATCAGATTCCCAATCAGACGGAGATGTATAATCTTGTGCTAACTCTTCAGGCCCAGTTGGCCCAAACGCAAGAACAATTGAATCAGGCGTTGGCAGCTAACGCAGAAGGAACTGGTAACAGTCACTCTGTGCCTTCTCACCACACTGAGCCACCGGTCGATGATGTTGTTATTCCTCATGCTAATGTTAATGTGGTTCCTCGTATTGATGTTCACGCCCCTCGATTCAAGTTTGAAAGTTTCCAGAAGTGTGGAGCTCAGAAATTCTATGGAACACTTAATGCAGTAGGTTGCATGGAATGGCTTGATGATACTGAGATGGTTTTTGAAGCTTGTGATTGTCCCGAGGATAAGAAAGTGTTGTGTGCTAGTAGGATGTTGAAAGAAGGTGCTCGAGATTGGTGGAAGAGCATTACTATTTCGATGACTCCGGCTATGGTAACTGCTATTACGTGGGCTGACTTTAAGCAGAAATTCATTGAGGAATATATTGGGGTACATGAGCAGCGTAAAATGGAAAAAGAGTTCCGTGCTTTGACAGCTGAAGTTGGCAAAATTAATGATTATGCTCGTTCCTTTCTGGAGAAGATGAAGTTCGTAGGCCATCTGTTCCGTACTGATGCGGATCAGGTTGCTTGCTATGTTGATGGTTTGCCTCCGAGTTATCGAGGTATCTGCAGGCAGCACAAGACTCTAACTGAAGCAATCAAGGAGTCTAAAAAGCTTGATGATGATTTTGCTTCGGACAAGAAAGTAGTTGAGAAAGTCGACGACAAGAAAGTGGGATTTAAAAGAAGGTCAAATTGGTCTTCCAATAACAATAATAATAAGAAGTTCCGTGGAAGTGGTAGTTCGAGTGGTGACAAGGATAAAAAGAAGAATGGTTCATGGTGTACATTTTGCAAGACAATTCATGAAGGGCATTGTACCGACAAGACAAGAAGGTGCCATAAGTGTGGGAAGTCGGGACATCTTGCCACTGAATGTAGGGACAAGACTCGTTGCTACAAGTGCCAAGAAACGGGTCATCTCATTGCCGATTGTCCACAGATGAAGAATGCTGGAAAGAAGACCGCCACGACAGCAACAAAAGTGAGAGCTCTTCAAATGACGGTTGATGACGCAAGGAACAACGATGAAGTGGTAAGTGGTACTTTCCTTGTTAACTCAAAGCCTGCCTCTGTTTTATTTGATTCAGGTGCAAATAGGTCGTTTGTGTCCACATTATTTGCTCCTAAGCTAGAAAGAGTCACTACTCCCTTAGATTGTTCATTAGAGGTAGAAATTGCTAATGGTACGGTTAATAATATACGTGTGGGTTATGACGATTGTGAGATTGAGATTGAAGGTTGTTCTTTTCCGGTTCAACTATTACCTACTACCTTAGGTGGTTTTGATGTAGTGATTGGTATGGATTGGTTGGCTAGAAATGAAGCTAGTATTTTATGTTCCCAAAAGATAATTCGATTGCCTATATCCGAGGGTAAAGTGATAACGGTGTATGGAGACAAGAAGAGAGGAGGAATAAAGATTATTAGTATGATGAAAGCTATTAAAAGTATAAGGAAAAACAAGAGCCATTTCTTGGCTTATGTCATTGATGCAAGAAAAGAGAAGTCTTCAATCGCTAGTGTTGAGGGAGAAGAAGTTGTACGCAAAGTTTTCTAAATGTGAGTTTTGGCTCCGAGAAGTGCAGTTTCTTGGTCATGTTATTACATCGGAAGGTATTAAAGTAGATCCTTCAAAGATTGAAGCTGTTTCAAAGTGGGAGCAGCCAAAGACTCCTACCGAGATTAAGAGTTTTCTTGGTTTGGCTGGGTATTATAGAAGGTTTATTCAGGATTTTTCCCGAATAGCCAAGCCTATGACGGAATTAACAAAGAAGGGTGTGAAGTACGAGTGGACTGAAAAGCAGGAAAATGCATTCCAAACGTTGAAAAAGAAGTTGTGTGAAGCTCCTATCCTTGCCTTGCCTGAAGGTACTGATGATTTAGTGGTATATAGCGATGCTTCTATTACGGGTTTGGGTTGTGTCTTAATGCAGAGAGACAAAGTGATTGCCTATGCTTCACGTCAGTTGAAGCCTCATGAGAAGAATTACCCTACCCATGATCTTGAGTTAGCGGCGGTTGTGTTTGCATTGAAATTATGGAGACATTACTTATATGGCACTAAATGCACACTTTACACCGACCATAAGAGTTTACAATATATGTTTACTCAAAAGGAGATGAATGTGAGACAAAGAAGGTGGATGGAATTACTTAAAGACTATGATTGTGAAATCAAATACCATCCGGGTAAAGCCAATGTAGTGGCGGATGCACTAAGTAGGAAAGTGCAAAGCTCTTCTTGTAAGTTGATGAGCATGCAAGTTCAGGCCAAGTCGGGTCTATTAGATCGAATTAAAGAAGCACAAGAGATGGCATTAATGAAGGATAATATTGATTACGAGAGTATTGGGAAGAAGAAACGACTTGTGATGGAGACTAATAGCCGTGGGTTTAAAACATACAAGGGTCGCATTTGGGTGCCACTGCTTGGTGGTAACCGAGAGTTGATCCTTGAAGAGGTCCATAGAAGTAGGTATTCGATGCATCCCGGTGTCACCAAAATGTATGCAGATTTGAAGCCGATTTATTGGTGGCCGGATATTAAAGGTGAAGTAGCTCATTTTGTAGCAAAGTGTTTGACGTGTGCAAGAGTGAAGACGGACCATCAAAAGCCGTATGGTTTGTTGCATCAATTAGAAATTCCCGAGTGGAAATGGGATCATATTACCATGGACTTTGTAACGAAGCTACCTAAAACGCCGAAAGGGAATGATATGATATGGGTGATTGTAGATAGATTGACGAAGAGTGCTCATTTTCTAGCTACCCGACAAGATGTGCCTTTAACGAAGATGGCAAAGATGTACATTGATGAAGTAGTTGCGAAACATGGAGTTCCTTTATCTATTGTTTCGGATCGAGACTCGAGGTTTGTGTCAAACTTTTGGAAGGGTCTTCAACGGGAGTTGGGTAGTAGAATAAATTTGAGTACCGCCTATCATCCCCAAACCGATGGGCAAAGTGAGAGAACCATTCAAACCTTGGAGGATATGTTGAGAACGTGTGTACTTGAATACGGTGGAGCATGGGATGAACACTTGAAGTTGATTGAATTTGCTTATAATAATAGTCACCATGCAAGTATTGGAATGCCACCATTTGAAATGTTATATGGAAGGAGATGTAGGACTCCAAGTTGTTGGATGGAGCCCGGTGAAAAGCAGTTGACCGGTCCCGAAATTATTGAAATTACCTCTGAAAAGGTTAATGTAGCTAAAGAAGCCTTACGTGTGGCAAGAGAAAGGCAGAAAACATATGCAGATAAGAAAAGGAGACCGATTGAGTTTAATGTGGGTGATTTAGTGATGCTGAAAGTATCACCTTGGAAAGGAGTTATCCGATTTGGAAAGAAGGGAAAGTTGAGTCCAAGATTTATTGGACCTTTTAAAGTGGTGAAGCGCATTAAAGATGTGGCATATCAGTTGGAATTACCTCCAGAATTGGATGGAATTCACAACACCTTCCATGTATCCTACTTGAGGAAATGTTTAGCTGAGGAGTCGAGTGTGATTCCTATTAAAGACGTGAGTATTGACCCAATGAAGAGAATAGTAGACGAACCGGTAGCGATACTTGGAAGAAAGCAAAAGAAGTTACGCAGAAAAGTGATTGAACTTGTCTTGATAAAGTGGAAGCATAATCATGGAGAAAGCTTGACTTGGGAAACTGAAGCAGTAATGAAGGAGAAATATCCCGAGTTGTTCCTATCTGATGAGATTCCGGGGACGGAATCCTCTTAAGGGGGAGGTAATTGTAACATCCCAAACTTTTCTTTAAGATTTGACTAACGCCGTTAAGTCAACTTTGTGTGTGTCGAAAAGTCTAGTGTGAATATATGCATATACGTAGTTAATGTGTGTTATGTGAGAGGCTTGGAAGCCTAAATATTAATGTAGTATAAATGTGTGAAATATGAAGGTTTATGTCTATGTAGTGACATCTAATGAAGGACTAATGTTGTATATGGTCAATAATGCAGTTTGTGACCAATAATGAAGGAGAAATATCCCGAGTTGTTCCTATCTGATGAGATTCCGGGGACGGAATCCTCTTAAGGGGGAGGTAATTGTAACATCCCAAACTTTTCTTTAAGATTTGACTAACGCCGTTAAGTCAACTTTGTGTGTGTCGAAAAGTCTAGTGTGAATATATGCATATACGTAGTTAATGTGTGTTATGTGAGAGGCTTGGAAGCCTAAATATTAATGTAGTATAAATGTGTGAAATATGAAGGTTTATGTCTATGTAGTGACATCTAATGAAGGACTAATGTTGTATATGGTCAATAATGCAGTTTGTGACCAATAATGAAGGGTTTAGAAGTCCAGGGGCTGATTTTGACATAGGTGGAAATTGAAAAACGGGTTTAGGTTAGGATTACCCTAATCTAGAGTTAATTGGCAGTCATTAGCAAAGAATAAACCAATTAACCCTTTCTTTAATCCTAAAGCAGTTATTAGAGCATTTGATCAACGATTTGGTGTTGTAATTGGTCGATCATCGAGTCAAGCAGGTAATTATTGAATCATTGAATGTATTTTCCAGATTTAGAGGTTGTGTAATTATGAATTAAATCTGATTTTAAAGAAGTTTTCAAAGAGTTAGAGTTTTAATGGTGTTTTGGTTAATTAACATTCAAAACGATGTTAAACGAGAGTGTAATCGATCCGGATGATCAAAATGTGTTTAATTGTGTCAAAATCATGTTTTGGTTAATTAACATTCAAAACGATGTTAAACGAGAGTGTAATCGATCCGGATGATCAAAATGTGTTTAATTGTGTCAAAATCATGTTTTGGGTGAAGCCTAGATGGATCGTTTTCTGGAAAATCGAAGAACTTAGTCGTTTTTGAAAAGCAGTCGAACCAGCGTTCGAACGAAGTTAATCTTCGTTTATGACTATCTTCGTAAGTTATGATTAAGATCGTTCTAATACTATTTTCGTTGGCCAAGTTCGTAAGAACAATTGAAACGAAGATAAGAACTAAGTTCGTTAGGTGTAATTCTGGAACTTTACGTAGTCAGTATTAAGTTCGTACGAGGGTCCATTTAAGGTCCTAAATGACTTATACTTTATATGTTAATGTACGATAGGTGTCGGAGATTACTGATAAGCACTATTAGCTATTTGTTTGTGCGCGTGTACTACAACCAGGTAAGATACACTACTTTAACACGCTGAGGGATCAACTAAAAGCTGGTTTCAAATCATAAACACTTCCATTCGGTACCTTATTATTGCATGTGGGCATATGGGTTACTTGGGAGGTATTATGGGTTATGCAGTTGACCATGAGACCTGAGATGCAGTCCCTATTGTAGTGTAATGCAGTATTGCTTAATGTAGTATGTAGCTATGCAGTTGATGTAGTTTAATGAAGTATCTTGATATGTATGATATATAGAAATGAAGTTGATGTGTGATATGCATGCTTGACTTGTACGCCTAGTTCACTAGACTTGCTAGGTTGCTATGTCACTTGCACGTTTAAGGATCCAAACGTAATGAAGTTAAAGTGTGTGAATGTCTAGGAATGTGTGTTACCTAGACTATATGTGTGTGAATGTTTGGGAATGCAGGGACCCAATCTATATGTGTGAAATTGAGCTCATAAAACAGATGCAGTGAAAAGTGTTAAGCTTAACCCGTACTAGCCTTAGCCGGGCGAGTGCGTAGATGCAGTTGTTGCTTGGGTGGCTCCTCGCAACATGGTCTTTATAACGCAGGGCGAGTAATACGAGAGATTTGACCAACCTCACATACGGATTACTCAAGGATTGGCTTGCCATTCCTTAACGACGTAAGATGAGTAGTCTTTTGACTAACCATCCAGTCGGGTGTGATGCAGGGCACACTTATATGCAGTTAACGAAGATACGTGTGACAATGTGTGAACTAATAAAGCAGATAACGAAGATATGTGTGATAATGTGGGAACTAATGCAGGATAGGCACATTTAGGATGATTATCCTAATTGAAACGAAGATAAGAACTAAGTTCGTTAGGTGTAATTCTGGAACTTTACGTAGTCAGTATTAAGTTCGTACGAGGGTCCATTTAAGGTCCTAAATGACTTATACTTTATATGTTAATGTACGATAGGTGTCGGAGATTACTGATAAGCACTATTAGCTATTTGTTTGTGCGCGTGTACTACAACCAGGTAAGATACACTACTTTGTCACGCTGGGGGATCAACTAAAAGCTGGTTTCAAATCATAAACACTTCCATTCGGTACCTTATTATTGCATGTGGGCATATGGGTTACTTGGGAGGTATTATGGGTTATGCAGTTGACCATGAGACCTGAGATGCAGTCCCTATTGTAGTGTAATGCAGTATTGCTTAATGTAGTATGTAGCTATGCAGTTGATGTAGTTTAATGAAGTATCTTGATATGTATGATATATAGAAATGAAGTTGATGTGTGATATGCATGCTTGACTTGTACGCCTAGTTCACTAGACTTGCTAGGTTGCTATGTCACTTGCACGTTTAAGGATCCAAACGTAATGAAGTTAAAGTGTGTGAATGTCTAGGAATGTGTGTTACCTAGACTATATGTGTGTGAATGTTTGGGAATGCAGGGACCCAATCTATATGTGTGAAATTGAGCTCATAAAACAGATGCAGTGAAAAGTGTTAAGCTTAACCCGTACTAGCCTTAGCCGGGCGAGTGCGTAGATGCAGTTGTTGCTTGGGTGGCTCCTCGCAACATGGTCTTTATAACGCAGGGCGAGTAATACGAGAGATTTGACCAACCTCACATACGGATTACTCAAGGATTGGCTTGCCATTCCTTAACGACGTAAGATGAGTAGTCTTTTGACTAACCATCCAGTCGGGTGTGATGCAGGGCACACTTATATGCAGTTAACGAAGATACGTGTGACAATGTGTGAACTAATAAAGCAGATAACGAAGATATGTGTGATAATGTGGGAACTAATGCAGGATAGGCACATTTAGGATGATTATCCTAATTGAAAAATATATGCAGTATTTAATTGTGATAGATTTATTGATTATTGCTGTTGTCATAAAGCCACTTTCATCCATCCCCAATTCAACATATGAGAGTTTACTTACTTTAGCCATTTGATACACAGTTACACACCATAGTTGTACGCATTATGAGCCCAAAACACCAATGGAGGACTCCGGTTCCACTCGGAGTCATGCTTGAGGCCGTCTATCTTTGGGCTCAGGGTGCTCGGCGTCACACCCATTTGGCGTCATCATTTGTGAGATGTCGCTTGATGTCTTATTCTTTTCACACATACAAATTCGAAAAAAATGAGCTCGGGTGTTTGGGGTGGAAATTAATGATAACAAAAGTAAGAGTTCTCCTAAACTAATTTATTTGTTGGTAAAAGATGCATAAAAAACCTCAAAGTTTTGTTACGAAAATTTATCTATCAATTGAGTTAAATTATTTGTCACCTCATGAAATATGTCATGTGCGAGTTAGGTTTCGAAAGTGACTCGAGTTGAAAAACGAAATCATTCTCATGTTCTCTTTGAAGCGCCCAAATACTCGTACGTAGTGATGATGTTAAACTTTTCACTTACCTTCGAAATTTTTGCTAAGGCTTGTTTTATTATGATGTCTTTTTAACGCTTGCTAAATGGATTTCATTCAAATATTTTTTTTTTTTTTTTTTTTTTTTTTTTTTTTTTTTTTTTTTTTTTTTTTTTTTTTTTTTTTTTTTTTTTTTTTTTTTTTTTTTTTTTTTTTTTTTTTTTTTTTTTTTTTTTTTTTTTTTTTTTTTTTTTTTTTTTTTTTTTTTTTTTTTTTTTTTTTTTTTTTTTTTTTTTTTTTTTTTTTTTTTTTTTTTTTTTTTTTTTTTTTTTTTTTTTTTTTTTTTTTTTTTTTTTTTTTTTTTTTTTTTTTTTTTTTTTTTTTTTTTTTTTTTTTTTTTTTTTTTTTTTTTTTTTTTTTTTTTTTTTTTTTTTTTTTTTTTTTTTTTTTTTTTTTTTTTTTTTTTTTTTTTTTTTTTTTTTTTTTTTTTTTTTTTTTTTTTTTTTTTTTTTTTTTTTTTTTTTTTTTTTTTTTTTTTTTTTTTTTTTTTTTTTTTTTTTTTTTTTTTTTTTTTTTTTTTTTTTTTTTTTTTTTTTTTTTTTTTTTTTTTTTTTTTTTTTTTTTTTTTTTTTTTTTTTTTTTTTTTTTTTTTTTTTTTTTTTTTTTTTTTTTTTTTTTTTTTTTTTTTTTTTTTTTTTTTTTTTTTTTTTTTTTTTTTTTTTTTTTTTTTTTTTTTTTTTTTTTTTTTTTTTTTTTTTTTTTTTTTTTTTTTTTTTTTTTTTTTTTTTTTTTTTTTTTTTTTTTTTTTTTTTTTTTTTTTTTTTTTTTTTTTTTTTTTTTTTTTTTTTTTTTTTTTTTTTTTTTTTTTTTTTTTTTTTTTTTTTTTTTTTTTTTTTTTTTTTTTTTTTTTTTTTTTTTTTTTTTTTTTTTTTTTTTTTTTTTTTTTTTTTTTTTTTTTTTTTTTTTTTTTTTTTTTTTTTTTTTTTTTTTTTTTTTTTTTTTTTTTTTTTTTTTTTTTTTTTTTTTTTTTTTTTTTTTTTTTTTTTTTTTTTTTTTTTTTTTTTTTTTTTTTTTTTTTTTTTTTTTTTTTTTTTTTTTTTTTTTTTTTTTTTTTTTTTTTTTTTTTTTTTTTTTTTTTTTTTTTTTTTTTTTTTTTTTTTTTTTTTTTTTTTTTTTTTTTTTTTTTTTTTTTTTTTTTTTTTTTTTTTTTTTTTTTTTTTTTTTTTTTTTTTTTTTTTTTTTTTTTTTTTTTTTTTTTTTTTTTTTTTTTTTTTTTTTTTTTTTTTTTTTTTTTTTTTTTTTTTTATGATCTAATTATTAGAAGGGTTATTAGATTAGTTTATTAAGAGGATATATTAACATTATTACGAATTTCATTCAGTTTCGGTCAACCAAAGATAATAATTCATTCAAATTTAAAATTAATCAGATTTCAATCCATTCAGATTTTAATTTCAATTTCTTTAATAGAGTAGTTATTTTAGAATGTACATTTTGCAAACCAAATGAACATTTAAAGTTAAACACTTTTCATATTGTCAAAAAGATAAAAGTTTGGCAAGTTCTTTTTGTTGGGATTTAGCCACCACTTGGCAAAAGATTCAAAGAATTGATAAGTGGAGTTAAAAAAGTAAAAAACAACTTGGACATGCTGATAAATCATAGAAAAAGTGACACCCACTCTCCCAAATGTGAGAGTAAGACCATTCAATCATCATCAAAGAACTTGCAAGACAAAAATAGAGTAAACATAGGGGGGGGGGGGGGGGGGGGGGGGGGGGGGGGGGGGGGGGGGGGGGGGGGGGGGGGGGGGGGGGGGGGGGGGGGGGGGGGGGGGGGGGGGGGGGGGGGGGGGGGGGGGGGGGGGGGGGGGGGGGGGGGGGGGGGGGGGGGGGGGGGGGGGGGGGGGGGGGGGGGGGGGGGGGGGGGGGGGGGGGGGGGGGGGGGGGGGGGGGGGGGGGGGGGGGGGGGGGGGGGGGGGGGGGGGGGGGGGGGGGGGGGGGGGGGGGGGGGGGGGGGGGGGGGGGGGGGGGGGGGGGGGGGGGGGGGGGGGGGGGGGGGGGGGGGGGGGGGGGGGGGGGGGGGGGGGGGGGGGGGGGGGGGGGGGGGGGGGGGGGGGGGGGGGGGGGGGGGGGGGGGGGGGGGGGGGGGGGGGGGGGGGGGGGGGGGGGGGGGGGGGGGGGGGGGGGGGGGGGGGGGGGGGGGGGGGGGGGGGGGGGGGGGGGGGGGGGGGGGGGGGGGGGGGGGGGGGGGGGGGGGGGGGGGGGGGGGGGGGGGGGGGGGGGGGGGGGGGGGGGGGGGGGGGGGGGGGGGGGGGGGGGGGGGGGGGGGGGGGGGGGGGGGGGGGGGGGGGGGGGGGGGGGGGGGGGGGGGGGGGGGGGGGGGGGGGGGGGGGGGGGGGGGGGGGGGGGGGGGGGGGGGGGGGGGGGGGGGGGGGGGGGGGGGGGGGGGGGGGGGGGGGGGGGGGGGGGGGGGGGGGGGGGGGGGGGGGGGGGGGGGGGGGGGGGGGGGGGGGGGGGGGGGGGGGGGGGGGGGGGGGGGGGGGGGGGGGGGGGGGGGGGGGGGGGGGGGGGGGGGGGGGGGGGGGGGGGGGGGGGGGGGGGGGGGGGGGGGGGGGGGGGGGGGGGGGGGGGGGGGGGGGGGGGGGGGGGGGGGGGGGGGGGGGGGGGGGGGGGGGGGGGGGGGGGGGGGGGGGGGGGGGGGGGGGGGGGGGGGGGGGGGGGGGGGGGGGGGGGGGGGGGGGGGGGGGGGGGGGGGGGGGGGGGGGGGGGGGGGGGGGGGGGGGGGGGGGGGGGGGGGGGGGGGGGGGGGGGGGGGGGGGGGGGGGGGGGGGGGGGGGGGGGGGGGGGGGGGGGGGGGGGGGGGGGGGGGGGGGGGGGGGGGGGGGGGGGGGGGGGGGGGGGGGGGGGGGGGGGGGGGGGGGGGGGGGGGGGGGGGGGGGGGGGGGGGGGGGGGGGGGGGGGGGGGGGGGGGGGGGGGGGGGGGGGGGGGGGGGGGGGGGGGGGGGGGGGGGGGGGGGGGGGGGGGGGGGGGGGGGGGGGGGGGGGGGGGGGGGGGGGGGGGGGGGGGGGGGGGGGGGGGGGGGGGGGGGGGGGGGGGGGGGGGGGGGGGGGGGGGGGGGGGGGGGGGGGGGGGGGGGGGGGGGGGGGGGGGGGGGGGGGGGGGGGGGGGGGGGGGGGGGGGGGGGGGGGGGGGGGGGGGGGGGGGGGGGGGGGGGGGGGGGGGGGGGGGGGGGGGGGGGGGGGGGGGGGGGGGGGGGGGGGGGGGGGGGGGGGGGGGGGGGGGGGGGGGGGGGGGGGGGGGGGGGGGTTGAAACTTTTGTTATATAATTTGTTTTCTTTGAATTTTTAGAATATAGGATGATTTGTTCAATGGTATGCAATGATTGTTTTTATCTCTGCAATTTTGTAATTTAGCGTTTTCTGGGAATATTGTCGTAGTTCAATCCCCTTGCGCCGCCTCTGACAGGATTGAGTATCGTTGTTGAATCCCCATAATTCGCCTCTAACTGAATTGCGTATCGATGTTGTTGAATCATCTTAGTACAATAGAGAGTTTCTAATATTTCTTGCAAATTTTTTTTATTTATTTATTGATTGATAGGGAGCTGCATGTTCATTTGAGAATATAATTGGTTATAGTTCATCAACTGAAAGTTTGAATTTGATATGCTAAGTTTAATAAGGTTTAATTGTCTTTAGACGGAGTTTAGAATATGATGCGATATATATTTTTGGTCTATCGTTGATAGTGTCATGCGTTCCTCTTGCAGTTTGGTCAGATTTAGATATTATATATCATATTTTAGGATAATGGCTTGAAGTTCTTCATGATCAAAGTAACTTGTTACTCTTATGAATCAAATTATCATTCTGTGTAAAATATTAAAGCATCACAACCAAGCTATAACTTTTTATCTAAGCCAGTTTCTTTTTGTTATATTGGTTTTTAACTAACATTATTAACAGTTTAAACTCCGAATATTTGATTTGAATTGGTTAGGTTCTAGACTTGAAATAACAACTTAAATTAAAACGTTCGGTTTCAAGTTTCAACATCTCTTCTATGTCTTGACCAGCCATGTGTCCTTGACATGTGAGATGCCTAATGCCTTTTGACTCCTAGATCATCCCAAAAAGCTTCAAAAGAGACATTGGTTGAAAAACATACACAAGAAACTAAGATTTGTAGAAACAACTTCATGAACACTTTACAACAAATGTTAGAACTTGTTGTGGGTGTCAGGTGACTAGTTTTAACGAAATTGGCTGTAGGAGATAGTGTTTGTATGTGCCTTTGCTGTTTGAAGTTGTTATTCAGATAATTAGTTGTTTATAGTAGTGTTTGTTGTGTTCTAGTTATCGTGTGAACTGTAAAAAATGACATTTTGGCCAAAACAAGGAGATACATCCGAATGGGAGTTAAGGTTTTCTCAAACTTGTTTCACAGAGGAGGTAATAGGTACTATTAGTTTATTCCTACAGTATGGTTGGATCATTGGTAAACACCCTGGCCTCTGGAGACAGAGGTCATGGGTTCGATCCTCATCCCATGCAAAGGTTGGAGGTGGACCTTTTCTACCATTTAGGTAGAAAATGGAAGCAGCCTCTCTACTTAGGTAGAGGTAAGGTCTGCCTACATCTTAACCTCCCCTATACACCGTCGAGGTATTGGGGCTCAAAACCTGCGGAAGGCGGCACTGAGCAGTTTCTTTCTCTCTTTCTTTTCTTTTAGTTTATTCCTACAGTAATCATCTAGTATGAACCTGATCATTATACAATCAGTAGCAGATTTTTTTTCCAGAAAAATGCCACACGACCAAAATCTGTATGTAATCATTAGCTCTTTACCAGCACCCCGACAAACTTCTATGAAAATGGCTATCAAAAACTTTTTTCCAATTGGTTTCTTTATACAGCATAATAAACACTTCATGAAAATGATGTATTATATTTAAGGCAGGGTGTAAAGTACAATATATTCAACAAAAGTATTAATTTTGATTACAAAAATGGGACATTGTATAACTATTGTTTCCAAAAACTATAGAAAATGCAATGAAATTTAGTATCAAATAAAAGATTTTCAAAAGAGATTATCTGAAGAATTTATAGTCTACATGCCCCATCAAAATTTCAGCATTTACTAGGCAATCAACTTACACAAGGTGTTTGACTAATTCTGTAACATGTAAGAATGACTAGAGTATGCAGCTGTGTGCCTTTTAACCTTGTCTCTTTAGCAGGTGCTACTTATAATTTGTGTATAGTAATATTTATTAAACACTCATCTGTTACTTCATATGCAGGAGGAGCTAGACCAGCTTGAGAAAATGGAAGCAGCCTCCGCTGCATGCAAGGAGTGAGTATAAATGTTTCATCTTTCATGTTTCAATCTATCTGCTAAAATGATCAGCGAATGTTAACATCAATGTGTAATCAACCATTTCTAACACTCTTTTTCTTTGTGTTCTGATAGAATTTTAAATAATGTGGAAACAAGGCCGGATCCGTTACTTCCCACGTAAGATCTCTTGTTTTTTGCTTTCAATAAAAACAATATGGGCCCAATGAAAATTGCAACACTTGTAGGTTAAAATGTCTAAAATAACCTTGATCATGACAGCTTTTTGGCCAAAATCAATACCATGGGTAGAGACCCATATTTTCCTTGAAGATTTAGTGAAAAAGAAATATGTGGCAGCAAAGATAAGTCATTTGAAACTTGCAATTTTTATGGGATTCTTCTTACCTGTTCTGGTTTTTGAATATGGTTAGGTTTGGTTTGCTCTTTATGCAAAATAACAATATGCTTTCTGAAAGTAATAACTAGAGGTGGCATCCAACGGTAAAACATTAAAAATAGCTTTGGAGGAATTCGGTTAAAGGTTAAAAGACATCCCCAAGTGTTTTTGTAATGCATAAATTCTCTTAAATAAATAACTTTAGATTAATATTGAAATGATATAATTATTTTTTAAATGAATGAAATGATATAACTGGCAATCTAATTTATTTTGACAGATCTATAAACTTTGGGCTAAAGTGTTTCAGGTCCACTGGGCCTGTTTCAAAAAAGAAAAAAGAAAAAAACAAAAAGAAAAAAGAAAAAAGAAAAAAGAAAAAAGAAAAAAGAAAAAAGAAAAAAGAAAAAAGAAGCAGAAGGCAAAAATGGAGAAGAAGAAAGAAAAAAGAAAAAAGAAAAAAGAAGCAAAGAAAAGAAGAAAGAAAAGAAAAAGAAAAAAGAAAAAAGAAGCAGAAGGCAAAAAAGAAAAAAGAAAAAAGAAAAAAGAAAAAAGAAGCAGAAGGCAAAAAAGAAAAAAGAAAAAAGAAAAAAGAAAAAAGAAGCAGAAGGCAAAAATGGAGAAGAAGAAAGAAAAAAGAAAAAAGAAAAAAGAAGCAGAAGGCAAAAAAGAAAAAAGAAAAAAGAAAAAAGAAAAAAGAAAAAAGAAAAAAGAAAAAAGAAAAAAGAAAAAGAAAAAAGAAAAAAGAAAAAAGAAAAAAGAAAAAAGAAAAAGAAAAAAGAAAAAAGAAAAAAGAAAAAAGAAAAAAGAAGCAAAGAAAAAAGAAAAAAGAAAAAAGAAAAAAGAAAAAAGAAAAAAGAAAAAAGAAAAAAGAAAAAAGAAAAAAGAAAAAAGAAGCAAAGAAAAAAGAAAAAAGAAAAAAGAAAAAAGAAAAAAGAAAAAAGAAAAAAGAAAAAAGAAAAAAGAAAAAAGAAAAAAGAAAAAAGAAAAAAGAAAAAAGAAAAAAGAAAAAAGAAAAAAGAAAAAAGAAAAAAGAAAAAAGAAAAAAGAAAAAAGAAAAAAGAAAAAAGAAAAAAGAAAAAAGAAAAAAGAAAAAAGAAAAAAGAAAAAAGAAAAAAGAAAAAAGAAAAAAGAAGCAAAGAAAAAAGAAAAAAGAAAAAAGAAAAAGAAAAAAGAAAAAAGAAAAAAGAAAAAAGAAAAAAGAAAAAAGAAAAAAGAAAAAAGAAAAAAGAAAAAAGAAAAAAGAAAAAAGAAAAAAGAAAAAAGAAAAAAGAAAAAAGAAAAAAGAAAAAAGAAAAAAGAAAAAAGAAAAAAGAAAAAAGAAAAAAGAAAAAAGAAAAAAGAAAAAAGAAAAAAGAAAAAAGAAAAAAGAAAAAAGAAAAAAGAAAAAAGAAAAAAGAAAAAAGAAAAAAGAAAAAAGAAAAAAGAAAAAAGAAAAAAGAAAAAAGAAAAAAGAAGCAGAAGGCAAAAAAGAAAAAAGAAAAAAGAAAAAAGAAAAAAGAAGCAGAAGGCAAAAAAGAAAAAAGAAAAAAGAAAAAAGAAAAAAGAAAAAAGAAAAAAGAAGCAAAGAAAAAAGAAGAAAGAAAAAAGAAAAAAGAAAAAAGAAAAAAGAAAAACCAGTCAGGGACTCGGGGGGTGTTTTGGTTCTTCCCTTGCTACCGTTTTGGTATTGAATCTGTTGGTTTTGTCTTTGGTGGCAGGACACATGGGCCTGCAAACCCATCATGGGATCAATGGTTCGAGGGACCTAAAGATAAATCCGGTTGCAGATGCTGGATACTCTAACAATAATGTGAATAAATTCATTGGATTTCACCCAAGGTTCATGCATTGCCATCTCCATTATACAATCTCAATTACAGATACAGAGAAGAATCTTATTTCCCAGGTCGTCCTTGTGCAGAAATGTCTAATTCTTTTTCGTTTGTAGAGAAAATTAAAAACTGTGAGAGTTGTCATTATTGTTCATTTTGTTAACAAAAGATTTTCATTTTTTGCAGATAATCATGTTTTCAGAGATCGAGTTTCCATCTTTATCTCAAGTCCGTTTATAAAACAGTGATGAGACTGCTTAGCCGTAGTGTGTTTTATGGTCCCATATGACTGGATGTACGCCACAAAAAAGATATTTTTATAACACAAATATGTGTTTTGTTGGTCGCTTATTATGTTAGGGTAAAGTCTATTTAGCAACCCAACGGCCCAATTCGACATAAAATGATTCATGTTAGCAAGCTACACAATTGTTAAATGACACTTGTTTGTGTACGATCTCTACTTTTAATGAAACTTCGGTTATCAAACAGACAAGAAGTTTATTTTGTTTTCGATATAGATGGTAAGTTCTTGCATATTGTAATCCTAATAATCTAAGATCAAAACTTTGCACCTTTATGTTACCTCTGTTGGTAAACACTAAACATGATGCTAATAGAGGCCCATTTGTACTTTGTGTTGTGGTCTCATTACATTTGGGCTGGGCTCTGTAATAAAGCTGTGATAACCAAACACATGGGCTTGTTAAAATTTTTAAAATAACGGGAAGTGATTTTTACTCGAAAGAACAGTTACAAGTTCCTGTGACAAGAACTTTGCGTAACTATTCATAAGACGTTATTAGGCGTGATCAGATGTAATAATATGCGTAAATATCTGTATGAGTCTGGGTTTCTGAAAACCATAAACTCAAGCTCCTTATTTAGTTTCATGCTTGACACGAATGTTGTCTTTACTCTTTATAGTTAGGTTTCAGTTACTAGCATTTTTGGATAAAAAAAATATTGACCTTTTGGATACAGTTTTTAATTATTCTGTTTAGGGTAATTCTAGAAATCTAACTAATAGTAAAACGACATCGTTGAATTATTTGATCCAAGTATCATATTTTAAAGACGAAAGTTAAATATTTTTGTTTTTACAGAGATGTTCAGCTGTTAGAACTGGAGCTTGCAGGCTCGTATAGCTAACTAAAACAAGAGCCTAGTATATCAAGTCTCTTACTTAGTTTTAAGCCCAAAAAAAATCAAAATTAAATGTAGTGTAATTAAATAAGTTATCATCAAAAGGTATGATAAACCAATATATCATTTTTCAAATGACAAAGTTGAATGAGAATGAGAATGACTTGAATTTAATTTAGAATTTAAAATTTAAGATATCATTTATTGTAATAGTTTATTTATAATGCACAAAGCAACACGCCATTATTGGATTATTGCACTAGATAGTAACTCAAGTTTAAAATAATCATAATACAATATGACACCATCATTGTTATTCTCGATATCGCAAGTTAGAAAACTATATGACTTGAATATTTAAAATTGTGGTAATAAGGTATTAAATTTTGCTTGCTAAGTTGAAGAAAGAATAAGATACATTATCATGGACAGCGAAATTATCTGGACTTATTATGTATCTAGAATCTATTCTTGCATAATATCCTCAACCAATTTGATTTTATATGTTCTTTACAATACTAATCAAATCAAATTTAATAATAGATAGGTATATAGACAAATATGGTATGAAGTTGGACCACTTCTTCACTAAATTTAGTTGAGCCTTTCAAAAAACATTGTAACAGTTGCATAAGGATATAGATTAATGTAAAATGGTGCATTTTATATTTTTATGTTATTATATTTTTTGTCTCTACTTGGAAGACTTTCAGTAATTCTGACTAGAAAAAAGAAGATTTTTTTTTTTAACAAAAATTCAGAATTCAGATATTTTACCTAGTAGTCAAATATATACTATCAACTTCTTTTTCAGTGTGTGGTGGGTGATTACGGATCACTAGTTATAAATGGTCTCTCCAAATGTTCTTGTCATCATCATTTTAAAGTTTTAAACCGTGTAATGTTTGTACATATGTGTCATCTAAAATTCTAATTTAGCGTCAATTTTGCCCAATAATAACTATTATATACATGCGATGTTAACACAGATGTCTCGTCTCATTAATATAATTATCAATAAGAACACATATGTTGTATGATGTAATGAAACATTTAAATTACGCTAAATTGAAATTTCTAATTTAAGACTTGGTGGTAATTTCAGATTTCCAGTCTATATGTGTTATAAACTATTCAAAAATACATTTTTTAATAATATCTCTCTTCAAACCAATTACATTTGGATGAACATTTCAAGCCTTTCATCATGATCATTTGGCTTGGTCCAAGTCTTTTAAGTGTTGCTTGGAATCTAGTGAAGAATTTATTCTCAATATAAGTAATATGAAATGACGTCAAAGTTTCAAAACGTATTTGATTATATCAATTTATATAAATACTCTTTGTAATAATTAGAAATTTTAGGTCAAATTAAGAATATAGATGATCTTTACTTTTCATTACTACAGAAGTATGAAACCATGATCAATCTATGAAAGTTGCATAAAATGACTCACATTTTGATTTTACAATGTTTTATGTTTCATAAGATTGTTTATTACTCCATATTATTTTTACAAATAAAATGTACCTTTTTTTCTTCCAAGTCTATGCTAATTTAAGTTATAAAAAGTACCAAATATATATTTTGACAAACACAACAATTGATATATAACATCATAGAAGCACAAAACTAATACAAAACAAAAACAACTATACTTTCTAATTAGCAATCTTACTTCATACAAAAGAAAATTTAGGAGTCACTTTCATCTATCCTTTTCATCAAGGGCCTATCCAATATCCATAGGTTATGTAATATTAGTCATTAAAAAATATATGTATGTATAACTTCCACAATTATTTGTGATTCATATACTTTTTAAAAAACAATAAAAAAATATCTCCTTGTGGTGATCTGGATCTTTTAATGAATTATAATCGTATTAACTTCTATTTTAGCCTATTTCAAAAATTATATGAAACATTTTTTCTATATGTTTAAGGTTACGAACATCCCGTTAGCAGAGCCTCAAATATCTACAAGAGGGGCATAATGTATGTTTTTTAATTTTTAGCATGTCAATCTTTAACGATAATTCAATAGAATCAAATTACTGAGAAAGTCATTTAGATTGTATTAATTTATTAAGAAAATCCAATCCAATATATCTCAAAAATATATATATTGTAAAGACAAGTACCTAGGCTATCCCAAACTCTCTTGTACTATTTTACATTCTGTGAACCTCACAAACTGATATATAATTTTTATAAATAAATGGAATAATATATCTTGATATATCTAAAAATATAATATCAGTTGATGAAGGGTAGTTTATTTTCACCAAAACTAAAACAAAATTGAAGGGCAAGTGAGATAATTTTGTCCCCACTTAACCACTCCAATGAATGGTCCCAAAACTTTATAAATATCAAGATGAGGACATTGAAAGTTTAAGAAATAAATAGAAGTAATTATTTTGATGGGCTTTATGCATCATTGAGATTGCCACATTAGCCTGTAATCATACTATATGGCCCCCACACTTTGGCCCACATTTTTCTAACAAATAATTCAAAGACTTTTTCAAACCAAATCCATAAATTTTTTTGATTCCCGTACGTAATATCTTACAAGTTTATGTGTTCGTAGTTTTATTACTTTTATCTATTTAAGAAGTTATTTTGTGGGTATGATTTAGTGATAATTTGTTTATAAAACTAAAAGTTAACTATACAGATCCACACATTATAACACATATATACAATGTGTTTGTCACAAGAGTACAAGACTACAACTTGTAACAAAATTCATTTCTTAGCCCTATATGTTAGTTAAATATGTCCAAATCCATCCATTGCAAACGATATTAGTTTTTTTTTTTTTTAATTTAAATTTATGAAATGCAATTGGGTCTAACCTTTCAAGATTGGCCGTAACATAAACGGAGTATTAATCACCATACCATATGGGACATATGTATTCAAGGAAATGAACTTTGAGGTTTTCAATTCAAAATTACGACAATGATTACTTGTATTCTTTGTTTCTTAATAAAAAAGATGCTTTTTCTAAAGAAACTTTTTTTGGCAAAGGTTTTGTGATCTAAAAAGGCAAACAATTCTCACTTAAATGAATTTAAATACTAACCGGATACTTGGCAAAGTAACAACTAACAAGAGTTTTTTTCTTTCTCGTATCTTTAAAATCTCACCAACAAAAACAAGCAATAAGAAACTTTAATTAGAGAATAGAGACTAGGAATATACTACGTATAAGGTAAGATGACGATTACAATCTTTGTGGAGAATTAATATATAAAAAAGATTTTGAATATGACATTTATTTTCAAAAACCAAAAATTATAATACCGTTTTGAGGTCATCTTTATTGTACTTTATGCAATAAAAATCGTACGTAATGATAAAAGAAACAAGCATGAGTACCACAAGAAGAGGACCCAACTACTACTAAAATACAATCACTAAAGTATTTTTGTGGTGTGGGGTGTATTGTGGGGAAAGGGTGAGACAAAGACAAAACCCATCATCTCATAGTGTAACACCACCAGCCAAAAAAGTGTAACCCCACCAGAGGCATTATTAGCGGCGACGTCGCCGCTAATACTGCACCAGAGAGAGTATTAGCGGCGACGTCGCCGCTAATACTGCGGGCCCCCCATGTCTGTAATGGTAAATCTGGCAGAGAAATTAGCGGGCCCCCTGTCAGTGTCAGAGTATTAGCGGCGACGTCGCCGCTAATGCCTTGGTCGGGTTGACTTTTGCCTGGTGGTGTTACCCTGTGCCTTTTCATATATATATCTCTCCTTATCAAACAACTTTATGTCCTCATCAACTCTTTTATCATTTGCTTTAATATTTGAAATTCTTTACAAAGTTTTCAATAAAAGTATCAAGTGTAACGCTCTCTCTATATGTAACTTGTATACAAAAGTTGGAAACTTTGATTCTTCGTGTCTCTAAATATATATCTACCCTTTTTGAGTCGCTATATATATCGGCTAAAGTATATGCATATACTGATATACATACAATCAACAACAACTTGCATCATATAAGGTATAAGCATATGGATCCCAGGATCCCTCTAGGTACATACAATTAACTACTACATAACAAGGTTCAAACATAATTGCAGATGTCAATTTTCTTATTTAATTTGTCACGTCATTTTTATCCATATTAACTATTAATTTCACACATTTAAGTGTGGGCATATGATAAAAGTGTGTGGATATTTGACTTATTTTTATAATGACATGACTACCATTTTGATTTTAAGTATAGCTTTGAATACGGAAGACGCAACATTATAACAAAGTTTCATTCTATATTACTTGTTGTTACACTTGCCTGTGAATATTTATTTATATTGAAAAGTATAGTGGAGTATTATCTTTCAATTCACTTAATTTTTTATAAGAATGAAAATCATATATGTACATTAAATTTGTGATCTTTTAATGGAAAATTTTATTTCTGTGTAGTATCTTTTCTTCGTGATAAGTCAACTCAAGGGGGCAAAATTTAATTTCCTCATAGTGTTGTCATCCTTTATATCCTTTTATATATATATATATATATATTATATATAATATAAAAGTTAACTTCTTAAAACAATACTAAACCAACTTTATCTCTCTTACTAATGATGCTTATTAAATTTCTTAATGAATATGAGTAATGGATTAAAGATAACCGGTTTAATGTTGAATACCATATAGCAATCAATTTTGCCATCAATACATGTGTTTTCAATTCATGCCTTCAACTGAAGTTTCTTTTGATTGCTTCGTATCCCTCCTTATGGTAATCAAAAGACCATGACATTGAATAACAGTTAAAGTTAATTAGGGCCAAAGATCCATAAACTGATAATCAACTTCTTAGTTCTTTAGAGAACCAACACATTACCACGAGACAACTTCTGATAAAAGATTAAAGCTTTATCCTACTTAGGAATGACATGAACAAGTTGATGTTTATTCGTATCACCTTCTTAATATGGTAACATAGGATATAGGTTTCATACATTATTGTATTATGTGATCCCCGTTTTATATAGGCGTGTTTTAAACATTAGTGTATAAATTATTCGATTTAGAATATCACAGAAAATATGATCTTGATGATGATCAAGATATGTTGATGTTTATATCTGTTTTGTTGGTTGCAACATTTAAAGCCATCAAATTTTGGATTACTTTTAAGGTCATTTTTGTTTTGGTTTGTTGACTTTTAGTTAGTGGCAGTAATTACGACCCGTTTACTATGCGTTAAAACAATGAGGTTCTTCAATGTGTTTGAAGCCTTTGCTGTAGGGTGAACCAAGATCTCATTTATTTGATTCTATCATGTGTATCAGTGCTACAACTGCAAGAGCATTAAAATAAGTGCTTCAAGGGATTTTGCTGTCCTCATAAAGGTAATACTCATCTTTATATCATCTTCTATAGTGCTTCCATTGGTCATTTGCTGTTACGTTATTAGCCGAGAATCGAATTGGCCATAACTTTATTTGATGGTAACAATCGGGAATCACTAAATTCCTTGAACCTTTTGTTCTATATGGCACATTACCTTAGTTATCGGATTCCACTCACCAATCGCCAAATGTTGAGGTACTTAAAGGGTGTCTCCAATTCATAACCTACTTACTAATTAGTCTTGCTGAACTAATTCAGATTTGTTAATATGCATATTTTGTAGTTACCAAAGAGTAGTTGTTTGCAAAATATCTCACGGATATGATTTATTATAATGTAAGAAGTAATGATTCAAAGTATTTCAAAAATGATACGATAATATCATAATAGTCTATATATTTATGGATAACAGGCCATGGGCTCGAAGATATGTCCTGACAACTTGCACATCTATGAAAACTGATGGTTACCAAATAATCCATTCTACTACATGGCTATGTGATGAAATTTAAGTTTCCAATTACATTTTTCCTTTTCAACAACCACCATGGATCTGTTTTTAAGACAATTGTATTGCTATGCAAAAAAAAGATGGATCCATTATCTATAGTCTATAATTTGGGTTTTTAAAACAATTAGAAAAAACAACAAATTTTCCATGAAATCAATTAAAAATTTATCATGTCGTGTAACGCACGGGTCTTAAGCCCTCGTTTCAAGAAAAAGTTATATAAACTTTACATTAATAGTATCAAATGGCATCATTCCAACATCTTTCTTTCAATAAAATGCACTCGGTAATTCGTTATAGGTTAGAAAATTATCAAATATGTACAACATGTACTATGGAAATTGAAACATAACATCTCATAAATATCTATGTAGTATCATAGTATGGCATGAAAGTAAGTCTATCCATCCATAATAACATTGTCTAAAATATTGTCCAACTAATTGTTGTTCTATATAATACAAATAATTGTTTTGGGGTTTTTGCCTTTTTGGTTGTTTGGGACCAAATTAAAGAAAGAAAGAAATTGATCAGTGTCGTCTTCTGCGGGTTTTGAGTTTCAATATGCAGACCTTACTTCTACTTAAGTAAAGAGGCTGCTTTCATTTTCTACTTAAATGGTAGAAAAGACCCTCTAACCTTTGCATGAGATGAGGGTCAAACCCATGACCTCTGTTTCCAGATGACAGAGTGTTTACCACTGATCCAACCATGCTGTTTGGGACCAAATTAATTTCTTCTTTTTTATATATAGTAGAAAGTAGATATATTATATTAAGCAAACGTATAGACATAATACTGTAACACCCCGCCTTACCACAACACAATATTGTCCGCTTTGCCCGCAGGCTCACGACTTTGTTTCTGGTTGCTCGGGCAAACTTCCCAGAAGGGTCACCCATATGGCATTGCTGCCGCCCGAGCACGCTTAACTGTGGAGTTCTCCTCTCATCCACAGCCAATGCGCCCATGTAAGTCCCCTGGCACGGATCGTTAATAGCTTGATCCAGTTATCTTGAGGTGCGGAATCCCTTACAATAACTTGGTAATCAACAGAAAGCCCCTAGATCACCTGCTGCCTCGCAGATCTTCTTCGGGCTAGCGGAACAGCCTTTGACGACTTAACCTGCACAATAATGCTTGATATTTCGACAAATGTTCAACCCTAAACTCTGTTAGGGTTCGGTTTATATAGGTAACACCTGACATGGGCTTCAGCGAGTCAGCCTCGCAAATCCAGCCCAGCCCGTCACTAATGCGAGGTCGCATTCTGTGATTGGCCTCGTATTTGACCCTACAAATATGGAGTCGTATTCCCTATGTGATTGGCCTCGTATTTGACCCTGCAAATACGGGGTCGCATTTCCTCTGTGAATTGCGAACTCGCAATTCACACTTAGCAGATTTACTATACATTCAATACTTAAACTTAATCTAGTATTCTATGCATAATACTAAGTTCATTAATGACAATCACATTACAAAGACATATAACAATATAAGCTCAAACAATCTAGACTGCTATTGACATAGATGTGCACTTACAGACTCCCCCTTGGCAATAGCTTCTAGACGTTAACATACTTATGTCTTCATCTTGTCTTTGTCATCAATCTACTTCCTCTGCTTTTTCTTCTTGCTCCTGCTCTGCTCCTTCTCAGTCTCAGTCTCAGTCTCGAAATCAGAATCTGACTCTGACTCTGAAGGAGTATGAGTTAACCCTAACCTTCTCTTCTCTTGATCCCTCAAAGATCCTGGATCATAATAATAATCCGCAATCTCTGCTCTAGCTCTCATATGAGCTTGTGGATCATATCCCAACCTCTTCTCCAGTCTATGCACAATAATTGGATGCAAATCTGACTCGGTAGAAGTATTATTGGTAGAGTCGGTCTTGGTAGACTCACTATCCTGAGCACTAGCATTATCAGCATCAAGAGCAATAGCATCAGATTGCCCTACCAAATCCTTACCCTTGTTTAATCGGTCAACGTCTACATCTTCTGTAAGGAGTTTGGTTTGAGGTGCATCAAACTCAACTACCATCTTCAACTCTGTGACAACCAGTTCTTGAGTCTGTGGAGCTTCTGAGGTAGCCTTGCCAGCAATACCAGCCTGGCTAGACTCTCTTTGAGTCTCTGTTCTTAAAATAGAACTCCCTCCTAGCTCTTGAGTAGCTCTGGCCGCATCAGGATCTTCATTCTGATCATCATCATGCCTTGTCTTAGCCAGCTCATCACCTCTGCAACCTAAGCTGTCTCTCTCAGCTCTCAACTTCATGTAGTTGTCGATGAGCTCATGCACCTTTTCTTCAGGAATCTGTACACCCTGATTCATTGCATCTGTCATCCTGACAACCTTCCCATCAAGTTCAAGATACTTTTTATACATCTTGGACACAACCACCTCGGCCTTGCCCAACTTGCCTTCAAGAAATGTGTTCTTGTCACTAACAACCTTCAAATTTTCAGTCAAACGAGTAATCAAACTTCTCATCTCATTCATCTGTCTCTGCAGATCACTAAGATTGGTTTCTTCACTTGTTTGTAACTGTGGCTGTGTAGTCTCAGGAACAACAACCCTTGGCACACTATCAGACATACCAGCAGCAGCAGAAGTCTCTTGTTCCCTGACAAGTGTTCTTCTTTTAGGCAACGGCTGCTCTGGCACCCAATCTTCATCCGTTTCTCTCCTTCTTCTTCCTTGAGCTGCCTCAGTAGGTTTAGGAACCATCTTAGATCCAACCCTGATGAATGCATGAGATCTATAAGGATCTTCATCACCATCACTTCTAGAATCATCATCGGAATGGATAGAAGGCTCTCTGTCTGCTTGAACATCAGCAACAACCTTTCCTCTACATTCAGCATTCACACCAGATCCACTAGCCTGACCCGCTCCTGACCCACTAGCGTCTTCAGTACCTGACCTACTAGCTCTAGCTGTTTCAGAACCAACTGCAACTTCAGCTACATAATCATCTATGTCCCGGTCAAGGTCCACATCTACTAGGCCATCAACATTGGCATTGTACCTTTGCACTTGAGCAATATCACCCTCTGGATCAGCCATTTGCTCTAATAGATCATCTACAATCTCAGGATTGGCTCCAGGTTGGTTTATCACATCATCTGCAACATGTACAACGACTTCAGGCTCTTCTGGTGCATCTTCCCGAACTACTACGTCATGTAACTGCTCAACATTCTCAGCAGCTTCACCACCCTTTGGCTGAGGCCCTTCATAAGCCAACTACATAGCACCTCTGATGGGTCATAAGCATATGACCCCATCAGTAGGTGCTATGTAGTTGGCATTAACGATGGCACCGAATAATGCAACATCTTGTGCATGTGGATCATTATCGTATCGAGACACAAACTCATCATAACCACGTCGGATGATCGAGCTCACTTGCTTCACTTCTCCTACAGCAGGTAGATTTGGAAGTCGAGCATTGATTATCATCATCACGAACCGAGGATACATCAAAAACCTCCTTTTTCCTGTGGCTGTGATCTGTTTCTTCATCTCATCGAAGAAGAATTTCGAGAAACTATACGGCTTGTTAAATACCAAGCCCACCATCTGTGCTTGGGCTTCCTGGTTCAACGTATCATAACCAGACTTCTTGTTGCTTAAACTAACCAGCAACACATGCGCAAGATACCTCCACCTGCCATAAAAACCCTTCTTGAACAGAGTTTTACTTGACATATCTGCAGCAAACCCCATTCTTCTGAAAGCACCTTGAATGACTTCATGTCTGAACTTGGTGAGACCTGTAGCACCACCTTCTTGTTCAACTGTGCCCAGATTAAGAATGTTAACGAGGTCAGCAGCTGTGAACTGTATCTGCTGCCCAGCAACTATGGTATGAAAGATATACACATCTCCTGCCTTCACACAGTCAGCATTATTCCAGAAATCTCTGAGATAATCTAAATATATGACTGGAGAATGTGTAAGAACATGATGAATCCTTGATCTTCGGAAAAAGGCAAATATCTCGTGATAATAAGCCGTTCCTTCCTGATTATCATCGAAGTTCATCACATAATTATGACCTGCTATGAAATTTCTTGCCATTTCTGTAATCAATAACAAATAATTAATTACTCAAATAGACATAAAAATTCATATGCATAACATACACAACTAAAATTATCCCGGTAATTTAGTCAAAGGCATAAATTATCCCTGTAAATTACAACATAACATAAATTATCTCTGTAATTTAGTTATAGATAGATTAACTTATTTTCAAATCTTTATTAACATAAACTTTTGAAAATCTGTTAAGTCAAAAATACGTGGTCGTATCCCTGTACGAGGTCGTATTTCAAGGTCAAAATACGGTCAACCAAACTCTAAAATACGAGGTCGTATTTCAAGGTCAAAATACGGTCAACCAAACTCTAAAATACGAGGTCGTATTTCAAGGTCAAAATACGGTCAACCAAACTCTAAAATACGAGGTCGTATTTTCCAATTTGGCAATGTATTAGTCCAGGTCGTAAATCGGCATCGTATTTCGAAAGTCAAACCAGTCAAAATAAATTGACATTTACGAGGTCGCAAATCTGGGCTAGCAAAACCCCAAATGCGAGTCCGTCGCACTGTTCATCTTCCCCAACACGAAAACGCGATTTACCCAACCAAAACTGGTAAAAATTGTTTCTTTATACTCGTATTCAAACGATAAAGATACCCCAACCCTTATTTTTACCCAGAAAACATCAAAATCGAAGAAAATATGGAAACCCAATTCGAAAATTTTGAAACCCTTTTTCTTGATTTTCTTGTTGCATGGATAACTATATTACGATTAGATAGTATACCTAGATTCAGAATTTCGAGATGAACACAAAAATATCAATCAAAAACTCTCGATCTAATTGTATCTATCAAATCAAAATCGGGGTAGCAAAGTAGTATTTTCGGGGTCGTAAAGCTCAATTTTGATAAAATAAAATGTGAGGTCGTGTTTGGCTAAAATGGGTTTATATACCCACTTGACCCGAATGGATCTGGGTCAACCCGGCCCAATTACGAAGTCGTATCTGCACAAGGCCCAATCGACCAATTACGAGGTCGTATTCTGCCTCTTGCTAATTACGAGGTCGTAATTACCTCCTGCACATTTTAAAATCAAAATTTCGTCAAAGTTTCTGAATAATTGATCAACGATTACCACGAACTTCCTGGAAATATGAAAATTTAAAAGATCAAACCTGTAGGCATCAAATTTTCATCTTTTCCCTGATCTTCGTCTTAAACCTGAAAAGTTAATAAACTTACACAAAATTCTTTAACTTTTCAACGATCAATCTTTCCAAAACTTTCTCAAATTTAGCTTTCCCGAATCTGTACCACTTGCAACAATCCATATTTCTAACCAGTTATAAAATTGATTCTTCATTCTTATACCTCCCCCTCAATTTTATGACTAGGAAGTATAACGATGACTAATCATTATAACAACCATCATTCTTATGTACTCCCCCTCAAGTTATGACTGGGATACATAACTATGATAGAACAAAATATTGATTAAATACTTCATATTCTTATGAAAACACAATTGACTAGGTACTCCTCCTCAATTTATGACATATTTTCATAACTATATGATCTAAATAATCAATGCTTAAGCCTTTCACATTCATATATGTTTCTATATCTAAGGATTTATTTAACCTTCTAAATTCACATTATGTCTATGTCTAAGGCATAATTTAATAATCCTTTCATACATTCACTTAATGTCTATATCTAAGGTAGCAAAGACCTTTCATATTCAAACAATATATCTATGTCTAAAGCATAAAATATTAACTATGTAGCCTTTCACATTCAAACATAACATTTCTATGTCTAAGGCATAATATAGTCAATAACCTTTCATATTCACTTAATGTCTATGACTAAGATTTTAATAATCTTCTACATTCACTTAATGTCTATGTCTAAGATTTTAATAATCTTCTACATTTACTTAATGTCTATGTCTAAGATTTTAATAATCTTCTACATTTACTTAATGTCTATGTCTAAGATTTCACATAACCTTTCATATTCACTTAAGTCTATGTTTAAGATTTTAATAATCTTCTACATTCACTTAATGTCTATGTCTAAGATTTTAATAATCTTCTACATTCACTTAATGTCTATGTCTAAGATTTTAATAATCTTCTACATTCACTTAATGTCTATGTATAAGGTATTCACATAACCTTTCATATTCACTTAATGTCTATGTCTAAGGATAATATTCAATAACCTTTCATTCACATTAAGTCTATGTCTAAGATTTTAATAATCTTCTACATTCACTTAATGTCTATGTCTAAGATTTTAATAATCTTCTACATTCACTTAATGTCTATGTCTAAGGATTTCACATAACCTTCTACATATTCACTTAATGTCTATGTCTAAGATTTTAATAATCTTCTACATTCACTTAATGTCTATGTATAAGATTTTAATAATCTTCTACATTTACTTAATGTCTATGTCTAAGATTCAATAACCTTTCATATTCACTTAATGTCTATGTCTAAGATTTTAATAATCTTCTACATTCACTTAATGTCTATGTATAAGGTATTCAATAACCTTCTCATATTCACTTAATGTCTATGTCTAAGATTTTAATAATCTTCTACATTCACTTAATGTCTATGTATAAGGTTATTCAATAACCTTTCATATTCACTTAATGTCTATGTCTAAGATTTTAATAATCTTCTACATTCACTTAATGTCTATGTCTAAGGTAATTTCAATAACCTTTCATATTCACTTAATGTCTATGTCTAAGGCATAATATAGTCAATAACCTTTCATATTCACCTAACGTCTATGACTAAGATTTTAATAATCTTCTACATTCACTTAATGTCTATGTATAAGGTTTTAACATAACCTTCTACATTTCACTTATGTCTATGTCTAAGATTTTAATAATCTTCTACATTCACTTAATGTCTATGTATAAGGTTTTCAATAACCTTTCATATTCACTTAATGTCTATGTCTAAGGCATAATATAGTCAATAACCTTTCATATTCACATTAAGTCTATGTCTAAGATTTTAATAATCTTCTACATTCACTTAATGTCTATGTCTAAGATTTTAATAATCTTCTACATTCACTTAATGTCTATGTCTAAGATTTTAATAATCTTCTACATTCACTTAATGTCTATGTCTAAGATTTTAATAATCTTCTACATTCACTTAATGTCTATGTCTAAGGTATTTCAATAACCTTTCATATTCACTTAATGTCTATGTCTAAGATTTTAATAATCTTCTACATTCACTTAATGTCTATGTCTAAGGTTTAACATCAATAACCTTTCATATTCACTTAATGTCTATGTCTAAGGCATAATATAGTCAATAACCTTTCATATTCACCTAACGTCTATGACTAAGGATTTTCAATAACCTTTCATATTCACATTAATGTCTATGTCTAAGATTTTAATAATCTTCTACATTCACTTAATGTCTATGTCTAAGATTTTAATAATCTTCTACATTCACTTAATGTCTATGTCTAAGGATATTTCACATAACCTTTCATATTCACTTAATGTCTATGTCTAAGGATTATTCAATAACCTTTCATATTCACTTAATGTCTATGTCTAAGATTTTAATAATCTTCTACATTCACTTAATGTCTATGTATAAGGTTATTCATAACCTTTCATATTCACTTAATGTCTATGTCTAAGGATAATTTCAATAACCTTTCATATTCACTTAAGTCTATGTCTAAGGATTTTCAATAACCTTTCATATTCACTTAATGTCTATGTCTAAGATTTTAATAATCTTCTACATTCACTTAATGTCTATGTATAAGGTTATTCAATAACCTTTACATATTCACTTAAGTCTATGTCTAAGATTTTAATAATCTTCTACATTCACTTAATGTCTATGTCTAAGATTTTAATAATCTTCTACATTCACTTAATGTCTATGTCTAAGGTTTCACATAACCTTCTACATTTACATATGTCTATGTCTAAGATTTTAATAATCTTCTACATTCACATAATGTCTATGTCTAAGATTTTAATAATCTTCTACATTCACTTAATGTCTATGTCTAAGATTTTAATAATCTTCTACATTTACTTAATGTCTATGTCTAAGATTTTAATAATCTTCTACATTTACTTAATGTCTATGTCTAAGATTTTAATAATCTTTTTGATTCAAAAATCTTTCAAAGATTAAATTCAAAACTATGAACATCTCTGTGTTCATTCTTAAGAAAATCTTCTTTCTAAGATATAAAATGATTCTTTTAAAGATAAAATTCAAAACTATGAACATCTCTATGTTCATTCTTAAGAAAATCTTCTTTCTAAGATATAAAATACAGATTAACCTAATATCTGTTTATTTCAATCAACAACTCTGTGTTCTTTTCCTTAAACCCATATTCTGTTAATGTGACATACTTTCTTTTAGCTTTTGATCACAACACTATTGCTTAACTACCCTACTCGTTTATTCACTGTTCCATAAGAACGTAGTTGAGTCCTCTTGGAAACTAGATTCTATTCTGACTCTGTCTCTCGTGCAATAGGAACTTTTATTTAAACAATACAAAAATTAAAATTAAACACTTTATGAAAAACATAACTCACACACACACATACACTAAACATAAACGAATAACATAATTACAAGAGCTAAAGTTACTGCTGATTAGATCAGATTAGCATGTTACATAAGCCTACTAGCGAGAAATAATTCTCTTATTATTAGTTATGAATAGTGATCCAAAAACGATTACCAATATGTTTGTCCTCTTAAACACTCGGTACTTCCAGTCTCCTTTTTGGTTTGTGACACTTTCGACATACCCTGGCCAAGGACAGTCACCATGCAACCCGAGTAGTCTAATATGTCACTTAATCATGTTTGCGAACTTATGTGCCCCATATTCAGATACACTCTCACAATTGACACAAGCATTAAGATTAAGACATTTGGTGAGTAAAGTGAGAAAGTCTTTAAGAATCAAGTCAGCGGTGACAGGTCGGTGATTCCTCACGCGCAAAGCGACTTAAATTGACTCACGTACGGAAATATACTCAACATTGCATAATGCCAAGTACTTGCATATTTGTGACATTATTTTAAGCACTTATGAAAACCCGTGACTTTCGATGAGACCCGTGTAACGAACTTTCTGACAACCTATCCCAAGTTGGAAGCTTTAGGTAGGCTAGGTATACAAATACACCCCAAGGACTTACTTGTTCGAATCTCAAAGGCCACATTAGCTTCATATTTTCAACAGATTTATTAGATATTTGCATATCTTGTCACAAATATACATCCGAAAAAGCAATACATACACATATATGTACCCGAGACCTTCTATATAAAGACCAAATATACCTAATTACAATGCAAGATCTTTCATAAGATTTAAAGGACTTGTCTGTTTTAAGAACAAGCATTCTCAGCCATATATCTAAATACGTTTCCCATAAGAACATTGTATACATTTAAGTTCAGATTATAAGGAAACCTTGGTACTTTGTGCCTATCGATACATCATATAATGGTATCACTGAACTGAGCATTTTAAAGTACAATTCGGTAGGCTTAAAAGCTAAAGTATCGTCACGTCTAATCGTCTTGATGCAGTGACCTTACTCTTTTTATTATATTTCTTTTTTCTTTTCTAATTTTTCTCATTTTTATTTTGTTTTTTTGACACTATCTGACACACATACATTACGACACAAACACTGACTCATTTTACAAAGTTCCTTTTGAGAGACACTGTCACTATATATTTCTCATTCCAATCAATTGACTAACAACTCGAAACGAGTTCGGTCGAAAGCCTTAGTGAACAGATCAGCTAAATTAAAGTCACTCGGCACCTTTTCTAGGACTATTAATTTCTTTTCAGCACAATCACGTATAAAATGAAACCTTATGTCTATGTGCTTAGTCCTACTGTGCTTAACAGGATTATTGGTTATGGATAAGGTGGATTTACAAACCGTCTTTATGAGAGTACAAAGGAAAACCTAACCGTGATAGCCAGAGCCGGTGAATGAGTATTCACTTGCTGTTATGTAATACGATCTCTCCCCTAAGACTGACATCCACTGATGTCTACTTCCTCAAGAACACCAATTTCTTCATCCTTGTAATTAAACTAGTGCACTTCTGGAACTGACATATAACATAACCAACAACATAAATCAAACATATAAAAATTTAGAACATGTACTATAGATCATCATCTAGTCATGATCTTCTATAGTACTTTGTCTATCACATGAACAATAATAAATATAAACTAATTAGAACAAGTCTTCTTGGAACATTGATCATGAGTTTCATGGATCTTTCTCTTTCGTCCATCTAACACATCTTCAAAGTCCTTGACAGCTTGCTCATGAGACCTACAAATCTATTCTTGTTTAGGAGTTAACACAAGAGGCACAACTTTCGGACGATCATAGCTGCGATCCTCCTTGTTAACTTCTACACTCCATACCTTGTCAATCAAAACCTGAGGAAAACAAAATCTTGAAAATTCCATCTCAGTAAAAACTCGATTACTACCCTTTAATGTATAATGAGTAAGATAGACTTTTTCCTTTTCTAAGTCCTTCTTAGACATTGATACACCTGGCAAAAGGTTCTGATCCTGTTTTTCAACAAAATTAACATTATCAATTAAGACGCTTCCTTTTACAACTCTTCCAACCCCGGAAATTTTTCCGTCTTTGGAATCAGCAAAACTAACATAAGAACCTTTAACAGGAGTAAACTCTGTTAACAGTCTCTTTTCACCAGTCATATGTCTTGAACATCCACTATCGACAAACCATAACCCTTTGGTTCTCCTTAGTGACTCCTTATGTTCAACAACATCAAGATGTGCCATCAAGCTCGTCTCAGCTTCGGCAACATCTTCGTTCTCAGCTCTTACTGGTTCTGATGATTCGGGTTCCTCTTCTACCCTCTGATTAACACTACCATGATCATTGGCACATACTATAAGATCAAATGAATTATCAGCAAGATCATTCATTTCTTCATCAAGGTCTTGAATTATTGCCATGAATGCATGATTCTGATCATCGGTACTAGTTGAACCCTAACTATAAGTACCATCAGATTGAACAACTAAAGCTCTCGAGTTGTCCGTATCTCCTGAGCTTCTGTTCCCAGTAGTAGCATATTGATGTCCACAATTCTGACTCACTATCGAACCACTTTGATTGAAGTTCTGACGGCCTGTAGCTGAATTGTTGTCCCGTCTTAGCCTCTGACACTCTCTTGCAAAATGTCCAAAACCATCACAGTTATAACACTTCACCTTGGTCTTGTCAAACCCTACTTTGCCATTCACAACCTTCCTTCAGTTCTATCTGTGAAACGCTGAACTCTCAATGTTAACATAGCTAATTGCCAGTTCAGATCCATTTCTTCCAAGTCATCTGGATCAACTTACTTGTAATCCTCCCTAACAAAATCAGGATCAGTTAGTTTTCCTCCAATTAACTTCTCATGAGCAGACACAAATGAAGCGAGCATGCCCAAATGTCCCTCAACAGATCTTATGCTCATCGGCATCCCTGTGTAACCCGAGCTTGGAGAACTACCATTCTGAATCCCATATACACTACCATGGCCGATTCTGGAGAAGTTACATACATCAAGTTGCTATCAGAATCCTTTGACATCTTCACCTTGTCATCATCTCCACTATAGAAGGCAGTAATCCCTCCACTTGAAGATCTTGCGGAAGGAACGCTTGATTTGCTATGATAAAGTTCAGGACGCTGAACAAAATCACTGCTACCTGCTTCCTTCGACTTTCGTTTCATATCCTGACCTCTCAGCTTTCGAATGATCTGATCCAGAGGCCATGTACTAAATTCGGGATTTTGTTGGATAGAAGTTACAAACCCTTCCCACTTAACTGGAAGAGCTTCCAACAACTTCTCGATGACATCTTCTGGATCAGGTTTGTACCCAAAGTATGCAAGCTCAACCAGCAGATGACTGTAACGAATCAAGATCTCATCAAGAGGTTCATCTTTGAAGCTAGTAAAGACATAATACTGCTTCTTCAGCAAATCCTTCCTTCTCTTCTTGAGATCATCATCACCTTCACAATGCTCTTTGAGTGCATCCCATAAGCCTTTTGCACTGTCATACATTTCAAACAAGTGCAAGAATTCCCCTTGGAGAGCCATTCGGAGTGATCCTAAAGCTTTACTTTCTGCTTCGTAATCTTTCTTTTGATCGACAGTTATTTGCTCATACGAAGCCGCTTTTCCACCACCAGAACCAGTAGGTTCTTTGTCATTTTGCACAGTGGGATGAACATAACCATTAACAATACATATCCACATCCTCATATCCATTAGCCTGCAATATGACTCAAATCTGCCCTTCCAACTGAAATATCTATCAAGGCTTTTCCAGTTTCGTGATCCATTAGAATTAGTTGATTCAGCAAAGATTGATAATTTGCGGGTAATTGAGACGTCATTTTCTCCGAGCTAGAAAAATTCACGAACTGTTTATAAAAAACGAGGTCGTAAAAGTTCACGAGGTCGTAAAGAAAAACGAGGTCGTAAAAGTTCACGAGGTCGTAAAGAAAAACGAGGTCGCAATTAAATACTCGAGGTCGTAATTGAGCTGGCGAGGTCTTAAAGAGCTCACGAGGTCGCAAACGAAATTCGAGGTCGTAATTGAACTGGCGAGGTCGTAATTAGCTACCCAGGTCGCAATACGAGCTGGATGAGGTAATACGAGCCCGCGAGGTCGCAAACGATGCTGGAATCTTTAGATCTCTTGAATTCGAAACCCTAAAAACCAAAACCAATACCTTCGGCTGCTGCAAATACAAATAGAGGTCACAAACAAGATTTTCGATCGTAAACTCGTGAAAGAATCACGTCTAAACGACCCTAAATCAATAGTCTATCACCAACAAGCTATAACCTTCCGGTATTAAACCAAGAGGCTCTGATACCAATTGTAAGTCCTCTGGCACGGATCGTTAATAGCTTGATCCAGTTATCTTGAGGTGCGGAATCCCTCACAATAACTTGGTGATCAACAGAAAGCCCCTAGATCACCTGCTGCCTCGCAGATCTTCTTCGGGCTAGCGGAACAGCTTTTGACGACGTAACCTGCACAAGAATGCTTGATATTTCGACAAATGTTCAACCCTAAACTCTGTTAGGGTTCGGTTTATATAGGTAACACCTGACATGGGCTTCAGCGAGTCAGCCTCGCAAATCCAGCCCAGCCCGTCACTAATGCGAGGTCGCATTCTGTGATTGGCCTCGTATTTGACCCTGCAAATACGGGGTCGCATTTCCTCTGTGAATTGCGAACTCGCAATTCACACTTAGCAGATTTACTATACATTCAATACTTAAACTTAATCTAGTATTCTATGCATAATACTAAGTTCATTAATGACAATCACATTACAAAGACATATAACAATATAAGCTCAAACAATCTAGACTGCTATTGACATAGATGTGCACTTACAGCCCAAAACGCGTTGTGTTATGTAAGGCCAATGGTATTACTTATAGCCAGGATCCCCCTTGTATGTCAGCGATGTATGCTTTAAGTAAGTATGCTTAGCCTTTGAGATGAAATGTTTTTAGGACGGGTTGGGATGAGTGAGAGTGTAGGATTAAGGCTTCATGTTCCTTGATGTGTTTTATGTGAATACTCCTGCTTGTGTAGCCCTTATTCCTCTGTTTCTCGCGCTCCCGTCGCCAAACTATTCTATTGTTATGAAGGACGTTCTGCGAGAGGTAGGGTGCCAATTCTCTATTTGAATTTGATAAAGTTGTGCATTATATTACGTGAGAAAAAGTTGAAGGATTTGGTGAAAAGAAGACGATACACAAATGTGGTAACGAACATGTGAGTGAAAGGATACAATTACAATTATGGTCCGGAACATAATTGCAAGCGTATCATGACACGAACGTGTTTGTATGGCCATGCTTGTGTTGACCGGTGTACAAAGTAATAAAGTTGGGGGATTTCTATGTATTGTATCCCTATTTGTCGAGAGTAAACACCGTGTTACAACTTTAGTGATGTTGATGCTGCAAGTGTGTGGAAATGTGTGAATATCGGTGGAAAGTGATAGCCGGATTAAATGTTTATGATGAGTATGATGTACATGAAGTTAAATGAAGTGATTGGTAGTAAATGTTGTTGAGTCTACTAGTTTAAAAGACATGGATTTGAAATTTGAAGAGTAGAGTTGATGTTGGATATTTAGTAAGTGACGCATAGAAGGGTTACCGGGCACACATATGAAAGGATATAGTTACAATTCCGGTCGCGAACGTAATTGTAAATGTATCACGACGTGTTTGTATGGCCATGCTTGTGTTGACCGGTGTACAAAGTAATAAAATTGGGGGATTTCTATGTATTGTATCCCTATTTGTCGAGAGTAAACACCGTGTTACAACTTTAGTGATGTTGATGCTGCAAGTGTGTGGAAATGTGTGAATATCGGTGGAAAGTGATAGCCGGATTAAATGTTTATGATGAGTATGATGTACATGAAGTTAAATGAAGTGATTGGTAGTAAATGTTGTTGAGTCTACTAGTTTAAAAGACATGGATTTGAAATTTGAAGAGTAGAGTTGATGTTGGATATTTAGTAAGTGACGCATAGAAGGGTTACCGGGCACACATATGAAAGGATATAGTTACAATTCCGGTCGCGAACGTAATTGTAAATGTATCACGACGTGTGTGTGCTTGTGCGACTGGGTCTGTGTTGATCCGAATGAAGTGAAGATGGGAATTATGGAGTCACAGGATGGCAGTACGTCTGACCATGTGAAGAGTAAACACGTATCTATGGTTAAAGGATGATGAAGCTGAAGCAAGTCGAGGGGTTAATACTAAAGGTGATTGAACCTCAAATCAAGAAGCATTTTCATTATATTGATACCATGTCATAATGAAAGACAAATTTCAAGTAGTATAGTGTTAAAGTTTTGCTTGAGTATAAGGAAACCGTTTAGAATACGTTTGAAATTAGCTTTCCTGATCATAGCCGATATGCGGCGCACACAAGCAGTATGCGGCACATATTCTAAGTTTCCAGATTATGCGACGCATATCTGAGACGCATTTAATCCTCTGACTTCGAATAACCTGAAATATGCGGCGCATATTTCATTCATGCGGCGCATATATTGTCCTGTTTGAATTTACGACTTGTTTAGTTTTGATTCCACTACGAGTGGATACATGACGATCGCGACGAGTATTTAAAGGTGGAGATTCTTCCATAGATTACATCAGAGTATGACGAACCGACACGTGGATCTTTTAGGAGTCTTATCGCCTATTGCTTTCGCCAGTGAGATATAAAGTTGAAAGTCGATATCCTACTTTCTGTCAACATCCTTTGAATGATCGCTCTTTGGATAAAGAGTATTCCCTTAAGATAAGTTAAAAGGGTACAACAAAAAGATCCTTTTCCAATCTTAAATAAAAGTGTTCAAGAATGTTAGATTCACGAATGGACTATGTTTCTAGCCGATTTATTCATGCAAGACAAAGTTATTTCCTAAAGTCGAGGTTATAAGTAGTTTGAAACCTTTTCGATAACCGAGGGGTTAAATTCTCTATTGATTTTATATATAGATCTACTTCTATGCAAAGGCACCTTTCGTTTTGTTCTCACTAATAGGAATGAGTTAACGTTTTTGGTTGTGAGATGTATTTCTTTCTCTAAGATAGAGTTACGGTCTCACTACCATATGTTGAAGTCGATGATGAAAGTCCTACTAAAGTTATTTTTACACTCATTATGACCCTAATGAGTTTCTTGAAATACCTTCATGTTAATGAATGTCCTTACTGTGTCATGAACTTAAGGAATCAAGTCTAAAGTTTTCTCCAGATCGTTCAGTCATTACACTTAGTAATGACATTTTTTACCTATTCTAAGTATGACGAAGAACACCATGTTTGCGTAAAGAGCGTTATTATGATTTTCTATAAGAAAAAGCTTAAGTTTTAAATCGCCAAAGGTGACTAAAAAGTTAAGGGAGCAGCTGACGCTTAGAGTTGAAGAGAACAAGGTTCCATTTAGTGAGTAAGTTCTATGACTCTAGGTTATGGTAAACACTTGACTACAACAAGTCAGTCAAAGGTAATGTTTCTAGAGACGAAGATGTCGGTATTATGTGAGTGGATTCAGAAAATCCATAATTAACAATCGCGAAACCATACGTCTAAAAGTAAGATTTCGGTACCTGCGAACGGAGTGACCAAAGGTTGTACTTGAAGAAGCTCATGAACCATGGTAATCTACACTTTTGGATAACGCCGGAAATGTATCACGAAAATTAAGACGCAAAGTGTGGTTAATTCTCTCCAACGATGAGTGATTTGTTTCAAAAGACGACATTATGTGTAACATCTCAAACTTTTTATTTAACAGTTGACTAGTGTCATTAAGTCAACATAGTGTGTCGTTAAGTCAATTCTCGGTTTAATGCATATATGTAGTTATTGTGTGATATGTGTGAGGCTTGAAAGCCTAAATGTATAAATAAGTGTATATGTGTGTAAAATGTAGTTAAATGCCTATGTAGTGGTATTTAAAGAAGTAATCATGTTATATATGGTCCATATGGTAGTTTTTGACTAGTTATGAGATGGTTGGAAGTCTAGGGATCAATTTTGACATGTGGTGAAAGTAAAAAACGGGATTAGGGTCTTTGAGGGAGTCATTAGTTCTTCATTGGCAGCCATATTAGTTTTCTCTCAAGCCCTAACCACCCCTTTGATCCCTTACCAAGTTTCTAAGCCGAAAATCCTTCAAAAGTGCGATTTAGGAGTGATTGATCGAGTATTTCGCATCCCCATTGTGATCTTCAGGTAATAGAAGTATATTGATTTTGATTTTATGTCTTTTCAATTGCTTGAGTCATTAGAAATCAGATCTAGACCATTGGAGGGTCAATGGATGTCGAAATAACGTTTGTTTTGATAATGCAAATCATGTGTGGTTTAATAAAGGAATTATTCGCATTATAATGGTTTGAAAATGAAGCATTTTGATGAATTAAGGTCTGATATTCGATTTAGAATGATTTGGACCTGGTTTGGGATGAAGTCGATCAAACTTGTGCAGAATCGGGGCCAGTTGCGGCGCAACTGGTTTCCAGAAAGATAAGTTGCGGCGCAATGAGAAGCATTGCGGCGCAACGAAAGGCTTGAGCTGCGGCGCAACTCCTCTATTTTCAGAAAATGTATACTTTTGAACCGTAACGTCGTTTGACATGTAGATTAAACCTGAATCCTAAGTGAGTCTTTAAAGTGTGTGGGTCTAGTTGTTGGCCTTATTGACGTGAGTATGTAGTTGTCTAATGATCGTTTACTAATATAGGTAGACGAGCATAGTTGCTTTACACAGTGACTAGTTGTTGATTGTTGTGGACTACGCCGAGGTAAGATACACTACTTTGACACGCTGGGGGATTCAACGAAAAGCTGGTTTCAAATCATAAATACTTCCATTTGGTATCTTTATATTGCATGTGGGCATATTGGGTTACACGGGAGGTATTATGGGTTATGTAGTTGACCATGAGACCTGAAATTCAGTTCCTAATGTAGTGAAATGAAGTATTGCTTAATGTAGTGTATTGTTATGCAGTTTATGTAGTGTTACGAAGTATCTCATTATGCATGAAACGTAGAAATGAAGTTGATGTGTGATATATGAATGCTTACATGGCTTGTACACCTAGCTCACTAGACTTATTAGGTTTCCATGTCACTTGCACGTTTAAGGGCCCAAACGTAATGAAGGTAATGTGTGAAAATGTTTAGGTTGTGTGATGCCTAAACTATAATGTGTGGAATTGTTTAGGTTGTGTGATGCCTAAACTAATAATGTGTGAAACCGAGCTCATAAATTATAATGCAGGGAAGTGTTAAGCTTAACCCGTACTTGCCCTAGCCCGGCGAGTGCGTGAACGTAGGTTGCTTGGGTGGCTCCTTGCAACATGGTCATTTAACGCAGGGCGAGTAATACGAGGGGTCTGACCCACCTCCATATACGGATTACTCTGGGATTGGCTTTCCATTCCTTAACGACGTATGATGAGTAGCCTTTTGGTTGATCATCTAGTCGGCTGTGATGCAGGGCACACTTATATGCAGATAACGAAGATACGTGTGATTATGTGTGTAATAAAAGAAGGATAGGCACAATTAGGGTGATTCATCCTAACTTGATATGCAAGTTGTATGTGTGTGTGTTATGTGGGTTGTGCCTTAATGTTTTGTCAACAAAGTAGAAATGTTTTAATTGGACAACGCTTTATAACTTTAGTGTTATCTTACTTAGCTAATTCGTTAGCTAACACTTGTCTTTTGAATGTGTGTTGCTCCCTCAGGTTTAGCAAAGCCGAGGAAGACGTAGAATGAAAAGTGAGGAATTGGGTAGAATGCTTGATGAAGACTTTAGCTACCCATAGATCCTACACCTCATTAGACTTTATTTACATTTTGATATTATGCAGATTTTATGAAGTACTATGTAGACGGTTGTTGTGTGTTGGGCAACCGTTGAGTTTTCATTTAGACATTTTGATGGTATGGCATGTAACACCAATAAATGCAGGAACCAAACTGTTTTTATCGGTTTTGAACTTTTAAAGTTTTCTTCCGCATCTTTTAACACCGTTAGGTGGAAATTTTTGAAAAACCCATGTTTTTAAATGTCGGGTGTTACAAGTTGGTATCAGAGAAATGGTTTAAGTGAACCAATGACTATAAGTGTGCCATAGGAATTGGACTTAAACCGATGTTGGACAAGTTAGGCTTTTGTAGGTGTGCCTAGCTTTGAGATGAAGTACTTTAGGACGGGTTGGGATTGAGTGAGAGTGTAGGATTAAGGCTATTTGATGATTGTTTATTGATATGTGGATATGTGTTTTAGCCTTTATTCTTCCGTTTCTCTCTCCTCCGTCGCTAGTTATCCTATTGCTACCATAGACGGTCCCTGAGGTAATGTACCATTTCCCCAACTGAATTTAATAAACGTGTGATATAACTTATGTGTGAAATAGCTGGGGTGAATGAAGTGGAGAGTTAGGTGAAATGGTATCCCATCAACGTTGTCTAGCCCTGGGTTAGTGACAAGGACCGCAAAGGGTATGAGATGTAGTATGTGTGCTGAAAGTTATGGGGATTGGAATTGTTGGGAAAAAGGAGAGGATACACAAGGGTGGTAACGAACACGCATGTGAAAGGATATAATTAAAATTATGGTCCGGAACATAATTGCAAGCGTATCACGACGCGAGTGTGTTTGTATAGCCATACTTGTGTTGACCGGTGTGCAAAGTAATGAAGTTGGAGAGGTTTCTATGTAGTGAACCTTTATGTGTCGAGAGTAAACATCGTGTAACAACTTTAATGACGTTGATGTCTCGTGTGTGTGGAAATGTGTGAAGATCAATGAAAAGTTATAGCCGGTTAAATGTGTATGATGATTGTAATGCACATGAAGTTAAATGAAGACTAAAGGTATGTGAGGAATGAAGTGTTTGGTAGACATTGTTGTTGAGTCTACTAGTTCAAAGGATATGGACTTGAAGTTGACAAGTAGAGTTAATGCTGGATATTTGAAGGGTGATAAGCAGGTGATGCACAGAAGAGTTACCGGGTACACGTATGGAAGGATACAGTTACAATTCCGGTCGCGAACGTAATTGTAAATGTATCACGACATGTGTATGTTTGTGTGACTGAGTCTGTGTTGATCCGAATAAAGAAGAATTGGCTCGAGAAAGGGTCGAAAGTGATGCTGAAATGAGAAGCTAACTTGCGTCGGGATGAGCAAACCGATGAGAATAACTCTAAATCCCTTTAATGAAGCTGAGCCATCTAATGTGAGGTCGTAAGTTGCTCCTGAAAATGTTGTTGCAGGAGTGAATGGTGGAGGTAACGTGGTGGAGCCTTGTGTAGTGGTTGCTCCTCGTACCACTAACTTCAAATACGAGAGTTTTTCGAATTGCGGAGCTAAGGATTTTGACGATACACAAAATGCAGTTGGTGCAATGGAATGGATAGCGAACGTTGAGGTGGTCCTTGCTTCATGTTATTGTCCTGATGACATGAAAGTTGTGTGTGCAACTCGAATGCTGAAGAAGAATGCCCGTAATTGGTAGAGGGCTACTACGGTGTCAAAAGCTCCTGAGGTACTAGCAGTGATGCCTTGAGGTACATTTAAGGAGAAGTTCTTGGAAGAGTATGTGGGAACTTGAGAGTTGAGGCTTATTGTGATGGCCTCCCGGCTAATTAACGTGGTTTATGTAGGCAGCACACTACCTTGTCTACAACTATAAAGGAGTTTAAGAGGTTGAATGATGGCCTCAAATCTGAAAAGTTGTTGAGAAAGTCGATGATAAGAAGTCGAGATTCAAGAGAAGATCTAATTGTTCTTCGGGTTCTAATAAGAAGTTTAAAGGTAGTTCTATTTCGAATAGAAGTAAGGACAAGAAGAAGAGTGGCACGTGGTGCCCAACTTGTAAGATTACACATGAAGGTCAATGTTCAGACAAGACCAAAGGGTGCCTTACGTGTGGTTCATTGGAGCACATTGCAGCTAATTATAAGGATAGTATCATTACTACAAGTGTCATGAAACAGGACATCTTATTGCCGATTGCCCTCAGATGAAGAACGAAGGAAAGAATGCAGCCGCTCCAAAGACGGGAGTTCAGGTTCTTCGAATGACGGTGGAAGCCGCTAAGAACAAACGACGAGGTGGAGATTCTTTCTCATATTGCAGGAACGAATGGCGAACTAACACGTGAACCTTCCAGCAGTTCTATCGCTTACTGCCTTCGCCGGTGTGACGTGAAGATGATATGGAGATCCTATGTTTGCACAGAATTTTACGTATGGCTGCTTCTCAAGATAATGAGTTTTCCCTTATGAGAAGTTAAGAAGAAAAATGATGGATTTAATTGCAGTCTCTTAAATCACAAGAAGTAGAAGTTTTCAGAAGCATTCGGTTCCGAATTGATCATGTTTCTCGCCTATATGATCTACTTATGTAAGGAAAAGATTGTACTTCTAACGTCAAGGTCACCCGTAGTTTCGAGATGTTTTGTTGATGTTCTAGGTTTCGTTGCGATCGTGAGGTCGAACCTTTTATTGATGTGTGACGAGTGCTACCTTTATTCAAAGACACCTTTTGTTTCGTCCTCACTTACAGAAAGAAGTTAATGATGTCGATTGTGGACTCTATTTATTTCTACAAGATGGATTTACGATTTGTACTACCATACGATGAAGTTGATGATGAAAGTCCTGCTTGGGATAAGTATACGCTCTTTATGACTCAATTGAGTTTCTTGAAGTACCTGCACGATAACGAAGGGTCCTTACCATGTCGCGAACTTAAGGGATAAGTCAAAGTTTCTCTAGACCGTTCAGTCATTACGTTCGGTGATGACATTACTATCTATTCTATGTATGATGAAGAACATCATGCCGTGTAAGGAACGTTACTACGATTTTCTACAAGTAGAGGTCTGATTTTAAAATTCGCCAAAGTGAGTAAAAGTTAAAGTGGAAGCTGATGCGTAGAATTGAAAGGGACAAGGTCCCATTTGAAGTTTACTTCCATGACTATGAGGTTATGGTAAGCACTTGTATATAACGAGCCAGTCAAGGGTGATGTTTCTAGAGACGAAGATGTTGGTATTATGAGAGTAGATTCTGAAAGTTCATGAATAACCAGCATGGAACTATAAGTCAAAAAGTAAGACTTCGGTATCCAAGAACGAAATGACCAAAAGTAGTACTTGAGGGAGTTCATGAACCGTAATGATGTTTTCATTTGGATGTCGCCTGAAGTGTGATACGACCTATTATGGTACAAGGTGTAGTAAATTTTATATGTTGAAGTGTGAATGGGTTAAAAGCCAAGACTAGACACCGAAAGTTTGGTGGCAATACAAGGAGTTAATGGTCCCCTGATGAAAGTGAGTGGTCATGTCACCTTGGACATGAAAGAAAAGATGTGTGATTAAGAAGTGCTTTTAAAGTGTGAGAGTAAATGGTGGAATGTTTTGAATCGAGACGGCCATTATATGAGATTTTTTAAAGATGTTTGACAAGTGTGAGGAAAAAAATGGTGAACTCATGTGATGCCTATCACTCTTAGTTTGATGGAAAGAAGAATGAATGGGGTATAAAACTTGGTAAAACCATATGATTGTGTGATGGTGCCATGAGATTTGTTGTTGTGATCATATGCACCAATGATCATGTTATAGATGTTGGATGTCATTTCATGATTTGGCAAGTTATTGAAAGGAAAAGCGCAAAATCAAAGATCATAAAGGCAATAGCTCATAAAGTTGGAATTGTAAAAGAAGTGTTTTGGTTAGCTCAAAATTGTCTAAAGGTTTTGTGGTGAACAAGGGAAGCTTATTATGCGCAAAGTGGGTAATATGGTTTAACCATAAGCCATTATGGAGGGATATGTTATGCATCGAAAGTTATGGAGGGACGACCCTTTGTTCAAATGAATTATGAGAGATGTGATAGCAAGTTAGCAAGGGTACGTGTTCGAAAGGCTTAATTGCTGAATGAATAGTATTCACTGAATGTAGTATGGGAATATATGTATGTTGAAATGACTTATGTGTGGCGCTTAAATATGGTGTGTCTAGTTCACTAGATACACGTATGAATCATAATGAGATATATATGTTAGTGAGACCAAACGTTGAAGTAGACGTGGGATTAATTAGGTAATGAATGTACCTAATGTTAAAGTAATATGTAAGATATAGTAAATCGTGCTAGATGTAATGTTAGTACGTAAGATGTGGATAATCGTGCTTATTGGGAAGCTAGTGCTAAAATGAATATGTGAGACAAATTTATGTGTGATATGCCAAGATGTGCTATGAAGTTACGTGTAAGTGGTGAGTCCATGTTAATGTGATATAAGACATGGATTAAGATGCAAGTATACGATGACATGACGTATTGGTTGAGGTGAAACCAATGTGCATCCGTGGAGAGATATGAGTATTGATGATAACGTGTGTTTGTAGTTGGTCGGATTGAGATCCTTGACCAAAAGTCAAAGAAGCTTCTAAGGAAGCAAAAGAAGCTATGTAGGAAATTGATTGATCTTGTGTTGATCAAGTTGAAGCATAATCATGGAGAAAACTTAGCGTGAGAAACCGAAGCAGTAATGAAGGGGAAGTATCCGAGGTTATTCCTTTCTGATGAGATTCCGAGGACGGAATCCTCTTAAGGGGGAGGTAATTGTAACATCCCAAACTTTTTATTTAACAGTTTACTAGTGTCGTTAAGTCAACATAGTGTGTCGTTAAGTCTATTCTCGATTTAATTCATATATGTAGTTATTGTGTGATATGTGTGAGGCTTGAAAGCCTAAATGTATAAAGAAGTGTATATGTGTGTAAAATGTGGTTAAATGCCTATGTAGTGGTATTTAAAGAAGTAATCATGTTATATATGGTCCATATGGTAGTTTTTGACTAGTTATGAGATGTTTGGAAGTCTAGGGATCAATTTTGACATGTGGTGAAAGTAAAAAACGGGATTAGGGTCTTTGAGGGAGTCATTAGTTCTTCATTGGCAGCCATATTAGTTTTCTCTCAAGCCCTAACCACCCCTTTGATCCCTTACCAAGTTTCTAAGCCAAAAATCCTTCAAAAGTGCGATTTAGGAGTGATTGATCGAGTATTTCGCATCCCCATTGTGATCTTCAGGTAATATAAGTATATTGATTTTGATTTTATGTATTTTCAATTACTTGAGTCATTAGAAATCAGATCTAGACCATTGGAGGGTCAATGGATGTCGAAATAACGTTTGTTTTGATAATGCAAATCATGTGTGGTTTAATAAAGGAGTTATTCGCATTATAATGGTTTGAAAATGAAGCATTTTGATGAATTAAGGTCTGATATTTGATTTAGAATGATTTGGACCTGGTTTGGGATGAAGTCGATCAAACTTGTGCAGAATCGGGGCCAGTTGCGGCGCAACTGGTTTCCAGAAAGATAAGTTGCGGCGCAATGAGAAGCATTGCGGCGCAACGAAAGGCTTGAGCTGCGGCGCAACTCTGTTTGGTATCTTTATGTTGCATGTGGGCATATGGGGTTACACGGGAGGTATTATGGGTTATGTAGTTGACCATGAGACCTGAAATGCAGTTCCTAATGTAGTGAAATGAAGTATTGCTTAATGTAGTGTATTGTTATGCAGTTTATGTAGTGTTACGAAGTATCTCATTATGCATGAAACGTAGAAATGAAGTTGATGTGTGATATATGCATGCTTACATGGCTTGTACACCTAGCTCACTAGACTTATTAGGTTTCCATGTCACTTGCACGTTTAAGGGCCCAAACGTAATGAAGGTAATGTGTGAAAATGTTTAGGTTGTGTGATGCCTAAACTATAATGTGTGGAATTGTTTAGGTTGTGTGATGCCTAAACTAATAATGTGTGAAACCGAGCTCGTAAATTATAATGCAGGGAAGTGTTAAGCTTAACCCGTACTTGCCCTAGCCTGGCGAGTGCGTGAACGTAGGTTGCTTGGGTGGCTCCTTGCAACATGGTCATTTAACGAAGGGCGAGTAATACGAGGGGTCTGACCCACCTCCATATACGGATTACTCTGGGATTGGCTTGCCATTCTTTAACGACGTATGATGAGTAGCCTTTTGGTTGATCATCTAGTCGGCTGTGATGCAGGGCACACTTATATGCAGATAACGAAGATACGTGTGATTATGTGTGTAATAAAAGAAGGATAGGCACAATTAGGGTGATTCATCCTAAGTTGATATGCAGGTTGTATGTGTGTGTGTTATGTGGGTTGTGCCTTAATGTTTTGTCAACAAAGTAGAAATGTTTTAATTGGACAACGCTTTATAACTTTAGTGTTATCTTACTTAGCTAATTCGTTAGCTAACACTTGTCTTTTGAATGTGTGTTGCTCCCTCAGGTTTAGCAAAGCCGAGGAAGACGTAGAATGAAAAGTGAGGAATTGGGTAGAATGCTTGATGAAGACTTTAGCTACCCATAGATCCTACACCTCATTAGACTTTATTTACATTTTGATATTATGCAGATTTTATGAAGTACTATGTAGACGGTTGTTGTGTGTTGGGCAACCGTTGGGTTTTCATTTAGACATTTTGATGGTATGGCATGTAACACCAATAAATGCAGGAACCGAACTGTTTTTATCGGTTTTGAACTTTTAAAGTTTTCTCCGCATCTTTTAACACCGTTAGGTGGAAAATTTTGAAAACCCATTGATCGTTGTCGTTGAGCCGATCAAAAATATAAACTAATTATCAATAACTAGTACAGATAAGTAGAGTATCGTATCCACAAGGAATCATGGGAAAGTGTTGAACGAGTTACAAAATGGTTTAAACTAGACATAAACTTAAAATCGAGTTTTGGATTGATTTGATTAAACTAGAAATGATCATAAACTTAACACAAGAATTTAATAATAAAAGGGTAAGACCATTCTTATGATCCCAATTATGTTTTCAAAAGTATAACCTAACTTATATCCGTTGGAAATCACATAGACATGATTCGTTATGACATTTGGAATGAATGATCGTTAAAAACAAACTGATTAGGTTGTGATGATTCACGATATTGAACCGAGTGATTGACACAACTAAATTATCTATTCATTAACAAGATTACCATTTCATAAGAGATTCTTCCAATAATTAATGATTAACAATAAATTGAAACCCAAAAGATAGATGGAAATCATTCAAGGTTATAAATAAATAATCATTCATTCAAATCCAAACAACATTAGATGCAAAACACAATTAAGAATTAAACATCTAATCCAACATAAATATAAGAAAGGTTGAATACAATTGTCTTACATAATTGTTCACATAAGAATGATCTAAAGAGGATTAGCCTTCCATGTTCATCAATGAATCTTCAATTTGGATTGTCATCTCCTTGGAATTGTGATTGAATGATGATTTGATGATGATTTTGGGGCTTGGGAATGGTGTATTGCTGCTCTAAAACTCAGAAGTTAGGGCTTGTGTGTGTGTTAATTCGTGCCTAATTAATTCCCCTAAGTTACAATTAAAACCCTTAAAATTCAGGATTCTGATCAGTAGCTGGCGTAACCTACGCCCCATCTGGGCGTAAGGTACGCCCTTTGTATTTCTGTCCAGCGTAACCTACGCCTGGGTTGGGCGTAAGGTACGCTCCTTGTAATCTTCTGGACTTCACTAGCGTAAGCTACGCTTGATCTGGGCGTAAGCTACGCCTACTTCATTTTTGCCTGGCGTAAGGTACGGTCATGGTCAACGTAATTTACGCCAGTTATAACTTCAGTTTTCCAGAATTCCAGAATTTGACTTTCTTTGACTTTGACTTTCATTCGACTTCCTTTTCAACCCAATTAGTCCAACTAAATACTTAGAACCTGAAACACTTAAACAACCATGAAAACGCCCTAATCGTCTATTAACATGCACAAGACAATCCGATTTTATCCATTAACATCACGTCTTTTAGGCGTTTATCACCCATGTTTTTAAATGTCGGGTGTTACATTATGTGTCAAAAGTTTTATGGAAGTGTTAAGTATTTAAGGATCCTCTGACGGAAGTGAGTGGTTGCATTATCATGGACTAAGTAACAAAGTTGTCAAGAATGCCAAACGTAATGACATCATAAGAACATTAGTAGGCAGGTTGACCAAGAATGCTTATCTAATGATGAACCGTTAACCCATTTCATTGGTTAAGATGGCAGATATGTAAGTGCAAGAAGTTGTTTTTAAGTATGTAAGTTGTTTGTCAGATGTCTCGAACCGAGATGGCCATTATGTAAATGATTTTTGAAGGAGTTTCAGTGAAATATGAAGAATATGGTGTACCCAAATGATGCCTATCACCCTAGATTGATGAAAAAAACAAAGAAAGAATGATTTAGAAACTTGGGAAAGTCTTAGGATCGTGCGATGGTGCGTTGAGAGTCTCCCTTACTATTGTTGAGCTCACATGTAATGACGATTATGATGTAGGCATGGAGTGTCATTTCATGATGCGACATGTTATTGAAAGAAAAGTTGTGGAACCAAAGATCAAGAAGATAACAGTTCATAGAGTTAGAATTGTTAAAGGAGAGTGTGACTAGCTGAAAATCGTCCAAAAGGTTTTGTGATGAGCAAAGAAAGTTTGTTATGAATGAATTGAATAATATGGTTCAACCATAACACTATTTGGAAGGATATGATTTGCATTGAAAGTTATGATATGTCGATTATATGATTACGAAAGGAAATGCAATAAGAGGATAAGTGTAAGTAGTGGATAAGCTTATTTTTTCCTAGTAAATGATATCCGTAGCATTTCATGAATATTACTTATGTTAGACAAGGGAATAGGATGATTCCGTAGCATTTCATGAATATTACTTATGTTAGACAAGGGAGTAGTGTGATTCCTTTGTTTGATTTGAGAAATGAATTAAGGGAAATGAAATGATAAAGTTAAGGGTACGGATAAGTTATTTATCGATACGTGACGAAAATGATTCTGAGGACAGAATCCTCTTAAGGGGGAGGTAATTGTAACATCCCAAACTTTTCAAGTTTGACTATTTGACTTCCGTTAGTTAACGTTGAGATTCGTTAAGTTTATGTGCCCTAAATGGGATTATGTGATTAAATGCTTATGCGTTTAATATAATATGATTAAAGTATGTTAAATGAAAGTAATTAAAGTAAAGTCATGAAAGTTAAGTGCTCGTTAAGTCGTTAAGTGTTCCAGTGAGAAAGTTAAGCCAAGAAAGTAACGTTTAAAGAGTCGAGGGGCTTAAGATGGAATTTATTAAGGATGGCCATGGGTTGTATGACAATTAGGCTACCCTAATTGTCATTCTCCAGATCTGAAGTGTGTGAGAAAAACCCCCAAGCAGCCCCTTCCCTCTCTCAAAGCTATTCTCTCCAAGATCCATTCGTTTCGTGGTGATTCGGTCAAGATTTGATTAGGATCTTTCATCCTTATGATCATCTACAGGTAATATAGGTAAATTCCCTTTGAAATCTGATCATATGAGTTTTATATGTGAGTTCAATCCAGGGCATAGTGTTTGGGTTGGGTTAATTAATTGGTTGATCATCGATTTCATGTTTTCGGGTGATCAAACGATTGTTATATGTTAGCAAATGATTAAAGGATCAATTAATGGTTTAAAGTTATCAAAAGTATCATAGAAAAGGTTAATTTTATGTCTCCATGTCGAATTAATAATTGGTGTTCGTATGAGATTCGATTAAAGGGTTAAAAAGTTGGTTTTTGGTCGAACTGGGTTTTGTGCGGTGCACAAGGATTTTGTGCGGTGCACAAAAGCAAGTTTTGAAAAATGGATTTTGTGCGGTGCACAGGATTTTGTGCGGTGCACAAGGATTTGTGCGGTGCACAGGAATTTTGTGCGGTGCACAAGGATTTGTGCGGTGCACAGGAATTTTGTGCGGTGCACAAGGATTTGTGCGGTGCACAGGAATTTTGTGCGGTGCACAAGGATTTTGTGCGGTGCACAAGGAATTTTGTGCGGTGCACAAGGATTTGTGCGGTGCACAGGAATTTTGTGCGGTGCACAAGGATTCTGTGCGGCGCACAGGAATTTTGTGCGGTGCACAAGGATTTGTGCGGTGCACAGGATTTTGTGCGGTGCACAAGGATTTGTGCGGTGCACAGGAATTTTGTGCGGTGCACAAGGATTCTGTGCGGTGCACAGGATTCTGTGCGGTGCACAGGAATTTCTGTGCGGTGCACAGGATTTTGTGCGGTGCACATGGGTTTTGTGCGGTGCACAAGAGCAAGTTTTGAAAAATGGATTTCAGTTGGGTGCCCGATATGCGGTGCATGGATTTTCTGTGCGGGGCATATGCAAACGCATGAAAATTTCTGACTTCTGAAAATTTGATTTGTGCTTTTTATGGTTTTGTGCGGCGCACAGGACTTCCATGCGCTACACAAATGGGTCCAGTTTGGTACCTAAGTTTTGTTTAGCTTATAGATCGATCTTATACTCGTTCTAGGTTGTCGGGAGCACTTAGCAAGCACTGTAAGGCATACGTAACTCCTTATTAAGCAGTACCGAGGTAAGATAACATCTTTTACCACATGAGGGACAACAAAATATAAGTTTTCATATGTTAACTTCCCCAAATGAATGTTTGTATGTTTATATGTATTCGGGAATGAATGGGAGGTTACTATGGGATTGATTATGGTTGCCATTGATGATGAATGGTAATCTTATGCATGCTATGATGAAATGAAATACGTAAAGATGATGTTATGTTATGTTATGTTATGTTATGCTATGATATGTTGATATGATGGAATAAAGTATGTGATGACATGAAATGTCTATGATGTAAACATAAATTGACATGATATTGATATGATAAAATATTATGTTAACAAAATGATATGATGCTATAATGCAATTGACGATATGTTGATGCTTATATGTCTTATGATTGATTGCATGGCTTGAACACCTAGTCACTAGACTTCTATAGGTTTGCCATGACACGTGCACGATTAAGGGCCCTAAAGTAAAGAAAGATGTATGTGATTAGTTTAGGTGAAAGTGTAGCCTAAGCTAATATAAAGTAAAGAAAGATACACATGATTAGTTTAGGTGAAAGTGTAGCCTAAGCTAATATAATAAAGAAGTCTCGAGCATATGTAAAGTCTTGTGTTAAGCTTAACCCATGCTAGTTCTTCGGAGCTAGTGTGTACGTGGTCACGTGGTGTGGGAATCTAGATACCTCCCCGTGGCATAGTTATGTATGAGTGTATCCGGGTGGAGTAACTAACCACTACACGCGCAAAGTTCAAACGGTATACTCAGTTGGATCGACTTTGTCTTTCCTTAACGACGACGATGGACCACCGTAAGGTCTACCCATCAAGTCGGGTGTGAGGACTCCATGTAAGGTCTTATGGCCGCCTACACACAACCCCACATCCTAAGTAAGTGGCCTATGTTTAGGCAAAGAAAGTAAAGAAAATAAAGAAAAGAAAAGAAAGTAAAGTAAAGAAAAGAAAAGTAAGAAAGGAAGTAAAGTTTATGATGTTAGGCACAATTAGGACTACGATGGATCCTAATGTGTTAAGTTATGTATGATGATTTATTGTTGATGAAATGACCTTGTTGCTAATGTATGATATGGTAGACACCATAGAAATGTGGTGATCTTAACGTGTTTTAACGATTAAGTGATATTAACAATTATGAAAGGCTTTTGTTAATATAAAATGAAATGGCAATGTTTTTATAACTCATGTTATCTTACTTAGCTTTTAAAGCTAACACTTGCTCTTTTGAAAAACGTTGCTCCCTCGGGTTAAGCAGGTTGAGCTAGTGAAAAACTTAGCTTGGTGAGGCGGGTAGTTGCTATGAAGAAGACATTTAGTTTCCCGCTTAGTCATTTTTGTTAGCCTTAATGATGATTGGCTACTTTTAATATGACTTAGGTATTGTTTATGTTGGCATTTATGTTGGTGCCAAATCTGGATTATCTTATACTATTTTAATGATGTGATGTTGTAACACCACTTTTATAAGTGAACTATCCGTTAAGGGTTAGTTATGTTTTAATGATTCTGTTTTCCGCATTTCTAAACGCCGTTAGGCAAAAGTTTTTGAAAATCCAGATTTTAAAATGACGGGTGTTACAAGTTGGTAGCAGAGCAACCCTTGGGATTGTTGGGAGTGTATGGCGCACTTGCATGACTCAACGAGGACGTTGAGTTGTGTTGAGGGGTGTGAAAGCATACATCGCTGACATACAAGGGGGATCCTGGCTATAAGTAATACCATTGGCCTTACATAACACAACGCGTTTTGGACGCATTGGCTGTGGATGAGAGGAGAACTCCACAGTTAAGCGTGCTCGGGCGGCAACAATGCCATATGGGTGACCCTTCTGGGAAGTTTGCCTGAGCAACCAGAAACAAAGCCGTGAGCCTGCGGGCAAAACGGACAATATTGTGTTGTGGTAAGGCGGGGTGTTACAAATACAATATCTAGTTAATTTTGGCTCGATCGTGGTATAGAACAAAGATTCGGTTTGAGTGATTGACAATAATCAAGTTAAATTCTCATATCATATTGTTCTTGTTTTTAGTTTTTTGTTTATTGTTGTGTGTGTATCAAAATTTTATATGCTTGGTGATTCTAAAGCTACAATCATGTTGTTTATTACACGGTTGCATTGTTTGTCCGTCATATTTCTAACACTTATATGTTACTGTGCGTTGGTTCGTCGGCTTGGCTTTATAAGAGGGTTTGTAAATGGTTGGCGCATAATTCTACAAATACCGATTTCACATCACTCCTCGCTTCCTTTGATCTTATCATTAGCTTCTACATGTTGTAACTGACTAACTACCATACATGATGTGAATCTTTCATAAATAAGTGGTACATGGTCCAACAAGTTGTACCATTTTGCTTCAACTTTAACGTCACCATAAAATTTGTAAAATTTCAAGGGTATGTAACGCCATCGACTAGAAGGGTGTGTGTATTTATTTATAAAAAATTCATCATGTCACATCTTTTGGAAAGGCATTTCTCTGTGTATTTATATGCATAGGCCCCAATATGAACATGTCTACCATGATGAAAGAGAGCTCAAACTTCATTAACCATAATGGCATTTTATTTACATCAAAATTAACTCCAATGGTGCACTCACCACCATAAGTTTTAGCTTGAAATTATAATTGCAATGGGGTAGGGTCGGGGGGGTAAAGGGGTATTGTTAATACCTTAAAATTATGCTAAATGAAGATTAGCTAATCTTTAAGCACTAGTCAATTAATCCAAAAGGACATTGTAATGGTACCGGCCCATTGGTTGCAAATTCGAAGATTAGATGATGTATGATACCCATTAGGTTTCAACCATATGGGACCAACCATGAAATTATGACAGGACAAGATGTGATTTATGGTGGATTTATGTGCATAAATTCTTATCGAAAATGACATATTTATAATTACAACTTAACAATCGTATAAGATAGTTGTTTAAATATTAATTAAAATTTCATTACGTGAGAGATACCTTAACCTTAGAAAATTTTGTATAGCTATAAGCAGGGTGGTGAATGGTGATCTGTACACCACCTAGTTTTAGTCGTACACCACCAAAATGTTTCACAATGTTATACGGTACAACATTTTAAAGTTAATATTAGGTGATCGATGTACGGATCGTCATCTATAATAAAAGGCGGTTATATACTTATATATATGTACCATACAACTAATGGGGTGAAACCCCAGTGGTACCGCTTTCATGTGAGCACATGGGCCCACAGATGAATGCTAGAGGTCACAGGTTCAAAACTTGTCAAAGGCAAGTGGAGAAACTATATCTTGTGATCCCATGTGTGAGGATGGTGACTTACCGGGCATGAGTTCTATGCGGTGTGCGCTCTGAGTACCAAAATGGTACATGAGACAAGAGGTTTCCCACCCATTTACCCTTTATATGTACCATACATCCAGATCTATATCTATATCTATATATCTAAAATCTAATATGAATTAACCATGTATAATTTATAATTTTTTAAATCACTAGAAGAGGGAAACGATCATAATTATTACTACTAGTTTTTGTTACCAATTTGCCGTTACATTAATAAATGCATATATCTTGAAGCTAATATGAATCGTGACAGGGAGAAAATGAAATTCTACCCATAACGTTAAACAAAATTAAGTTTCGCCATTCAAATATACGAAAACGGTACCCGCGCTTTGCGACGGTGGCGGTGATGTAATGGCGGCGGCGGCGGCGGTGGTGACGGGTGGTGGTGGAGGCGAGCGGCGGTGGTGGCGGCAGAGATTGGTGGTGGTGGTGGTGCGCCGGTGAGTAGTGGAAGTTATTGATGTAATGTGGCTATGATGTATGGTACATCATGCAATAGAATGTGTACATTGTTAAAACTTAAAATCAATATTGAAATTTTAAGTTCAATGTTGAAAATCAAAAGTGAATTTGCTTTATAATATAGTATAGATAAAGTTTTAAGTATCTTTTCAACATTGTGGAATATATATCTTTCACAAATATATACCAGTAAAATGAAATATGGTGCAACCACCTTGCAACTTATTATTATTATTATTAAATTTTCTATTAAAATTATTGTTATTATTATTATTTTGAAATCCATGAACAATATAATTAACCAACTTATATTATTTTAAATGAGGATCCTTGACACTTTATGATTGAAAAACAAAGATACATAGTCCGAATGGTGTTTTTATGTTGTAAAATATTTTGATGATGGCAATAAATGTGCCCCCCAAAATAAAGATAGTGCGTAGTAGAGAACCCGAAAAAGGAAAGATGTTAAAACCATTTAATTCATTTTTGTTACCTAATGGCCGTTACGCTAATCAATGCAGAGGTTTTCTAAAATGGCAAAATCGTTCAATGAGAGTTTGCGTCTTCTTTCTTATTGAAGAAGTTAAGTTTTGCAACTTCATCTTTATATTCTACAATGTAATGTAATGTAATGTGGACTTGCAATTGTTTTTTTTGGACTATGTTTTATCCTAGCATCAAGTTACTCTATCAATTTCACATAAAAATAAATAAATGTTAGATTATTTCAAAAAAAAATTTATAAATAACTTTTGCAAAATTAAGGTAACAAATTAGGTGGATCTTTAAAATTGAAAAAAATGAAAAGTAAAAGGAAAAGACTATATAAATTTGATTTTAACGGTAAAATATGGCATGACATTTGTGGAGCAGTTTTTACTTTTTTAAAACTGAATAAAAAACGCCACGCGTACCCCGACCAAAGAATAAAAGGTAACCGGACCAGATACTTTCCGCGGCGATATCGCCGCGGAAAGTCGGAAAAGACAAATGACTGTCAACCACCAGCATTAATTGCGTGAAGACTTTGACCAAACTTTCCGCGGCGATATCGCCGCGGAAAGTCGGAAAAGACAAAATACTGTAACAACCACCAGCATTAATTGCGTGAAGATTTTGACCAAACTTTCCGCGGCGATATCGCCGCGGAAAGTCTCCTCGAATTTCGCGATTCAAACTTGACCGTCCGTTTCTTTCTTATTAACCCTTCTTTTCTTCTTATCCCCATCACTTCTTTTTCTTCTTTTCTTCCTGCCGAACGAAACCAACAAACCAACATCAAAATACACCTCTTTTCTCCAATTATTCCACCAAACTTTCCGCGGCGATATCGCCGCGGAAAGTCGGAAAAGACAAAATACTGTAACAACCACCAGCATTAATTGCGTGAAGATTTTGACCAAACTTTCCGCGGCGATATCCCGAGTTTTCCCCATCACTTTTTCCGGCGACTTTCCGACCAACTTTCCGCGGCGACTTTCCTTACCGGCCAAATTTCCGCGGCGACTTTCCTGCGAGGTTTCCGGCCATCACTTTTTCCGGCGACTTTCCTTCGAGTTTTCCGGCCATCACTTTTTCCGGCGAGTTTTCCGGGCATTTTTCCCGACAAGGTATGTATTTTCCGGCCATCACCCTTTATTTTTGCTTTTATTTCTGGCCATTACCCTTTTTTGTTTGCTTTTACTTGTTTTTTGATAGTTTTGGTTTATGTTTGTATTTTATTTTCTATGGATTTTTTAGGTTTATTAGTATTGTAAATTGATGTGTTAGGATTATTAGTTAGTATTGTCATTGTTATAAGTGAAAAATTAGTGGTTTGTAATTGTTGTTATTCTTGTGTTATTGGTAAGCAAATTGTTAGTGTTAATATGTTAGTGTTGTTAAAAATCCCCAATAGTTTAAGAAAAAATGAAGTAGAAAAAAATCATAAAAGATAGGTAGAAAAGATTATATAGAAAAAGGTAATTTGTATAAAATTAGATTATATAAGTATAAAAATAAAGTTTTAACAAAACTTTTATAAAAAAAATTATAAAAAAACAAGGTATAAAAAAAGAAACATAAATAAATAAATATAAAAAAATATATATAACTAGAGTATATAAGTATGAAAAACAAGTTTTAAAAAAATATATATAACTAGAGTATATAAGTATGAAAAACAAGTTTTAAAAAAAATACTATCAAAATAAGTGAAAAAGAAATATAAAACAAATTTAAATAAGTATATAAAATTATAACTTTAAAAAATATAACAAAATTTAAGTACGAAAAAAAGAAATATAAAACAAGTTTAAATAGTATAAAAGAAATATATAAAATTATAACTTTAAAAATATACGTATAAACGTAATAAAAACATAAGTTGTAAATAGTATAAAAGTAAATGTGACAATTTGTATAAAATGTATATTAAAAATGAAGTATAAAAAGTATATACAAAAATAACTATAAAAAGATATATATATATATATAAGTAACTATAAAAAACTTTTAAAAAATTAATATAAAATACTTGTAGAAAATATAACAAAATTTAAGTACGAAAATAAAAATATAAAACAAGTTTAAATAAGTATATAAAATTTTAACCTTTTTAAAAATAACTATAAAAGTAATAAAAAGATAAGTTATAAATAGTATAAAAGTAAATGTGACAATTTTACCTTTATCGTATTGTTGTATGTATTATTAATATGGGTATAATTTGATTTGTAATTTGCAGTATAAATGGCTACAGTTCATGGTGGGGATGGTGGTAATGACCCACCACGTAAATCGTGGGTACGGAAAATTTGGGGCTGCGCCGGGAGCGGTGGTAAGAAATTTTGTGTTTCTATATATTATTTTTTATTTATGGACTTCATGTGAAATTAATAATTCTTTTGTTTTGTAGCACCTAAAAAAGGTCGGGGGAAGAACCAGGCACTAAACCTGGAGAAAAAGTTTCAAGAACAAGGTCGGCTTGAAGTCGATTTTGACACGAAAAGGTTTAAGACGTGGCACGCGGTGGGGGAATCGGGGTCTATGTTTAAAAGCTATATAGGGACATTGGTTCGTGGTAGTGGGGTCCCTATGACTTATGACTCATGGTCGGATGTGCCCCTGCAAGATAAGGCGTTCCTAATTCCAGCCTTAAATGTACAATCTCTATAATATTATATTCCTAAATTGATATTTTGTGAAAATTTGATATATCGCTAACTATTATTTAAAAATTGCAGGAACGGTTCAGATTGGATCACTTCATCAATTTGGACCCCAATGATGCCATCCGGAAAGCATTTGAGCGCACGATCACCGCTGATGCGCAACATATGTATCGGAACTGGAAAAACGGATTCAAGAAAACCCACTTCGATGGTAAGGGGGGTTTAGAGAAGATTGCTGAGTTGGAGGGAGCTGTTCCCGCGGGTATGGAGCCGGAGGACTGGTCGGATTTGTTGCGCTTCTACCAGAGGGAGGACCGTGTGAAAAGGGCCAAGACCAACAAGGATAACCGGGCCCTCCAAATCCTCGCAGGGACCCACGGTCGGCAGTCGGCATCTCAGTATGTCGACCAATATGCGGTAACAAAGAATGAAATATTCACTTGTGTTTAAAAATATTTATTTTCTAAATAACTGCTATTCTTATGATAATTTGATGTGCTTACAGCGAACTCATGAGGGAGAAGACCCTGATCTGGTCGAAATGTATGCGGCGAGACACAAACATGCGGATGGGTCATGGGAACACCCGGCAGCTCAAGCTAATTATGTAAATGTCTCTTTTTAAGTTATATTTTAAGTATTACTTACTCATTTTATCAACCTTATATATATACTTTAACGTGATTCAGGACAAGCTCAAGGAGAAGAAGGAGGAGCGTGAACGGGACCCCGTCCCAACACCGCAGCCAGAACTTTTTCCGGCTACATTTGGAAACCGGTCGGGCCACCGCCGTGGCCTAGGGAGGATCGTTCGGGGTGTGGGAGACACAGAGTATGACTACACTCATTTGACGCAGCCACAGGGTACCCCGATCCATCATGGTCAGGGTAGCCAGGCTGGACCATCTCATGCTCAGGGTAGCCAGGCTGGATCATGTCAGACCCCTTTCGATCTCAACTTTGCTCCTCCGCAGGTTGCTTGGTTTGATCCTGATGCTGTATTTAATTGGTCCGCTGCTGCACATGCTCATGGCTCGCAAAGTGATCCCTCCTCTACTACGTTTGGCTCGCAATTTGCTCCCACCTCTCCGTTCTCTTTAGGATCTATAAATTTGGGTAATGATGATATCTATTTGGGTAATGATGATATGTATTTGGGTAATGATGATGATGAGGACAATGATAATTATTAGTATTTGGTTGTGATAAACAATATATTTTTAAACATGGGTGTTAATTGTGGTTGTGGTTTAGTTATAAATTTATATTTTGTTGTCTTGGTTATGATATTCATGTTTAACAATATAGTCACTAGTATACGTATATATGCATAATAACAAATATAAGTCAAAAAAATACAAACAAACTATTATTTTAAAATAATAGTATTTTAAAATAATAATAACAACTATTAATTTAAGTTTAAAATACATCAATTTACACAAAAACGGAAAACCTTACAAACCAAGTATTATACAATATAAGTCAACTAATCAATCTGCTGAAATTGCGGAGGTGCCTTAGTAGCTTGAATGTGTCTGTCGTAATCAGCCAAACGGTCTTTGTACTTCGCATTAACTGCCCAGGCCCGCGATGCAGGTTTATCAAATCCCCAAGCTGAGGGGTAAGGCAATGGGCAGTCCTTGTCTAAATAAACCGTAACAAAATGTGAATTTCCCGATACCAGGCCAATGCATATCGGCTCGTCACGGTATAGCTGGCCTGGCCCCTTCCAAAAAGGGAAACATGTGATGTTTTCTTTGACACTTAAACAGATAATTATAAGACCCAAAGCATTAGACAGAAGCATAGCGCAATATGGAATCATCATCCAGTGTTCATATGGGCGACCATGGGGATAAGAGATTTGAAGCAAAGTATGTATGCGTTTTGCTTCACCACCGAATGCAACCTCATAGTATTCGTGTTTAGACTCATACTCCTCTAGCATTAGTTTGCGAACCCACTCGAACTTTTCCTCAGATTCACCCAAAGCAACAGCCAGTGCCCGAAATCCACAGTTACCATCAGATGAAACATTTTTGATATCCACAACGTAACGTTGAAAGTAAAAAGGGAGTTGATGAAGATATGTTCTCATGTCAGTCCATGTTGACTCCGTCTCGAAGAAGTTGTGTGTAACCGGTTCAGAGAAGTTCTGTGTATGTGGTCTCCCAAAGAGTTGATCAACAAAGCTGGACGTTTCTCCTTGCGTTTGGTTATTCGGGTCTGCGAAAAAACTTTGTGTATCTGGGAAATATGATTCGCTCTGTCTGCCACTTTGACTCCACTGTGGTTGGTTATAAGGTTCGTCGAAGAAAGTTGTACTGTCCGCGAATCGTGATTCGGTGCCCATATATTCACTCTCTCTCCCACTTTGAGGCCATTGTGGTTGTCTTTCATGTTCGTCGAAGAAACGTGATTGTGTGCTCACATATTCACTGTTTCTCCCATACTGGCCCTCTGCAAAGAATGACGACTGCGAAAAATGAGCGGAAAACCCCCCCATGGACTGGGTATCCTGAAAAGTCGGTCTGGAAAATTGAACCGACTTGGATTTTTGAAGACCGGAAGGTGCTGTATTTGCCGTTGGTATGTTAATGTCGGGCACCTGCAACAAATAATAGATCAATTAATTAGACTTCGAATTATAGGTTCAAACAGGATGCACTTACATATAATAAATCAATTAACTATACATCAATTATTATTGGACGTACTTGAGGTATTTTTTTCTTTGCTCCGATTGGTCTTCCACGTTTATTTTTAATAACGGAAGGGTCTTTAATTTTTGTTCTCCCCGGATAGACGATGTCTTTTATTTTTGCTATCCAGTTTTTCCTCTGGGCCTTCGGTTGCTGCTTTATCTTTACCTTAACATCCTCTATTAAATCATTGATACATTCGTCATCATCTGAGTCTTTTCGATAATCATTGTCCGGCAGGCACGTCGACGGTGTTAAGTCTAGCTTTCTCCAAAAGCAATCTATGTTCTCCACCTCAACACGTTTGCCTACATTATTTAAAAGCAAATATAAATTTTTTGCATTTTTAAAAAAAACATCAAATATGGACTAATTAAATATACTTACTGTGATGCATGTATGAAGCTATTTGGCAAGCACATGGCAGCCCACAACTTGCCCGAACCTTACACCCGCACTTTCTACGGTCTTTACCCATCTTATTTTTGAATCGATCAATTTCTTCAACCACAATATCCAGAGCTGTCACAGACACAACACAAAGCAGGTCCTTCAAACATGGATAGTTGTGTTTACCGTGTCTATAAATCCTGCTCGCTTCCAGTTGTCCCTTTATTTCTGTGTGTTGCCCGACGAGGATAGAATTAACACATTGAATTATTCTGTAAAATGTACATCGGCCCTTCAACTCGGACTTCAGGAGTGAATGCTCAGCCTCAACTCTGTTGGTAGTGTAGTTACGGTAGTTGAGATGTTGATCGACCCAGAAGGACACAAACTTTTCCTTGTACGGTGAAAGCCACTCCTTCTGCAAGTACTTGTACATCTCTGTAAATTGACTATTGGGTTAAAACGGGTGGATATATGTGATTTACCAAAAAAGTAAAAAAAAATTCAAAAAATCATGTGCACTAAACATACTGTCTAAATCTTTTCCCATCTTTTCTTTTAAATCCTTTTCATTTTCGGTGTACTCTTCTAGCGTCCGCGATTCATAAAGTTTTTTCCACCATCCGTAAAAAGGCCCCCATTTGCCTTGCGCGATGAATGCTGGCATGCAATGTTTGTCGATGTTTCTCCATACGTGGGTTCTACAAAGTAAATGGTATGTTTCCGGCATAACAGTTTTGCATGCTTTCATGAGGGCCAGATCCCTGTCCGTGAGTACGACACGTACAGCAAACCCTTCACCTAGGGTCGACTTCAAACACTCCAACACCCATCTATAATTATGTTCCTGTTCACTTGTGATAAATGCGTACGATATGCTGAAAGTCCTGTTTGTTGAAGTCACCCCGACAATCTCGACCAATGGCATGTTGTACAAGTTGGTTTTGTACGTGGCGTCTATTTGGATAACCCAAGGAAATGCACGCCACAACTCAAACGAAGTCGGATGTATAAAAAACAGATTTTGCAACCGACCAGTTGCACTATTTGTGGTGTAATAATACAAGTATTTTTGCTCTTGTAGCAAACTGAACATAACCTGCGACGGTTGAACAAAATGGCGTATGTGGTTCGTTTCAAATACCATATCAAAGTAAATAAATATAAAAAAATGTATATTTTATATATGTAACCTGCATTGGAGTTTCCCCATGTTTTTCGGCCGCCCTCTTCCGTAACGTTTTTAGAAAATTGTGAATGTCCTCCTTGCGGCTCAAGTTTCCTGGAAATTCATCTTTCAACCGCTTTAGAATATGACGGGGATCTGTACCGCGATGATATTCAGCTTCCACAAATGATTTTTCAGCTTCACTCATCCTTCTTGCGTACGCGTAACCCTCTAGATTGTTAGCTGAATAGTGATTATGTCTCGGGTCTATAATGTTGACCGTCCAACCACCATCGCTTTTCAAGCGGCCTTCCAATCTAAAGGGGCAGTCAATTTTTACTGACCTTGTAACGAGCCCAAGTAACCTTTTATCTTTTCCCCCATGAAGATTACACATTAAGGTCATTTTATTGACAACACCATCTGAGTTGGAATTTGTTCGTCGTTTGATTAAGACATAACCAAGCGCATTTGCTGTTCTTTGGGCCCAGTTGAACAGTTCTTCGTGTGAATGAAAAACCTGAAATAGTAAAGTGTTCCCGAAACAAACAAAACTCATTATCGTGACAAAACTTTTAAATAAACGTTGATGTCATCATTTAATAATACCTCCTCGGTGTAAAAATCGTTAGCGTCATAGTCAAATTGGGGGGCCACCTCCGGGGTCTCAAATTCTTCATCAGGCTCTTCTAAATTAAACTCAAAATTGTGATCTCCCCACAAATTCTCAAAAGAATCCATCTGAAAACACATTTATATCAATAATATGATTAAACATAATACATATGTATGGATAAATATCTAAAGTTATAATATACTATATATATATAAATTAATGTATGGCAATATAGATACATACCTTCTTTGCAGTAGAAAAATTTATAAAATTCGAATGAAAGCTATGTTCAATATGAAATTAGAATGAAAGTGTTCGGAATGAAAGCGAAAACGCAGTATATAAATACACAGATACACTGTTGACCAATAGTATCCATTTATCTTTTTCGACTTTCCGCGGCGATATCGCCGCGGAAAGTCTGGTCCGGTTACCCTTTATTTGGTCGGACTACCTGGTGCCATAAAAAATAGTTAGAAGCTCAAGAGTAGGTGATTTGGTTGAATTACTTGTACATACAAATTATTATTGGTTGGCCAAAAAATTGGAGTTTAATAGACAAAAATAGGATAATGCTAGTAGGCGAGACTTTCTTTTTGTTTCTTATTTTATTTAAAAGAATTCATTATAGGCGTTGTACAAACGTCATGTATTTTGTCCATTGTGATTTATCTATTATTTTTTCTTCATTTTTGTTTTGTTTTGTTAATGAAGCAAGTATCAATATACCAAGATGATAAATGTTGGTTGACGAAAACTTTAAAATGCATTTAAACAATTTTGCATAGTTAAGAAAAACAAATCTAAAAACTCATATAAGCAACTAGCAGGAAAGAGCTAATCTCATTAAAAAATATATTTTTTCACTTTTCTATGTATCTAAAGGTTTTAGCTATTAACATGTTTGTTGTGCAACTAAAGTGTAAGTTTAGAAATTAAAGGGTAATACTAACAACTGAACAAAACTTTAAGGTGCATCTGTAACTTTTTTATCAGGTAATTATGCTTTCAATCAACCAGTGATAACAAAGCATGTGTCCATTTTCACTGACAAACAAAAACCCAAATAGCCACATACGCCCAATGTCCACACAGCACGTGACCCACCTTCAAATTATTGGATAATCCAGTCCACGTCATCATCCATCTGTTTTTATTATCCACGTCACCACACGTCTCTAATCCATCATTTGTTTTTGTATAAAACCTCTCAATATACCAAGATGATAAATGTTGGTTGACGAAAACTTTAAAATGCATTTAAACAATTTTGCATAGTTAAGAAAAACAAATCTAAAAACTCATATAAGCAACTAGCAGGAAAGAGCTAATCTCATTAAAAAATATATTTTTTCACTTTTCTATGTATCTAAAGGTTTTAGCTATTAACATGTTTGTTGTGCAACTAAAGTGTAAGTTTAGAAATTAAAGGGTAATACTAACAACTGAACAAAACTTTAAGGTGCATCTGTAACTTTTTTATCAGGTAATTATGCTTTCAATCAACCAGTGATAACAAAGCATGTGTCCATTTTCACTGACAAACAAAAACCCAAATAGCCACATACGCCCAATGTCCACACAGCACGTGACCCACCTTCAAATTATTGGATAATCCAGTCCACGTCATCATCCATCTGTTTTTATTATCCACGTCACCACACGTCTCTAATCCATCATTTGTTTTTGTATAAAACCTCTCAACTGACTCCAAAATATTACAATCTCACACACACAAACACATACAAACCAACTACTATTTTTTTTAGAAAAAAAGATTTAAACATTATAAACTCCGGCAACTATAACCTCGCCGGAAAATGAATATTCCGGCAAACAAATTTTACTCATCAAAGCGTCTCTCGAATGCGAAAGTTCCGGTCCATCGTCGTCACATTCTTCACGAAAAACACTAAAACAAGTTATTCTTTTCTTTTGTGAAACAAAACCAAAAAAGAAAAGGTATCAAAGTTTTGTTTAATTATTAGTAACTTAATTCATAATCCAACAATATTAACACGTAACGTGGTACTTTTGTTTAATTGGGGCGTATTTAGGCGAACGCTAATTTTAATAGTAGATATATAGATATAATTGTTGTAAGTATGCATTTCCAAATGAAGGTTCAACCCATAAGTTTCTTGGAAACAAGTGAGAATTTTGAAACAACACCGGCTTTGACTTGGACAAAGCCGGTGTTAAAGTCTCGGTTGAAGAGACTTTTTGATCGGAAAAATCACAACAATTCAGAGAAACTTGTTGATGGATCAGAATTGGAACCGAGTTCTGTTTGTTTGGCTAAAATGGTTGAGAATTTCATTGAAGATACTACTACTCTTGAGAAGCCCAAATGCAGCCGAAATCGTTGCAATTGTTTTAATGGAAACATCAATGATATATCTGACGACGATGACGAATTCGATATCTTTGGTTACGGACCGCCTAATGATCCTTGCGAAACTCTCAAGGTAATCGTTGTTCTAAACACAATATTTACACACAAAAGTAGTAAAGTACTAATGATTTTTTATGTAGTATTTTTTTTTTGAACGACAAACTATCCTACTCGTACACATATACAAAAGTAGTAATGATTTTGATATTTTTATGACATGTAGAGCTTGACCCCTTGTTCGAGTGTGGCTCAAAGAAATCTATTGGCAGACACATCGAAACTTGTTGAGAAAAACAAAGCAAGTTGTAAGCGAAAAGACGAGTTAAGGAAGCTTGTAGTCGAAGGGTTGATATTTATCGGTCACGATGCTTCCATTTGTAAATCTCATTGGGACAAAACTTCTTCTTATCCGGCAGGTATAAGACTATCTATATCTCACCTCCCGATTTAAAATTTCCCTTATTTTTATTAAAACTGTCTATATCTCACTTTCCGATACTGATTTGATTGTAGGTGAATATGAGTATGTAGATGTGATGATTGAAGGAGGTCAAGAAAGAGTACTAGTTGATATAGATTTTAGATCAGAATTTGAGATAGCTCGTCCGACAGGAACATATAAAGCAATCCTTAATTCTTTGCCGTACATATATGTCGGCCAAGCCGATCGGTTGCAACAGATTATATCTATAATTTCTGAAGCAGCCAAACTGAGCTTGAAGAAAAAAGGAATGCCGGTTCCACCGTGGCGAAAACCCGACTACATGAAATCCAAATGGCTATCTCCATACACCCGAACACCCTCTCCGTCGCCGTCGTTGATACTACTACCAATGCCGCCGACGCCACCACCGACACCGGACTCGAAACAGAACGTAAATGGGTCGTCTGTTTTTTCTTCACAAGATTTTGAGTCAGAGTGTGGGGTTTTTGAAATGATTATTGGAGGAGATGAAACGACGTCGTTGGGGAAATCCGATGATGGTTTTCAGTCGTCGGCAGCGGCGGTGACGTGGCAGCCGCCGGCGATAAAACCGAGGAATGTGGAGAGAGGGAGTAAATTAGTGGTCACCGGATTAGCTTCTCTCTTCAAAGAGAAAAGCATATGATGGAATAAACAAATTTTGGAATTATTTTTTACTTTTTTTTTTTTTGTTTTTTTTTTTGGTTTTTTTACTCATTTTCTTAAGAGTAAAAAATAATGAAAATTATATATATAACAATGCAGATATTATAAAGTAAATCTTTGTTCATCCCAAATTCCCATTTCATTGCCTTATAAACTTGGTAGTATTCCCTTTATCCATATGTAAATAGTTACAGAAAAACTGTCACAATATGGTACTCCAACTAATTATTGAACAAAAGTATTCAAAACTTTTTTCCCCCTGTATTTATATAATCTTTTATTTATTTCACAATTTTACAGTTTCATTTTTTGAAATTTGTGAGAATTTTAACTAGTTGAGTGGCAGCTCTGTCTAAATAACTTAGATAACATTAATAATGTAGTTTTATTGTATTTATATTTATTATATTATAATTTCTTTGAATAATAAATGAAATTAATAAATAATTTGAAAAAGAAATATCCGTTACGTACCAACAAATATTGAAATCCCAATTCCCAAACTTGAACAACTTTAAAATTGTCTTAATAGTTACTCCCTCTTTTTAGAAAAATAAATATCCATTATAAATGTGACATATTATAAAAAAAAATGTGACGGTCAGGTCAATAACTCAATAAGATACTATAATTATTGTTACAATTTACTAAAAATTGCAAGTTGACCCTTATTATATACACGTTTAATATAAGACGTAAAATTATTATAAGGGTTATGAATTATACACGTTTAATATAAGACGTAAAATTATTATAAGGGTTATGAATTATGGTTTGCAAACTGTTACATGTTAATTTTAATACGAGAAATGATATATTATTTTAAAAATTAGCCTAATAATTTTTTTTAGCAACTTAAAACATGACAAATGTAATCTACTCATTTTTTCCTAATTTCATTCTTTAATCTTGCCAAGTGTTATGATATTAGGCTAGTTTTTTTTTTGGCATATCATTTTCTTTTGTATATTAGTATAATATAATAGCTTTTTATGTACTGTGAAATGTTAATTTGAAAACTAAATTTTCTGTGAAAACTAGAAAACTAGTCAAAATACACTGTGATCTGAATTTAACACAATGTGTTTTAATTGTGTTTTATAAAAACACAAGATTGTGTTTTTATTGTGTAATCTAAAAACACATTGTGTTAAGTTTTAAATCACAGTGTGTTTTTGATAGCGCGTGAAAATCAGAAAACTGTTCAAACACATTGTGATATAAACTTAACACAATGTGTTTTTCTAAAAACACATTAAAAGCACATTGTGTTAAATTCAGATCACAGGTATGTTTTGGCCAGTTTTCTAGTTTTCACGAAAATTTTAGTTTGCAATAAGATGTTAAACGGTTTATCATTTTTCATTGATTTTATTAGCGTATAAACTATTTATTATATTAAATCTTTGAGGATAGGCTTACACATTAATTAATTTTAAAATAATCTAATGAGAAAGAAGATGAGTTGGGTCAGAATTCCAATCCATATCCATATCCATATCCATATCCAATAGTAATAAAAGAAATGAGAAAGCGTGGAGGTTGAGGAATAAGGCAGCATTTTTATTGGCCAGCATTTCTTCCGATTCAGAAAAACCCAAATACCAATTCTTATTTCATTTGTTGCTTCAAAAACTCGCAAAATATCTTGTCGACACTTTATTTTCTACACAGAAGAAATGATTATAAAACTTTCCCATCGACCATCAGGTCCATCACGCTCTTCTAACGGTTTAAATAGTTGCCGGTTTTTTTCTTTTATAAAACCATTGAACAAAATCATTATTAGCTTTTTCGATAAATGCTATATCTACTTCTACTAATATATATGGTCCCCTTAACAATTTGAAAAGCATAGAAATGGAAAAACGTTATCCCATTCGTACATATTTGTACCAATGATCTATTGCTCAAGTTGTTGAAATAAGATCTCCAATAATTCTAATGCTTAAAAGATCATGGGTTCAAATTACACGCGTGATAATAACAAAAAAAATAAAATATCATTTTAGACCAGAATTTCTCTTATTTATGATTGATTTTCTTCTGTAAGTTTTTTTTAGTTGTACACTCGAGGAATACAGATCATCAGATTCAACCCGTCACTAATCCAATTTGTTCTTTAAAAGACATTTTATACATATTTATCTGATTATAACTTACAATTTATAAGCATGAAGTTTGTTAATCATATCCAGGGATAAGTTTTATTTGTAATAAAATTTTCACATACAATAATTAAAAATTATTTTTAAAAAACAGTTATTTTTATATATGATATTTTAATACGTAATAATCATATAATTAGCAATATACTATTATATGAATATCCATAATTATATCTGTTCACATTATTTATTTACTTAAATATTTTAGTTTGCCTAAATTCAGTTGTTCACTTATAAAAATAGTTAGATTTAGTTAATAATTTCCTTTTTGATATGTCATTTTCTTGAATGTTTTTTTAAATGTTTTTGATATGTCATGTATTTTATTTATTTGGTGGATCATTAAATTGTAATGCAATGACTTTATTATTTGTCTTCGTTTTGTTATTTAACGTTGTCAATTTCATGTTTTTTTGAATTCTCATAAGCTAGTTTGTTACTGTTTGATTTTACATTTTATCCGACTATTATAAAGGTAAAACAATCTCGTTTTTCTTAAATAATCTAGATAAGAGATACCTCATGCTTTATACGATTATAACAACATGTATATCTAGTATGTGATAGGGAGAAAAAAAAACAATAAAAAAGAGATAAACTAATCATATTATATATTATCTGAGAACAAAGCCATACTAATAAGTTAAAACTAATTTTCTGATGTGACAAAAATCTCTTGCTCTAGTGGTTGAGGTTTTTTTTAGATTTTTATATACGGATTATCATCGTATTTGGTTCTTTTTTAAGAAAGATATATTATTGGCACGTCACATACAACCGTTTTAAGTTTATGCTCCTTTGTTTTACATGCATTGGAACATCGTTTCGTTTACATACATTGGAACGTGGTTTCATAAGTTTCGACTTATGTAACACGACGTGTCACCGAATTGAAGTTACCAAGTACACAAAATTAAACTTTAACAAATCCTTTATTTATTTTATTCGGATGTTTTCCTAACATGAAATACATAAATTGTCTTTCTATTATCATCACAAAATTTTAAATATGGATGTTAACCATGAATTTTTGTTGCTACAATGAAGTTATTGATTAAAATAGATATATGTATATATATATATATATATATATATATATATATATATATATATATATATATATATATATATATATATATATATATATACATACAATAATTAAAAATTATTTTTAAAAAACAGTTATTTTTATATATGATATTTTAATACGTAATAATCATATAATTAGCAATATACTATTATATGAATATCCATAATTATATCTGTTCACATTATTTATTTACTTAAATATTTTAGTTTGCCTAAATTCAGTTGTTCACTTATAAAAATAGTTAGATTTTAAATGTTTTTGATATGTCATGTATTTTATTTATTTGGTGGATCATTAAATTGTAATGCAATGACTTTATTATTTGTCTTCGTTTTGTTATTTAACGTTGTCAATTTCATGTTTTTTTGAATTCTCATAAGCTAGTTTGTTACTGTTTGATTTTACATTTTATCCGACTATTATAAAGGTAAAACAATCTCGTTTTTCTTAAATAATCTAGATAAGAGATACCTCATGCTTTATACGATTATAACAACATGTATATCTAGTATGTGATAGGGAGAAAAAAAAACAATAAAAAAGAGATAAACTAATCATATTATATATTATCTGAGAACAAAGCCATACTAATAAGTTAAAACTAATTTTCTGATGTGACAAAAATCTCTTGCTCTAGTGGTTGAGGTTTTTTTTAGATTTTTATATACGGATTATCATCGTATTTGGTTCTTTTTTAAGAAAGATATATTATTGGCACGTCACATACAACCGTTTTAAGTTTATGCTCCTTTGTTTTACATGCATTGGAACATCGTTTCGTTTACATACATTGGAACGTGGTTTCATAAGTTTCGACTTATGTAACACGACGTGTCACCGAATTGAAGTTACCAAGTACACAAAATTAAACTTTAACAAATCCTTTATTTATTTTATTCGGATGTTTTCCTAACATGAAATACATAAATTGTCTTTCTATTATCATCACAAAATTTTAAATATGGATGTTAACCATGAATTTTTGTTGAAAATATATATATATATATATATATATATATATATATATATATATATATATATATATATATATATATATATATATATACACTTTTGGGAGATAAGATCTATTTTCAAAAAATATATATATACTTTATATTTTTTGTTTTGTCGTGATTAATTGAGGTTAATTACTTTTGGGTTTATTTGCTTCTTTGTGGATTGTTTGTTTCAAGTTAATTTAGATTAACTTTCTTGTTGCGTTAATTGCTAAAATGGATGATGATAATGCTAGAAACTATGATTATGAGTCTGATATGAGTTATGATAATGTGACTAAGATAAGTAAACTTGATGTGAGTCATCCTCTTCATTTACATCCTAATGATTCTGCTTCTCTGACTGTTGTCTCTATAAAACTCAAAGGTACTGAAAATTATAATGTTTGGTCTTGTGCAATGTTACTTGCTTTAGAAGGAAAAAATAAAACTGGTTTTATTGATGGTACTTGTAGAAGATCTAACACTGATGAGGTTTTAGGAAGACAATGGGATAGAGTAAATGCTGTTGTGCTAGGATGGATTCTTAATTCAATTTCTGAAGAGTTGTTTTTAGGACAAATTTTTTCTAAAAGAGCTTCACATGTTTGGGAAGAATTGAAAGAGACTTATGATAAAGTAGATGGAAGTGTTACCTTCAATTTGCATCATAAAATAAATTCATTATGTCAAAATGGTTCTTCTCTTGCTGAATATTATCATAAACTTAATGCCCTGTGGAAACAATTTGATGCATTAGTTAAATTACCTAAGTGTACTTGTCATGCTGCTGATGATTTTAAGAAACATAATCAGTTGTTAAAACTAATGCAATTTTTAATGGGTCTTGATGATTGTTATATGCAAGTTAGAAGTAATATTTTGTCTAAAGATCCCTTACCTGATGTTAGGAATGCTTATGCTATTATCTCTAGTGAAGAGTCTCATAGAACTATTTCTGCTCATAATGGTTCTACATCTCAAAAGGTTCAGAACTCTGTGTTTAATTCTAATGTGTCTAATAACAAATCAGGTTATCAAAGAAATAGTTCTTCTAATAACTTTTATAAGTCCTCCACTTATGCTAGAACTAATGAAAATCAATTTAAGAAAAATGGAGGTGGTTCTTCTGTGATCTGTGAAGCAGCAACTGAGCTTGAAGAAAAAAGGAATGCCGGTTCCACCGTGGCGAAAACCCGACTACATGAAATCCAAATGGCTATCTCCATACACCCGAACACCCTCTCCGTCGCCGTCGTTGATACTACTACCAATGCCGCCGACGCCACCACCGACACCGGACTCGAAACAGAACGTAAATGGGTCGTCTGTTTTTTCTTCACAAGATTTTGAGTCAGAGTGTGGGGTTTTTGAAATGATTATTGGAGGAGATGAAACGACGTCGTTGGGGAAATCCGATGATGGTTTTCAGTCGTCGGCAGCGGCGGTGACGTGGCAGCCGCCGGCGATAAAACCGAGGAATGTGGAGAGAGGGAGTAAATTAGTGGTCACCGGATTAGCTTCTCTCTTCAAAGAGAAAAGCATATGATGGAATAAACAAATTTTGGAATTATTTTTTACTTTTTTTTTTTTTGTTTTTTTTACTCATTTTCTTAAGAGTAAAAAATAATGAAAATTATATATATAACAATGCAGATATTATAAAGTAAATCTTTGTTCATCCCAAATTCCCATTTCATTGCCTTATAAACTTGGTAGTATTCCCTTTATCCATATGTAAATAGTTACAGAAAAACTGTCACAATATGGTACTCCAACTAATTATTGAACAAAAGTATTCAAAACTTTTTTCCCCCTGTATTTATATAATCTTTTATTTATTTCACAATTTTACAGTTTCATTTTTTGAAATTTGTGAGAATTTTAACTAGTTGAGTGGCAGCTCTGTCTAAATAACTTAGATAACATTAATAATGTAGTTTTATTGTATTTATATTTATTATATTATAATTTCTTTGAATAATAAATGAAATTAATAAATAATTTGAAAAAGAAATATCCGTTACGTACCAACAAATATTGAAATCCCAATTCCCAAACTTGAACAACTTTAAAATTGTCTTAATAGTTACTCCCTCTTTTTAGAAAAATAAATATCCATTATAAATGTGACATATTATAAAAAAAAATGTGACGGTCAGGTCAATAACTCAATAAGATACTATAATTATTGTTACAATTTACTAAAAATTGCAAGTTGACCCTTATTATATACACGTTTAATATAAGACGTAAAATTATTATAAGGGTTATGAATTATACACGTTTAATATAAGACGTAAAATTATTATAAGGGTTATGAATTATGGTTTGCAAACTGTTACATGTTAATTTTAATACGAGAAATGATATATTATTTTAAAAATTAGCCTAATAATTTTTTTTAGCAACTTTAAACATGACAAATGTAATCTACTCATTTTTTCCTAATTTCATTCTTTAATCTTGCCAAGTGTTATGATATTAGGCTAGTTTTTTTTTTGGCATATCATTTTCTTTTGTATATTAGTATAATATAATAGCTTTTTATGTACTGTGAAATGTTAATTTGAAAACTAAATTTTCTGTGAAAACTAGAAAACTAGTCAAAATACACTGTGATCTGAATTTAACACAATGTGTTTTAATTGTGTTTTATAAAAACACAAGATTGTGTTTTTATTGTGTAATCTAAAAACACATTGTGTTAAGTTTTAAATCACAGTGTGTTTTTGATAGCGCGTGAAAATCAGAAAACTGTTCAAACACATTGTGATATAAACTTAACACAATGTGTTTTTCTAAAAACACATTAAAAGCACATTGTGTTAAATTCAGATCACAGGTATGTTTTGGCAGTTTTCTAGTTTTCACGAAAATTTTAGTTTGCAATAAGATGTTAAACGGTTTATCATTTTTCATTGATTTTATTAGCGTATAAACTATTTATTATATTAAATCTTTGAGGATAGGCTTACACATTAATTAATTTTAAAATAATCTAATGAGAAAGAAGATGAGTTGGGTCAGAATTCCAATCCATATCCATATCCAATAGTAATAAAAGAAATGAGAAAGCGTGGAGGTTGAGGAATAAGGCAGCATTTTTATTGGCCAGCATTTCTTCCGATTCAGAAAAACCCAAATACCAATTCTTATTTCATTTGTTGCTTCAAAAACTCGCAAAATATCTTGTCGACACTTTATTTTCTACACAGAAGAAATGATTATAAAACTTTCCCATCGACCATCAGGTCCATCACGCTCTTCTAACGGTTTAAATAGTTGCCGGTTTTTTTCTTTTATAAAACCATTGAACAAAATCATTATTAGCTTTTTCGATAAATGCTATATCTACTTCTACTAATATATATGGTCCCCTTAACAATTTGAAAAGCATAGAAATGGAAAAACGTTATCCCATTCGTACATATTTGTACCAATGATCTATTGCTCAAGTTGTTGAAATAAGATCTCCAATAATTCTAATGCTTAAAAGATCATGGGTTCAAATTACACGCGTGATAATAACAAAAAAAATAAAATATCATTTTAGACAATGTGACATATTATAAAAAAAAATGTGACGGTCAGGTCAATAACTCAATAAGATACTATAATTATTGTTACAATTTACTAAAAATTGCAAGTTGACCCTTATTATATACACGTTTAATATAAGACGTAAAATTATTATAAGGGTTATGAATTATACACGTTTAATATAAGACGTAAAATTATTATAAGGGTTATGAATTATGGTTTGCAAACTGTTACATGTTAATTTTAATACGAGAAATGATATATTATTTTAAAAATTAGCCTAATAATTTTTTTTAGCAACTTAAAACATGACAAATGTAATCTACTCATTTTTTCCTAATTTCATTCTTTAATCTTGCCAAGTGTTATGATATTAGGCTAGTTTTTTTTTTGGCATATCATTTTCTTTTGTATATTAGTATAATATAATAGCTTTTTATGTACTGTGAAATGTTAATTTGAAAACTAAATTTTCTGTGAAAACTAGAAAACTAGTCAAAATACACTGTGATCTGAATTTAACACAATGTGTTTTAATTGTGTTTTATAAAAACACAAGATTGTGTTTTTATTGTGTAATCTAAAAACACATTGTGTTAAGTTTTAAATCACAGTGTGTTTTTGATAGCGCGTGAAAATCAGAAAACTGTTCAAACACATTGTGATATAAACTTAACACAATGTGTTTTTCTAAAAACACATTAAAAGCACATTGTGTTAAATTCAGATCACAATGTGTTTTGACCAGTTTTCTAGTTTTCACGAAAATTTTAGTTTGCAATAAGATGTTAAACGGTTTATCATTTTTCATTGATTTTATTAGCGTATAAACTATTTATTATATTAAATCTTTGAGGATAGGCTTACACATTAATTAATTTTAAAATAATCTAATGAGAAAGAAGATGAGTTGGGTCAGAATTCCATATCCATATCCATATCCAATAGTAATAAAAGAAATGAGAAAGCGTGGAGGTTGAGGAATAAGGCAGCATTTTTATTGGCCAGCATTTCTTCCGATTCAGAAAAACCCAAATACCAATTCTTATTTCATTTGTTGCTTCAAAAACTCGCAAAATATCTTGTCGACACTTTATTTTCTACACAGAAGAAATGATTATAAAACTTTCCCATCGACCATCAGGTCCATCACGCTCTTCTAACGGTTTAAATAGTTGCCGGTTTTTTTCTTTTATAAAACCATTGAACAAAATCATTATTAGCTTTTTCGATAAATGCTATATCTACTTCTACTAATATATATGGTCCCCTTAACAATTTGAAAAGCATAGAAATGGAAAAACGTTATCCCATTCGTACATATTTGTACCAATGATCTATTGCTCAAGTTGTTGAAATAAGATCTCCAATAATTCTAATGCTTAAAAGATCATGGGTTCAAATTACACGCGTGATAATAACAAAAAAAATAAAATATCATTTTAGACCAGAATTTCTCTTATTTATGATTGATTTTCTTCTGTAAGTTTTTTTTAGTTGTACACTCGAGGAATACAGATCATCAGATTCAACCCGTCACTAATCCAATTTGTTCTTTAAAAGACATTTTATACATATTTATCTGATTATAACTTACAATTTATAAGCATGAAGTTTGTTAATCATATCCAGGGATAAGTTTTATTTGTAATAAAATTTTCACATACAATAATTAAAAATTATTTTTAAAAAACAGTTATTTTTATATATGATATTTTAATACGTAATAATCATATAATTAGCAATATACTATTATATGAATATCCATAATTATATCTGTTCACATTATTTATTTACTTAAATATTTTAGTTTGCCTAAATTCAGTTGTTCACTTATAAAAATAGTTAGATTTAGTTAATAATTTCCTTTTTGATATGTCATTTTCTTGAATGTTTTTTTAAATGTTTTTGATATGTCATGTATTTTATTTATTTGGTGGATCATTAAATTGTAATGCAATGACTTTATTATTTGTCTTCGTTTTGTTATTTAACGTTGTCAATTTCATGTTTTTTTGAATTCTCATAAGCTAGTTTGTTACTGTTTGATTTTACATTTTATCCGACTATTATAAAGGTAAAACAATCTCGTTTTTCTTAAATAATCTAGATAAGAGATACCTCATGCTTTATACGATTATAACAACATGTATATCTAGTATGTGATAGGGAGAAAAAAAAACAATAAAAAAGAGATAAACTAATCATATTATATATTATCTGAGAACAAAGCCATACTAATAAGTTAAAACTAATTTTCTGATGTGACAAAAATCTCTTGCTCTAGTGGTTGAGGTTTTTTTTAGATTTTTATATACGGATTATCATCGTATTTGGTTCTTTTTTAAGAAAGATATATTATTGGCACGTCACATACAACCGTTTTAAGTTTATGCTCCTTTGTTTTACATGCATTGGAACATCGTTTCGTTTACATACATTGGAACGTGGTTTCATAAGTTTCGACTTATGTAACACGACGTGTCACCGAATTGAAGTTACCAAGTACACAAAATTAAACTTTAACAAATCCTTTATTTATTTTATTCGGATGTTTTCCTAACATGAAATACATAAATTGTCTTTCTATTATCACAATTTTTGTTCCAGAATAAGACTAAAGGGGGGTGTTAAAAATATATATATGTTATAGTCTTAATCTGGAAAATGTTAAGTTGAGGGACTTATGTTGTCATTTTAGTAAGTTGTTTTGTAGGTATTGAAGTTTGATCAAGTTGTGACAAGGCTGAAGAGTAGAAGGGTTCAAGATGTAAAGTGTGGGAGTATAAATACTTGCTTATGACGATTTAGGGTTAATAACTCAATAAGAAATACACACAGATTTCTGTTCATATTTTTCTCTCAATTATTCTGGTTTATTTGTTTTGGTTATTGTAAAACTATTATCATCTAGATAATAGATCCTCGACAGATTTAGCTGGAGTGGATTTAAGTATTGTTATCGTTACCTGATTAAAATCAGGTTTGTTTGTTGATTAATGAATTGAGATTCGTTGTGTTTAAGAAGATTGGTTGAGATTTAGAATTTTATCATGGTATCAGAGAGGGTTTTCAAATCGTAATTTTGAATCATGTTGTTATTCCTTAATCGGATCTCGATCTTAGGGTTAGGGTTTCGATAAAATTGGGGATAATAAGTTAGGGTTTGATTTCTTGTAACGGCGTATGATCAATTGATCACCGGTTGCATTAGATCTAAGATTTGATTAAGAATCTCTAATTTTTTGAGAAAAATTAGGGTTAGGGTTTTGTCTTGTTGATTGGAGTTTTTTGAAGGTTCATACCTTCTTGTTCGATTATTGCTGGTTATCAACTTTGCTCTTCTTCTGGTTGCAGAATTGGTTTAGATCTCTGATTCTGCTATTCATCGACTAAGTGAATCGATTGAATAGTAGAGTTATTCTTCTGTCTTCATCCGAGAGCACTGTTTGTCTTCTCTTTCTCTTATCTTTTATGTTTTAAGTTTTAATTTGTTGATAAAATTTTTTCTGTGTTTCATCTTATTCTCATTCAAAACAATTGTGTTAAACTTGACCTACCTCCGTGAGAGGCAAGGAATCCTGTCCCTGACACTTTTGGGAGATAAGATCTATTTTCAAAAAATATATATATACTTTATATTTTTTGTTTTGTCGTGATTAATTGAGGTTAATTACTTTTGGGTTTATTTGCTTCTTTGTGGATTGTTTGTTTCAAGTTAATTTAGATTAACTTTCTTGTTGCGTTAATTGCTAAAATGGATGATGATAATGCTAGAAACTATGATTATGAGTCTGATATGAGTTATGATAATGTGACTAAGATAAGTAAACTTGATGTGAGTCATCCTCTTCATTTACATCCTAATGATTCTGCTTCTCTGACTGTTGTCTCTATAAAACTCAAAGGTACTGAAAATTATAATGTTTGGTCTTGTGCAATGTTACTTGCTTTAGAAGGAAAAAATAAAACTGGTTTTATTGATGGTACTTGTAGAAGATCTAACACTGATGAGGTTTTAGGAAGACAATGGGATAGAGTAAATGCTGTTGTGCTAGGATGGATTCTTAATTCAATTTCTGAAGAGTTGTTTTTAGGACAAATTTTTTCTAAAAGAGCTTCACATGTTTGGGAAGAATTGAAAGAGACTTATGATAAAGTAGATGGAAGTGTTACCTTCAATTTGCATCATAAAATAAATTCATTATGTCAAAATGGTTCTTCTCTTGCTGAATATTATCATAAACTTAATGCCCTGTGGAAACAATTTGATGCATTAGTTAAATTACCTAAGTGTACTTGTCATGCTGCTGATGATTTTAAGAAACATAATCAGTTGTTAAAACTAATGCAATTTTTAATGGGTCTTGATGATTGTTATATGCAAGTTAGAAGTAATATTTTGTCTAAAGATCCCTTACCTGATGTTAGGAATGCTTATGCTATTATCTCTAGTGAAGAGTCTCATAGAACTATTTCTGCTCATAATGGTTCTACATCTCAAAAGGTTCAGAACTCTGTGTTTAATTCTAATGTGTCTAATAACAAATCAGGTTATCAAAGAAATAGTTCTTCTAATAACTTTTATAAGTCCTCCACTTATGCTAGAACTAATGAAAATCAATTTAAGAAAAATGGAGGTGGTTCTTCTGTGATCTGTGATAATTGTGGTTTTAATGGGCATACTATTGATAAATGCTTTAAAATTATTGGATATCCACCAGATTTTGGTAAGAAAAGAAATAATCAAGGGTTTAAAGGAAAAGGTGTATCTAATAATGTTTCTGTTGACAAAACTTCTTCTATTCCTTCATCATCTTCTGGTTCTATCACTGCTACTGCTTCTACTTCTACTGGTTTTTCTGATGAGCAGTTAGCCACTCTGATTACTCTTATCAAGAATAATTCTGATTCTGGAAAGGGAGTACATGCTAATATGGCAGGTACTATTGTTAACAACAGCAAGGTGTTTAATGACAATTTTGATAGGTTTTTTTGTTCAAATAGTTCAATGCATGATAAACTTGAAACTGATGGAAAAATTGTGGATTCTGGTGCTAATCAACATATGACATATACTGAAAAATTCCTTATTAATGTGGTTGATATTTCACATTTGAAAATTAAGGTTAAACATCCAAATGGTACAGAAACCTTTATCACAAAGATAGGAAACATGCCTATAACTGAATATTTGATGTTATTTGATGTTTTAGTTGTTCCTGAATACTGTGTAACCTTGATTTCTGTCCATAAACTTGCTAGGGATAGCAAGTTAATTGTTGCCTTTGATGAACTTCATTGTTATATTCTGTCCCAGGTTTTGAGGGCAGGGAAACTGTTGGGGATTGGTAACCAGATTGGTGGTCTTTACTATTTTGATAAAAATCAAGGTAACAACATTAAATCTTGTATGACACAAGTAAATTGTTTTTTATCTAGATATACTTGGCACTGTAGACTTGGTCACCCTGGGGAACAAGTATTAAATGTTTTAAAAAACAAGTTGTCTTTAGGAGAAAATAAAGATCATACAGTTTGTGAAGTGTGTCAAAGAGCTAAGCAAATAAGAGATCCTTTTCCTCTTAGTGAACATAAAACTATGGGGTTGGGAGACATTGTTCATCTTGATGTTTGGGGACCATATAAAGTTGCTAGTAAGGAAGGATTTAGATACTTTCTTACTATTGTTGATGATTTTACAAGAGCTGTTTGGGTGTATTTACTTAAGAGTAAATCTGATGTTTATGATTCTGTGTTTAATTTCTTCAACTTAATTAGAAATCAGTTTAAAATACATGTTAAAGTTTTTAGGAGTGACAATGGAGGTGAGTTTGTCAACCAAAAGTTTAGTAGTTTTTGTGATAAAAATGGTATTATACATCAGACTACTATTAGTTATACACCACAACAAAATGGTGTGGTTGAAAGAAAACATAGACACTTACTTAATGTTGCTAGGTCTCTTCTTTTCCAAGGGGGGTTACCCTTGAATATGTGGACTGAATGTATTTTAACTGCAACTTACCTGATTAACAGATTGCCTTCCTCAGTGCTAAATGGAAAGTCTCCTTATGATCTTGTCTATAATAAATCTCCTTCTCTGGTTCACTTAAGAACCTTTGGTTGTCTTGCTTATGCTACTGTTTTAAATAATAATGATAAGTTTGCTAGTAGATCTGAAAAGTGTATTTTACTTGGTTATTCTAATTTTAAAAAGGGTTATAAACTTTATAGTTTAGATAATAAACAAATTGTTTATTCAAGAGATGTTAAGTTTTTTGAAGAAATCTTTCCATTTAAACAAAAGGATTTTGAGAAATCTGATAAGTTTTTTGAGAAAAACTTGAATCATGAAAATTTTTTTAACTTGGATAATCTTGACAATCAACCTGATGTACCCTATGATGATGGAGGAGAAACTGACACTTCAGGTAGGCATGGCAATTCCTCATTACACTCTGGCAGTACTCTAGAAACCATGAATGATTCAAGTCATTCTATATCTACTGCATCTACCAGTGATAATGATGGAGATGCAGCTCATGATGATAATCTTGTTGAACCTGAGGGTAATTATGAGCATGATGCTCATGACATTGATAATCAGGTAGATGGTCAAGAGCTTAGAAGATCTTCTAGGGCTTCTGTTTTTCCTGATAATAAGTATAAAGATTTTGTGGTTGGTAATTCTTTAAGCAATAAATGTGTTAAGTATGGGATTGAAAAATATGTTACTTATTCTAATCTTTCTAAAATGAATAAGTGCTTTGTTATCCAGTTAAACAAAAGTAGTGAGCCTTCTTCTTTTTATGAAGCTTCTAAATGTGATTATTGGAATGAGGCAATGAATTTAGAAATGGAAGCCTTGTATAGAAATGATACTTGGGATCTTGTTGATTTACCTGTTGGCAGAAAGCCTATAGGTTGTAAATGGGTATATAAGATAAAGTATAAATCAAATGGTGATATAGAGAGATATAAGGCTAGGTTAGTTGCCAAAGGTTACAATCAAAAGGGGGGAGTTGATTATGAGGAAACTTTCTCTCCTGTTGTTAAAATTGTTACAGTTAGGTGTTTAATTACTTTGGCTGTGCAAAATGATTGGCCCTTGTTTCAATTAGATGTTAATAATGCATTCTTATATGGTGATTTGTCTGAAGATGTTTACATGGATCTTCCTCCTGGATACTTTTCTGCTTCTGAAACTAGGGTTTGTAAGCTTAAAAAATCTCTTTATGGACTTAAACAAGCTCCAAGGCAATGGAATGCAAAATTGACAAATACTTTGCTTGAGAATAAGTTTGTTCAAAGTCTTAGTGACTACTCTTTGTTTACCAAATCTATTGATGGCTTGTTTATTGCAATCTTGGTTTATGTTGATGATATTATAATCACTGGAAATAATCTTGAAGAAATCAAGAAATTTAAAGATTTCTTGAAAACCAAGTTTTTAATAAAGGATCTTGGTAAGTTGAAGTATTTTTTAGGTATTGAGATACTTGATACTGATAATGGAGTTGTTTTAACTCAAAGAAAGTATTGTATGGACTTAATTTCTGAGTTTGGTTTACTTGCTAGTAAGCCTCTTAATACACCAATGCAACCTAATGTTGCATTGACTGTGCAGCCTACTGATAATGATGCTTTACTTACAAATATTACTGAGTATCAAAAACTCATTGGCAAATTGATTTATTTGACAACAACAAGGCCAGATATATCTTACACTGTACACTGTTTAAGCCAATTTATGCATTCTCCTCTTAAGTCACACTTGAAGACTGCCTTGAAACTTTTGAGATATCTCAAAAGTTGTCCAGGTAATGGTATTCTTATCTCTAAATCCTCCTCTATGAATGTTGAAGCATTTGTTGATGCAGATTGGGCTAGGTGTGTGGTAAGCAGAAAATGTGTGACAGGTTTTTGTGTTTTCTTTTGTGGATCACTTGTTTCATGGAAGAGTAAAAAGCAGAATACTATTTCTAAGTCTTCTGCTGAGGCAGAATACAGAGCACTTGCTTCTGTTACTTCTGAGATTATTTGGGTTTTGAAAATTTTAGAAGATTTAAATTGCAAAGTAATAAAACCTGTTAAAGTTTTCTGTGACAGTGATGCAGCTATTAAGATAGCTGCAAATCCAGTCTTTCATGAGAGGACAAAGCACCTAGAAATAGACTTGCATTTTGTTAGAGAAAAGATTTTGAAAGGTGTGATTTGTACTCAAAAAATAGGGTCTGCAAATCAAATTGCAGATATCCTCACAAAGGCTTTGGATACAAAACAACATAATTTTTTATGTTCTAAACTAAAGCTGGTTAATTTGTTCCAGAATAAGACTAAAGGGGGGTGTTAAAAATATATATATGTTATAGTCTTAATCTGGAAAATGTTAAGTTGAGGGACTTATGTTGTCATTTTAGTAAGTTGTTTTGTAGGTATTGAAGTTTGATCAAGTTGTGACAAGGCTGAAGAGTAGAAGGGTTCAAGATGTAAAGTGTGGGAGTATAAATACTTGCTTATGACGATTTAGGGTTAATAACTCAATAAGAAATACACACAGATTTCTGTTCATATTTTTCTCTCAATTATTCTGGTTTATTTGTTTTGGTTATTGTAAAACTATTATCATCTAGATAATAGATCCTCGACAGATTTAGCTGGAGTGGATTTAAGTATTGTTATCGTTACCTGATTAAAATCAGGTTTGTTTGTTGATTAATGAATTGAGATTCGTTGTGTTTAAGAAGATTGGTTGAGATTTAGAATTTTATCAGTTATCACAACTTGATCTTCTTATTCTTTTTCTTTTTGCAGGAAATCACAGCATAAATTTGCAGTAACACGAAAATTACTTGTAGCTATGAAATTACGACTCCTATAAAATGGTCATCATGAGAAAAAAAAAATGGACATGTGTAAAACATGTGCCCTAATGAAGAAGAATTCCGTTTCATAACGTTACTATAATACTATGGAAATAAAGTCAAACATTTTTGTCATCGGCATAACAACACTTGTATTAAAAAAATAAATAATGAGTTACTCTAATTGTTATCTCGTGATCAATGGCAGAGCGATGATTTTTATTCTGAGGTTGTCAAACGATTTTTATGATACTATACTATTACAGAATTAAATTATCTCAGTTCGGGGTTGTCAATTAACTTTAAAAACTATATAAATATAAAAAATAATACTATATTTATAGAGTTTTTTTATATATTATGGGGTTACCATGGCCATCATTGACCACCACATAGCTTTTTCACTGGTTGTGACATATTAGTCCAAATCCTATGATATAATTTTGTTTTCACAAGCTAAATATTTTATGCCTCTCGAATTCATAGATTATTAATAAAACTTGTTGTGAAAAGTACGTTATTCATGTTATCAAGATTCTCATTGTAGCATGTTTGGAAAATTATCATAGAAAAATTAAAAGAAAACTGACTAGATTTTGGTTACAAAAAATAAAAAAATTCCTTTAATTGCTTTATACTTTATAGGTTTCGAAGGCGAGACTTGGCTAAATACAGATTTTAGTTCCAATTCTGGCCCTCCTTCTCGACCCAGCACTTTCACTCACTATTAAATATTAATCATTATTATTTGTGCATTCGTCGTTAATAATTGGTATAATTAACTCTCTGATTTAGTGGAATTTAAATTATAATAATCTAATGTTGTCCCAAGCAATGAAACCATATGTAGCAAGTGAAAATGAATTTGTTACTATACGTGTTGAATGGATGAAATATACTAATCGACATATATATGAGTCGAGAAACTTCTAAACCCCCCAATAATATATGATATTAAAATGATGATATTAAAATGATGTGTTCAATAATTCAAACATTAAAACTTCAATGGTTTATGTCACTTGAAGTATCATACGTGTGGGATAGTGATTGAACAATAATATGCCAGGCTAGTACTTTCCCGATTTTTAACAGCCACTGCACTTACTAGTGTTATTTAAGTATTCTATATTCAATTGGTTCAATATTAACTTAAGTTGGGTGAACAATCAATGGAAGTAAAATGGTCAAACGATTAAATTAAAACTAAAATAATTTATACATATACACTAAATAAAAAGGGGTGAACATGCCAGAATGAAAGCCTACAATTGTTGAAAGATTGAAATGAATCGAGAGAAATTTAAAAGAAAAGATTAGAAAATGAAAGAAAATTTCTTGGAAGAAAGAAACATGAAGAGGATGCTCGAATAGGTTAATAAATAATAATATATTTAAAGAATATGAATTACTTGCGAATAATAACGATAGGTCTCACATACGTTGTTTTAACCGAATCATTTAAAGAACTTAAGAGAAAATTTATCCAAATCCAGCATAGGCAAAATTTAAATACCCGTAGGCATTCCATATGTGTTTAAACTTTCTTGCTACTAAATCATTTTATGGTGGTTGGTTAATAAGTGATAAGTGTATAATAAAAAAAAAGGGATACAATTTGATAATTTGTTGGTTAAGTCTTCCATGTCCTTTTTTAGCCTCAACATATAAATACAAAATGCCAGATCCAGGATACCATAAAATAATAAATCCATACAGTATCAACATTTTTCCACATATCTCTATCTCTATATATAATAAAACAAGATTGTTTCCTATGATTATTTTTAAAAAGTTTTTGATGTGATAAATCCATATTTCACCTTAAAAAATTTTTTATTTAATTATGATGTCATATATAAATAAAATAGAAATAGCCCTTTACATGTTTAATAAAAGTATTAATCATTTATTTAAAGAAAAAAATTCTCTCTTATATAATATTACAAATAAAATGTCTTTTTTTATTTACTTAATGCGGTAGTCATTTTTATTTTAAAAATTATTATTGTGTTAGTTGATTTATTAACTATATAATTATTGTGTTAGTTGAATTATTAGATTTATATCAAGTTATAATGTTTTAATAACAAACATTATATATATTTTTTAATATATTTTATAATTTTAAAATTTTAATTAACATGCCCGGGTTGAACCCAGGTTGATTAACCAGTATAAAAATAGTCCCCTATCATAGCACAAAACAATATAGTATATATATTTTTAATGGCAAATTATCAAGACAAATTATCAAAATTTACTAAAAACTATCATTTAGGTGTACTTCAAGGTTTAAATGAACACAAAATTAACACCTTAAATTGGTGAGTACCTTAAATGAACACAAAAAAGTAATACCTTAACTTATCTAACGAAAAAAAAAAACTCTAAGATTAAATTTGATTTAATTTGCAATATTTATTTCATACCTTTATAACTCTATTGTTTTTTACAAGAACAAAGAAAGCCCGCGATCATGGGTTATTTTCGATGTGGTGTTTTTTGATCGTACGGAGGTACATTGTGTTTTGTTTCTATCAAATGTCTAAAACTCGATCGACATGACAATACCTATACAATCTATTTGGTAAAACACAAGATATATCGAATTCCAAAATGGTCATATATATATATAAACTATTTAAACCGTCATACAACACAGATTCGTGCCGCGGCACAACGTATCCATCATCGGTACATGAGAGGGAGGCTAGCTAGGGAACATTTGATCGTTTCCAAACAAATATTCTGTACTTGTTTTTATTGGAAGGAGGACGGCAGTGGCTCTCGTGCAATCTTGGCTGCAGTGTGGTGGTGCGGTGCTTTCCGAGCACTATTGAATAATGTGATATTCTCTGGTTTTTTTTTGGTTAATGCAAATTTAACTTTAGTTTGACTATCTGCCCATGAAATTTTAATTGTTAAACTAATCTATCATGTGGATCATTTGTTATGGTAGGTACGTTACTTTAACGTATTCGATAATATTGAGTTTTTATATTTTGTCTTCTAGTCTTGTTAGCGTATGTAAAAAAGGTCAATATCGAAAACATGCTTATGAATATGAATAAATTCTGAATTAATTGACTATAGGCATTTAATAAGCAGTTCGCCATTGCCATATGTAGGCATATGTATCTATCCGAAAATGTGTGTATATGGGCTTAATTAGCTAGCATATGTACTTGGTCCACGAAAACTTTATTTTATTTATTGATCGACATCATATTTAGGAGGTTGTTAATCTACATAATTTATGCATAACATTTCATTGACATAAACCAAATAAATCTACTATCATTTTATAGCATATATTTGAATTTGAGACCTCTTTTACGATACTAAATATAAAGTTAATTAATCGTCTCACTAAAGAAAATACCTAACAGATTACTAAGGCTAGCCAAACTAGCTAGGATCAAATCTACGTATTAATTTTTCCTATTCAACTTTAATTTTACCTATAAATCAATTACAATACCATTTTATACATGAGCAATTTATATACTTGTTTCGTCCCACACATATTATCCACCAATTAAAGAAACATAATATAAGATATATATGGGTAACAAATGAAATATTTATTTAGCAAAAAATCCTTTTTGTCCTTGTATGTAATTAAGATAAATTTGTATTAATACAGTGTATAAATAATAACTAATTGAAGATATAATATGTAAAAATAAGGAGTAACTATTTTGTTTTTAAAAATGAGACAATTACTTTGGAAGAGAAAAATATTACTATAAGGAAGATAATAAAAATAACACGAATGATGTATACGTTGAAAAATTGAAAGTGAAAATGCATAAATAACATGGAAATGTCATTTCGTGGATCAACTTTTGGGGTCTTCCTTTTTGTGTGATTTTTTAGTTTGACCACACAAATGGAAAGCATGGATTGGTAGGTAAGTGAGAAGAGCAAATATATGAGATATCTCCTAGTCATAGTTTTAAAAGATGGTAAAAATCGTGAGCATAAAGCTTTCCACACATGGTACGTGCAAATGCACCGGCCACATACGTGTGCATTGAAACTATATATTATGTTTTATGTTTATTAAAAGTGCCATTGATACTTTTTAGAGTTAGAATATATTATATGTGGCTTTTATGTAGACGAGAAGTGTAACATTTTTGTAAGAATAAGATTTAGAAAAAGAGAGAGAGAGAGAAAGAGAACGTTTTGGACGTGTGGTTTCCGAATAAATATAAACCTCTTTATTGTTAAACGTTGTAATCACTGCTTGATAGCGGATAGTCATTTATCCAAACTGGATGTAAACAATTATTCACGTCTTTTTAGCTGCAGAGTTCCTATATATCGAGACCCTTTGCTTAATTCTCATCTAACGAACACGTTCTCTATAAAGAAAACTTATAAGTCGATTCGCACCTACTTGACAAAAAATACGCGTACTTTTCTAAAAAAGCTTATGAAAAAACTATGTTTTGCAAATAATTAAGAATCTGTATTCGAATTAACAAGGGAAGCGTGTGATGTATTTCGGTTGTTGGCTAGCAGTTGTAAAACAAGGGAAGCGTGTGATGTATTTCGGTTGTTGGCTAGCAACGTGTATATTCTAAAGTTCATAAGTTGAAGCTTGTGTATATCATGATTCATGAATAAGTTTTGTTATGAAACGTTTGGAAACAACTATATTGATCGTGTCTCATATTGTATGATTGGTCTCATTATATTATTAGGAGTTATCGACACAAATCGTCCCTGTGGTTTGTTTACTCAAATAATCATGTTTCATCCCTGAAGATCAAAAACATCACTAGCAGTCCTTTATAGGATGATAAGGTTCATGTTTCGTCCTTTGACTTGTTGACCGTTATCTCAAGTCCGTTAACTGCTTCACGTGCAGTTAACATGAGGGTATTTAAGTCTTTTCATTAACTAAAGACCAAACTTGATACATTTTCTTATATATACATCTTTGTATTTTCCAATCACCATAAAAATCATCATCATCATCATCAGTACACTAACAACAAACCCAAAACAAAATCTATATCAAAATCAAATACTACAATTTTTTATTAAAAAAAAAAACCACATCATCATCATCATCATCTAATCGCTATCAAATATACCCTGATCAAAACAATAAAAAATAAACCCATGTATATGTAATGCAAGTGTTACCAGACATCATCTTTTTAGATGTGTACTTAACCATGTGAGAAATTTATGTAGGTACCGCAAGAAGCATACACATGTGAATTTGCAACTGTTAGAATAACTGGTCCAAACAAATACTTACAGGACTTATATCTTCATAGTCACAACCCTCCAATAATGGATTTCAACATATTTGTTCCTGGACCTCACATAACGACATTGGTGTTTCTTATGGATACCATATTCTCATATGATATCGAAGCTGCTACACATGCAATAATATCGTTATACAAACACTTGTATAAAAACGGATGCTGAAGGTAAAATAAAAAAAGATGAAATCGATTCGTCGGAATAAATGGCACCGGAAAAATGATGCCAGAAAAACCACTTTCCATCTTTCCATTCATATTCACCGCCATGGATTTGAACGGAAAATGTCGCTATTGCGGTGGATCAGGGATTCTGGTCGGAATGGATCGTCGCCACCACCATAACCGTCCTTGAAGTCATCAGAATTCTTGGTCATCATCACCATCACCAGATCGAAATGGATTTCATGTGCAAGTGTTTGCGGATTAGATCTGGAGATGGGAACAAATGTGTTTTGACTTTTGATTGTATTTCTATAAAATACTACTTGTAGATCTATAACTTAATTTCTTTTTTTTTTATTATTGTCATTGATATTGGTTATTTGTTTAGAAAGATTTGGAAAAAAAAGATTTGGAAATTTGTTGTTTGACTTGTTATTTTGTTTGAATGTGTATATAGATGTGTTGATAGATACAGATAGTTGGAGGCGACAAAGAAGAAGAAAATATCCAGATTTGTCCTTTATGCTTTGGAAAGTACTAAACTACCCTCACGTGGGAGACATGTGAGGGTTTTAACGAGGGGAAGATAACGGTCAAGAAGTCAAAGGACGAAACATGAACCTTGTCTTTCTATAAAGGACTGTCAGTGATGTTTTTGATCTTCAGGGATGAAACATGACTATTTGGGTAAACCATAGGGACGGTTTGTGTCGATAACTCTTAACTATATTTACATAATGATAAAGGAACCACAATAAAATCGTAGTAACTAAAAACAGCAAGTCAAGATCAAGATAGTGATATAATATTAAGAGTAAATTACTGAAATGATACCTGTGGTTTGGTCAAAATTACTAGTTTCATACCTGTTAGATTTAAATTACGTCCATCATACCCATGGTTTACAATTTCGCACTCGAAAGATACCTCACGCTGACGGTCGTTAGTTGTATCGTTAAGTAGCCAACGTGCCTTGCACGTGAGGTATGAAACATGTAATATTATACAAACTATAGGTACCATCTGTGTAATTTACAGTTATTATTTATCAAAAAAAAATATTTTATAAAAATTATTACTATTTTAAATAATTTATTAGTATTTTAAGTTTAAAAGTATATTATTTATGAACCAACAAGGAGTTAGCCTAGTGGTAAGGAAAACACTTGATGACCTTAAGGTCTCAGGTTCGATCCCCGCTTGGCACAAAAAATAATTCCTTTAAGGTACCCGTTACCAATAAAGCCTAGACCCACATGTGAAGTTTAAATACGCGGGTTCGATCCTTCGGGGTGCCCAGATCATATGGGGATTAGGATGGAGGTATTGTACCGGCATCATATGACTCATACGGGGTGAGTCGATGGGTATCCAATTGTGGTACCGGGCTAGGGTTCCCTCCATTACCCTTAATATAATAATTAATATGTTACATAATTAGCTACAATTGATAGTCTATTTTATTTTATTTTTATTAAAATCGCATTGAATGTTTAAAATAGATAAAAAAAAAAAATCATGTAGGAGTATTTAATATAATACTAAAAACGTAACTCAACTTAAAATGATTTTTACTAAACCATCAATTCAATTTTTATAAAAAAAATTTTTGCATAACAAATCTCTTGATAAATAACAAGTGTAATTTACACGGATGGTACCTGTGGTTTGTTTAATATTACATGTTTCATACCTCACGTGCAAGGCACGTTGGTTATTTAACGATACAACTAACGACCGTCAGCGCGAGGTATGTTCTGAGTGCGAAATTTTAAACCATGGGTATGATGGGCGTAATTTAAATCTAACAGGTATGAAGCTAGTAATTTCGACCAAACCACAGGTACCATTTCAGTAATTTACTCTAATATTAATATGACAAAATGATGGATTAATGATCATATTAGTTAATGTTTAACTTCAAATATGAATTTAGTTGGTTTGACGATTAACTTTTATGAATTTTGAGTAAACCAAGCAAGAATGAGCTCGGTCTTGAACCCGGCCCGGTAAAGCTCGAAACCTGAAATCACCATAATCCAAACCAGAGGCCTGACCTATTAAGTAATCAGTCTGGTTAATTTGGTCCGAACTGTTTTGGTAGCCTTTCCTTGTTGGGCTTAAGCCCATCTGAATTGCATTAATTTCTCAATGGTGCCGTTTAATCATAGTTTTGCATTCTTAGGGGCAAGGGTGTAGTGCCAATCTTTTGGCTAATTGGCAAATTTCTAGCCAATGATAACATGACACGTGGCCAATCAAAACTTTGCCAAAAACTAGCCAAAACTTGTCAATCTACATGCTATAGTGCCAATTCTTGCCAATTCTTGCCAATTTGCCAAATGGAAATATTTTCAAAACAAACCTTAAACTTTTATTAAACTTAAAAAACACAATACAACTAAATAAAACATTACATTTATTTAAAACATAAAACACACAAATACTTAAAAATAAAAAACAAGATCACTAAACATCGATATCTAGATCTCCCACGTGCTCCGTAATATCACGACGTAACATGTAATGCGTCTCTTCGTTACGTAAGTGATGGAGAAAATTTGGGTCGGTAACACGAAGATCGTTATTAGGAGGATCCCTAATGTACACCGGTGATATCGCGTTGCCGTCGTCCTTGAGTATCATGTTATGTAAAATAACACACGCATACATCGCGTTAGTGATCTTTTCTTTGTCCCTCATCCGTGCCGGTCGATCGATGATAGCCCACTTGTTCTTCAGAAGCCCGAATGCTCGCTCAACGTCTTTTCTCGCGGACTCTTGGAGTTTCTTCATTATCTTCTCCTTTCTCGCGACCGGGTATGCATACGCCTTCACAAAACAAGACCAAGGTGGGTAAATACCATCCCCTAGATAGTATCCTCTGTTGTAACTGTGACCGTTTACGGTAAACGCGTACTCAGGAGACTTCCCATTCACTTCGGGAATAAACAATGGTGATTGCTTCAAAACATTGATGTCATTGTTTGAGCCCGCAACACCGAAATACGCATGCCAAAACCATAAATCATAGGAAGCAACGGCCTCAAGTATGATAGTCGGGCGTTCATGATCACCCCGGTGGTATTGCCCACGCAAACTATGTGGACAATTTCTCCAAGTCCAGTGGGTACAGTCGATGCTACCGATCATGCCAGGAAAATGATGTCGGGCTTCATGCGCCTCATATAAACGCGCAACATCGTGGCTAGTCGGAGAACGCAAATACTCTTCACCATAAAGATACTGTATGGCGATGCAAAAGTTGTCTAGACACTCACGTGCAGTTCTAGTAGAGAATGCCAACCCTTCATCATAGTTGTCGGCGAGGTTGTCGTACGCTAGTTGCCGTAGCGCGCACGTGCACTTTTGAATCGTCGAGAACCCTTTAATACCCGCCGCATTCGCCGAAGACCGAAACCATGGAAATGCTGCAGTGATATCTTCCACGATTTTCAAAAACAACCTCTTCGACATACGATATCTCGTACGAAAGACATCGTCCTCAAACATCGGCTCATCCACAAAGTACATGGACATCAATCTTTCATGAGTCGAGTGTCGATCTCTCCAAATATATCTTCGTCTGTGTGCAGAAGAAGATGCAGTGTCTTCTTCTAAGGCTGCAAGAGCAACAGAAGCCAAAAACTCGTAGCCGCCAGAAGACGATGACGATGACGACGACGGCGAGAATTCAGGGATTATATACACGGGTAGTTCATCGCCTGACATTTTGCCTTATGAAATTTGATAGTTTGGTGTTTGATTGTATGTAATAGTATAATTGTTTGTTGTTTGAGATGGTAAATATGTGATAAATATGTGTATGTATATATAGAAGTTGGAAAAAGAAAAAAAAAAAAGAAAAAAAATTTCACAGACGCACCCAACGTTCACTTTCACAAAAGACAAAAAACAAACGGTCACTTTCATACGCTCCCAACGTTCATATGCATCGGCCAAAACTAGCCGATCTTGCTTGCCAAAACTTGCCGATTGCTTGCCGAAACTTGCCGATTCACGTGCTATAGTTTTGCCGATTTGCCGATTTTGCCGATGGTTTTTGCCGATGGTTTTAGCCGACTACAACCTTGCCCCTTATTTTCATAATCAAACAAAGAAACCAGAAGTAGACAAAAAGTTACATTGTTTTCAAACAACTCGAAATGACGAAATATGTTATTCTAAAAATAAAAATCAAAATCAAAAAGATGACGAATATCTAGTCTACTCTACTATATATGCAAACCATTTAAATATTAGAAACAAGTACATACTAAGGAATACAATGTTGCACATCACAAAATTATTGGTCAAGCAACGGGCATAAGCAGGTGCGGAATGGTCCCACACTAAGTATATTATATACATTTTAGTTAGTAACTTAGCCTCCTCTCACAAAGGTCACTATTCATTTGCTGACATCATCCCGACGTCAGCAATTTTGTCTTTTTCTATTTATTTTTATTTTTTTTTAGATTGTATACTTTTAGAGTTTCTTATTTTTACCACTTATCTTTTGGGTTTTTTAACTTTAGTCTAACTTTTTTTATACAATTATACTTTACTTTAACTTATTTTTACCACTTAACTTTTGGGTTTTTTAACTTTAGTATAACTTTTTGTATACAAACTTAAGTATAGTTTTTTTACCATCAAACTCTTGGTTTTGGCCACCTATTTTTTTAGTTTCTACCCCTTATAGTAAACTTTTAGTTTCCAAACTTTTAGGTAATGTTGTATGTATATATGTTTGCATGACGCAGCGTCGATCCCGGGCAACGCCCTCCCGGGGCAACGTCCGGGGTCAAAATTAAGGTTTCTAAGTAGTATATATTAATATATTGGACTTGTATTCATAAGAATCCATCAAAATTGGTGAAACCCAAGGATCTAATCTCAACCATTAGATCAACAATCATCAAGGGATGAGATTAAAGGTAAATTTACTGTTTAATTCCGGCGACTTACTGTTCAGCTCCGGCGGTCATTTCCGGCGACATCTCTGGCAGTCATCTTCATCTCCGGCGACATCTCCGGCGGTCATCTTCATTTCTGGAGGCGGCGACGACATCTCCGGCGACATCTCCGGCAATAATCAGTTCCATTTTCGGGTGGATACGGAACGGGCCAGTGGCCCTCATCCGTTCTAAACTGGTTGTCAAGGGACGCATATGGGAATCGTATGGATTTGATGGGCGGCGATCCAAGAGATGGTTGGGGTGGTCGGAGATGATGGTGGTGGCGGTGGTTGTCTCGCCGGATAAGAAGAAGGTGGTGGTTGGCGGCAGTTTTGCCGGAGAAGAAGAAAGATCTGGTGGCCGGCGGCTATCTTGCCGGAAAAGAAAGAGAGGAGAGGTGAGAAGAGGATTAATCTCATCCATTGATGAAGATAAATCAAGGGCCAAGATTTGGTCCTTGGATTTCACCAAAAATTAAGGATTCAAATGAACAATCCTCTAATATATTGGTGTATTTCTAATGAGTTTGACATGTCGGAATATAATAATAAATAATCAAAACTTATAATTTGGTATCTAAACGCGAAATCAACTTCTATAATCTCATTTTTTTTGCTAATATGTCAAAACCCGCAGCAAAGCGCGAGTAAAAAAACTAGTTCTCACCTAATAACATAAGTTTTTATGACTCATTTTTCGTCTCACTCAAAATAAATGTAGGAAATTCAACATGAAACATATACTAATACTAGAAGTGTTTCTCATAGGGCTGTAAACGGTTCGGTTCGGTTAGCTAGAAATTTCGAACCGTTTTTCGGGTTTCGGTTCGGTTAGTTAGAAATTTTGAACCGTTAATTTCGGTTACCCGAAAAAGTCGGTTAATTTCGGTTTTATTTTCGGTTAACCATTTATTAAAGTTATGCTAATATAGCCATTGGGGTGTTAGCCCAGTGGTTAGGGGGTTTTCCACAATGTGGTTTCCTCTTAGGGGGTCTCAGGTTCGAATCTTGCCACATGCAAATGTGGTGAGGGGGCCTTAGCAATGTTATACCCATCTAACACATGGGGAGCAAACCCTTTAGGGCATTGCCAGGAGTCGAACCGGCGTGGGCGCATCCGCGTGGGGGTGTTAGCCATTTATCCGTTCAACCATTTATTAAAGTTATGCTAATATAAAGTTTAAATTTTCAATTATAATAGTCAATTTACATTGTATTAATTAATTATTTTATGTATAATAGTTATTTAACTACATTAATATTTGGTTTTATAAATAAGTATACACTAGGGAGATCGTGCCGCGCGGCTCTAATTTGTGCGATTGTCTCATGTAAGAAGTATAGATGTAACATGTAATAAACTACGGTTGCATTAGTTGTGGATATGAGTTTTTTCTACAAAAAGATAATATTCGATATCAGTTTCAAACTTACAACCAGTGTCATGATCTTTGCGTGAGAATGATCATGAATATGTTTACAAAAGATTTGGTGCTATATGTTAGTTACACAGAGTGCCATGACCTTTATACGTAACCGACCATGGACCTTTTTACAAAAGATTTAGAGCTAGTTATGGTGGTGTTGATCTATTTTTGCATCTTGTAGCAACTGTTATCTATCAGTCCTTGGTTTTGTGTCTTTTTGAACTCATGGTCTTACTATCTGCACATATCCAAACAGCCTTCGAACAACCCCCAAATAGATTTGAAGCAGTCCCTAAAAAACCTAAAACAAATAGGAAAGAAAGTTGTAATGCAAAGAAAGCTATAATGCAGCTTCCATACAAATAAAATCAGATATATGTGTTGTATTTAGTTTTAAGAAAGTGTTAGAACTGCAGTAGTTTCTCATTTTGCTTTTGATATGCTATCCAACTTTCTGAACTACTACCTTCAGACTCCTTAGTTGATATAATTCATCCCTTGAATCTAACATCATTTACTCTCAGTCACTTTAGAATTTGTTTCAAACTTTGGTTAACTAATATTCCAGCATTTTTATCTTTTATAAGTAGCCCACTTGACCGTAATAATCTGTTTGGTTATTTAAGATAGTTAAAGATTTTCAGTTAGTCTGTATTAATGCTTTGCTGCTAAAACACTGCTTTTTTCTGTTTTTAGTTAATTTATTTGTGTGAGCTTACCTAAGAAGCTGACGACACTGCTATGATCACTGGTTCTTTTGCTTTTTCGATGGCTTCCTTGTCAAATCTGCTATTGTCCGTTGCTATTTCTTTCCAAAGGATAACTTGAACGGGCACATTTATGTGTTGGTAGCACTTTTAGTATGAAATGTAGAATGATTTTAGTTGAATTGGTACCTGGTATCTATGAGAGTGAAAAAAATCATTGGGCTGCCGTCTTTTTTAGTTTTGTCTTTTATTCTTCCTTGCAGCCTCCCGTAATAATCTGTTTGGTTATTTAAGATGTACTGCATGACAACTTTTTCGTAGCTGTTGACAAGAATAGTGTAAACTGAAAAAAAATATATATAATAAAATTGACTAATAAAGGCAGTTCTTCACCTGTTGTTTCATCTCTATTATCACAAATATCTATCAGTGTTTGATAATTCCCAAAGTTACAGCTCATCATCTTTCCATATGTTTGATTCAAGATTTTCATCACTTAGCCTTCTACTTTTCCAAGATTGAGAATTAATAAAACCTTAAAAATAAATAAACTAAAATTTTCATTCAATTTCTTTCAAAAATGGATCAACAAATTATACCGCAAGTTTAGATACTACTATTGTCAATCTGTTATTATGTAAATTTCACACCTTTACTACTTAAAATACATGTTGTATACTCAATGATTTAAATCCCCAAAAACACTAATAACAAAAGCAGACATATGCTAATAGTTGAATAAAACAAAAATCGTAAAAATTAAATAAAAGGAAAAAACAAACAAAAGATAATGATGCACCAAAATTTTATCAGTAACTAATAAATACAAGTAGTCAATAGCAAGTCAAATTTCATTTGTTGTGGTAATCGACAAACATCAAATTTCATGAGATAAAAAGATTACCTAATAGGCTAATATTATTGTTTGAGATAAAAGATGAGATTGAAGCGATTACTTTTTGTATGAGAATTTACAGAGATAAAAATGATGAAAAAAGAAATAGACAGGTGGCTTCATTGTGGTGAATAAGCATATGATATTAACCCTAGTAGATGCACGTGGCAGTGCAATGATAAGTCAGTAACCTCTCAAAAGACAAAAACAAAAAGGTAAAAAACATAAAAAAAAAAGAAAAAAAAAAGAGTGGAAGTGTAAATCGAACATACGACCAACGCTATTACAAGGACAAACAAAAACCAACGAACCAAAAGTATGTTTTGTTTATAAATTGGCAGACATTTTATTAATAGTGCTTATGAACAATTACTGTTCATAAGCAAGCACAATGTTATTAATAAAATTACATCTAATTTTGAATTACTTTTTTCCAACGTTATTTTTATGCAATGCAAGTTTCTATTTAAGAGTATCATAATTACTACTTAAAATGTCTTCTATATGATATTACTAATATTTTTGATAAATATTTTAAACAAAGTTAACAACTTTTCTTAAAAAGAGTATATATATAAGAAAATTACTTAGAATATCCAAAATTAATCATAGATTGTGAAAGAAAGTTAGTAAATTGTTAATATTTTAGACAACAAATACAAAAATTTAACTAAATAGATATGTAAATGATGTATTCATATAATACATATATGTGTAAATATACATAGCATGGTACCCGCGTAATGCGGCGACGGCGGTTTAGTGGTGTCGGTGACGGGTGGTGATGACATCGACAATTGGTGTCGAGTGGTGTAACCGTGTAAGTTGATGTAATGGTGATAGTGGAAATATTTTAGAAGATAAGGACTTAGAGTGTAAATTAGCAAGATAAGGGTTTAAAGTGTAAATTAATTCATTAAGGGCAAATTTGGTAATCTCTAATAACCCTTTCATAGGGGGTGTTTATTAAGGGTAATTTAGTACTTTTGCATCTAACCATTTTCTAACACTTTCCAAAAGTAAGGGGGTTGATAATTATTATAAAGGAGTATAGATATATATGATTATATGCAGGTATATATCAAAATTCGGTTCGGTTCGGTTAAACGCGGGTAATAAATGTTGAAAACCGTAACCGAACCGTTACACATCGGTTTTTTTGGTTTCGGTTTTTTCGGTTTCGGTTCACGCGGTTCGGACCGGTTTTTCGGTTTTCCGGTTCATTTCTTACACCCCTACTAGTACTTTCTCAGTTTTGATTTAACATTAAAATATCTATAAAAAAAGAAAAGAAAGAAAGGTTATTAATTTATAGTTTGAGTCAAGTAATCAGATAATATGGACTTGCCAATTAGATACAACCAACACCTAACGATACCAATCATTTTATTACCAAAACGAATCACGTTTATATAAACTATTATCGATCTACACGTAACAATAATGAACTCTTGTTATTTTGTTAATTCGAAGTGTTACTATTGTTTTAGAAACTTTTGATCGACATATCAACAACGTGTTTGATATAATTGTTATATGGTCAAATGAGAAGCACACGGTGAACATCCAACTAATGACATGATTATCATGCCAAACCAATGGACGTATGCTAGTAAGGCCCCTCCTTATAACACCCCACTTCTTCCACTATTCATCTCTCCTAGACACCCCAAGAACACCCCCTCCTTATAACTTCTTCCCCTCACATCATCTTTTCGGGCCCCACTTTCCTTCACAAAACGCGTGTCTAAAGTTAGAAGAAACCCCTAGACGCCACCGAAGACGCACCCCGTGCTACTAGCGTCTTCGGCCATGTTGGCGTCGGACGGAGGCCAGAAGCCTTATAAGGATAGGCCTAACCTGACATGAACCTGAAACTAACTTGGAAACAGAACGCAATTAGGTATTGATAAAAGGAAGACGGAGCAAAAGACCCACATCCAAAGGTAGAGAAAAACGGCGACAAGTGAATGTAACCATACCACAAACAAATCTCATTACACCTTATTCATGGTTTTATAGGTTATTTTATGTACACATAGATCTCAATAAGATCTGGGTTGAACACTTGAATTCTATAAAGGGAACACTATGATAGTAAGATTTCAGGTTCATAACTTCGTATAACTAAAAGAATATAAGTGTGCTTCCTAAAATGATGAGCACTTGGCGTGTGAGCATTTTCACGCCGTGATGCCCTGATGGGCCTATCAACATGCTGCCACTCCCCACAAGTGTGGCCAGTATGATGACTCCAACGTGGAGAAAACCACAGTGAAAGTGAGTGATTTTGTGGTTTCATATTTCTTTTAAACATGAAATATCAGTCTAATTAACTACAAGTAAAAAGTAATTCAACATGATTGTCAGTGATGCTGCACGACAGACTTTCCAGTGTAGTCTGTATGACCATACAAGGTGCAATTGCACCAATTTGGCAAACAAATTTTCATCAATATCAATTCGTAACAGAAACTTACTAGAGATTAAATCTCTCAAGATTTAATCGTGGCACATTTCACAGTAGTCATCAGTATATAATGGGTAAAACTGCTAACTATAAATTACTACTTATTTTCCTGTTGCAAGCGTGTTAAAGATGAATACGGACGGGATGTGAAGTGTAACAAGATAATTTATGATAGAACGACATAATTAAAGCCGGATTTGGAAGACAGTTAGAATCTAAAGCACAATAATATAACCGAATGATTAACAGTAAGAGATCAGGCAAATGTAGCAGAGCTCTGAAATGACCAAAAATATTACACAACAGAATAAATAGGGTTGCATCAACAAAACACGTAAAAATCTTGAACATAGGACATCGGAAAACTTAAGAGGAACCTTACTCTTTGCCATCAGCCGCCCTGAGAGATCCTAGTTGAACCGGTGCTTGGGTCCCAACAACTTTAGACGACCCGTAAACTGAAAGATCAAAACCTGCACCCCTTTCTTTCTCAATTTGTTCCTTGATCCAGAAATATGTGATTCTTAATCCATCCTGTATCCAATATATTTGAATGTGAGAATGAAGCATATAATCAATCAACAAAAGTACACATAGAGATTGGCTTGAAAAGTCAAAGCATAAACTTTAAAGTTCTACTCTTAGTCGAGATCTTTTTATCTGGTGCACCAGGGTTTGGTTTTGAGTGTATACATAAATTATTGGTCACGATTACAGATTACAGAAAACTAATAACAGAACCAACTATTTTGGTCATTCCGTTCATAGACATATGCATAGGAGAATATGTTGATATAAACATATATACATATACATTACAGTGAACTGTGATTAGAGGTAGTAAAATGGTTAGGTCAATAGGGTAACATTGTACAAGTCGAAACAGATTGTGTCGAGTTGGAGTAACGTCACATTAGGTGAAGTTCTATTATTCATTAATTTAGCTTTTCATGCATTAGAAAATACACCTTTGTCGACTGTTCAACCCATTTCTTTTTATAAATGTGCTTCTTTTATTTTACATGTTTGACCCATTATTAGACATTAAAACAAAACCCGAACCGACCAATTCATTAGTGAGTGAATATATTTTAACCTCTAACTGATAGATTAAATAATATCTTTTACTGGTCTGAAGTTTGAACACCATTTCTATATTAATGCACCTTCTTATGAGCTTGTAAAATGTATGACTTATGGTACACATATATTATATACTAATATCCTTACAGTAATGGTATATTACCTTTAATCTCATGGTAGGGGCCCATCCTAGCTTCTCTTTGATCAAAGTGTTGTCTGAATTTCTACCACGTACACCTTCGGGGCCTGGAATGTGGTGAATCGGAAGCTTCTTGTCCTCAAAGCTAAGAACAATTTGAGCCATTTCATTCATACTTACCATTTCATCACTTCCAATATTCACCGGTTCACGGAAATCAGATTTTGTCAATCTGTTAAACCACAAAAAAATGTTTTGGTAAATCAATAATGAAAATAGGAGTAGACGGAGTTAATCCGTTAAATCAATAATGAATGAAAGGGGAAAATATTAACCCTTTTCAAGATCACAAACAGCATGAAAGGGGTACCTTAAGACACCCTCGACACATTCATCAATGAAGGTGAATGATCGAGTCTGTAGCCCATCTCCCCACATTTCAAACTTATCGGTGGCTGTAAGTGCTTTTCTGCAGAAAGCAGCAGGTGCTTTCTCCCTTCCACCTTCAGTAGTTACAATGCAAAAAAGCAAAATGTGAACATATCTTTCTAGTCAAAATGTTAAACTTTTATATGTAACAAAATTGGATGTTCCGATTTTGCCTTCCGTTTCCTACATAATCATTTTTCTTAATTGGAACTATATTTGTATTGAAAGTTTAAAACTAACTGTGTACCTTTCCATGTGCCAAAAGGTCCATAGATGTTATGAAAACGTCCAATTCTGCACTCAATTCCGAAGTCTTTGGTGTAGTGCTTGCACAACTCCTCAGTTGCTAGTTTCTCCAAACCATAAGCATCTTGAGGCTACAATGCAAGGTAAAATACAAACAAAATTAAAGATATGAAACCAAATGAGGTGATTAATCTCCATTTACCAAAATCACTATTCAAGATTAGTCATTAATCAATAACCTCGGCAGGCCAAGCATCCGCTTCCTTCAAGCTCACATTGGTTTCCAACTGTTTAAACTCAGGGTAAATGCAAGCACTAGAGGCATAGAAGAACCTGTACACCATAACATGAGATTGATATACCGTTTATAACAAAAAAGGAATTACAAAACTTTACTAGGCCCATAATTGTGTGAAAATGCTTGTCAAACTAAAAAGTCTATAGCTTATTTTAGTAACGACAACTGAAGAAAGTGAGAAAGCAAAAACAATGGAACAACTTAGGTTAACATTTGACATTAATGAAGCATTGTAATCCTTTTTACTCGCAATGAAAGGAAAATTTTCATTTTTTAGATGTTCCCGTTGCAAGGTTTTGTCTTTTGGAAAATTTTCTATTTATATATAAACAGCTTGCGACCTTACTTTGGCTCCACAATATATCAAGAAACACATTAAACCCCAAGCAGATATACAAGTCCGTGAGATGTTGGGATCACTACCTTTAAAAATACAAATTTTACTATACTAACTTAACACATGGTTTATGATGCAAGGGGGGTCACAAACACTCCTTTGAAAGTTAGTGTACTATGTATATGGCTATAACATGTTATGTAAGCATATTGGGCAGCTGATACCAATACTTCCCCAGCCTCCAACATGCAAGACTTAACTACAAACAAATTCAGTTGCAAGTGTTGACTATTAGCCAAATAGCTGAAAATAACCTTCTCGGGGATCAAAGAATAAGTATTACCAATATGTGCAGTTATTACCAACAGACAAATTGATAGCTACAAATAAAGAGTATGCAAACAAAATACTCAAAAGCTTTCACAACTGCAGTTACTTTAGGATTCCTAATTAAAAGAAAATGGTTGTGTTCCGTGCAGCAGCTTCTACATAATAACGGTGAGTTAATGAGAAGAAGATGTTAACAAACCTCTTAACTCCAGTGATCCTGGCAGCCTCAAGCATGTTAAAGCTTATCATCGTGTTATTATACATAATAACAGAGTGATTTGATTGAATGAACCCCATACCACCCATATCAGCAGCCAAGTTAAAGACATGATCAACTTTCTCTGTAACTTTCAAACAATTATCCATTACTCTAAGATCAACAAGATGGAACTCATGACAAAACATATCTTCTGGCATGTGCTCGTTTTTTTTCCAGTCAGAAGCAATGATGTAATGTCCCTCGGTTTTCAAACGCCTAGCAATGTGTGAGGCAATGAATCCACCAGCTCCTGTAATGGAAATCCTAAGCTTTTCGGATGGCCAGTATGGTTCCCTCTCAAGGTTCTCATATGTGTACGACCCATATTTCGTTTCACCAGTTGTTCCCATTCTACAAACATGAAAGAAAAGAAAATTTATTCACCATCAAAAGTACAATCAGAAACGAATAATATTATCATATACAACGATTTCTATCCATGCCAAGATGTGTATCACACATTGTAGATGCAACTTTGTCATAATGCCGAAACTTATTACAAACTACCCTATTGTCTTTAGACCGTTTCGATTGGTTTTATTAACGTCATCAAAAAACCCATAGCACTAACCGCTATCTACATTAAATTCTCTTGTTACCAAAAAGCACAACAACCAAACAAATCCTACCAAAATCTACATACCGCCCGACCTTAGCCAAATATTACACAATGAGCCAAGAAAATTCTATTACTGTATAAACTAATTAACAATTTTCTTTCTTGGAAAAATATAAACATATTTACATAAAAAAAATGTTGATACTTGACTATCAAAGTGAAAAATCTTGAACCTTAACAAACAATTTGAATACAATGAGATAGCTAAATATATGATCTATATGAATGTGTTCAGTGTCGGTTGGATGGCACTCAAACCCACCATTGAAACAATTCAAATAAGATATATATACATATACAAACAACATATACAGATATAAATACACAATTTTAAACCCTAACAACAAATGTATATATATATATATATATATATATATATATATATATATATATATATATATATATATATATATATATATATATATATATATATATATATATATATATATATATATATATATATATATATATATATATATATATATATATATATATATATATATATATATATATATATATATATATATATATATATATATATATATATATATATATATATATATATATATATATATATATATATATATATATATATATATATATATATATATATATATATATATATATATATATATATATATATATATATATATATATATATATATATATATATATATATATATATATATATATATATATATATATATATATATATATATATATATATATATATATATATATATATATATATATATATATATATATATATATATATATATATATATATATATATATATATATATATATATATATATATATATATATATATATATATATATATATATATATATATATATATATATATATATATATATATATATATATATATATATATATATATATATATATATATATATATATATATATATATATATATATATATATATATATATATATATATATATATATATATATATATATATATATATATATATATATATATATATATATATATATATATATATATATATATATATATATATATATATATATATATATATATATATATATATATATATATATATATATATATATATATATATATATATATATATATATATATATATATATATATATATATATATATATATATATATATATATATATATATATATATATATATATATATATATATATATATATATATATATATATATATATATATATATATATATATATATATATATATATATATATATATATATATATATATATATATATATATATATATATATATATATATATATATATATATATATATATATATATATATATATATATATATATATATATATATATATATATATATATATATATATATATATATATATATATATATATATATATATATATATATATATATATATATATATATATATATATATATATATATATATATATATATATATATATATATATATATATATATATATATATATATATATATATATATATATATATATATATATATATATATATATATATATATATATATATATATATATATATATATATATATATATATATATATATATATATATATATATATATATATATATATATATATATATATATATATATATATATATATATATATATATATATATATATATATATATATATATATATATATATATATATATATCTCGTGGTGGAACATACTCCATTTATTTATCTTTCTATATACTTTTTGGGTTCTATTTCTACTTATGTTGCCATCTTGGTTAACTTACCCAATCCTTTCTCCAATCAAAACCCTCCAACTCACAACTACCCAATTCTACCCAATCCTTACCCAAATCACTTGCAATACATACCCAATTCATTAAACTTACCCAATTTCATTTTCTTTTTCATTTTTTTTATTATACCAATAATTAAAAATCATATAAACATAAATAATACTAAAAACACATAATAAAAACATTTCATAAACTACTAAAATAGATAACTAACTAGAGTCACCGTCGTTGCGGTGAATGTAGCGGTAGGGCTCAGGAGACCCGGCGGCGTCGCCGGGTTGAGGAGAAACGTACTCCTCTCCAGGGTCAGAGTAGTAAGGTACATCCTGACCACCACCCACACTGGATTGCGAGAATACCCCGTGATCTAGCGTCCGGGTCAACGTTGAAGAAGCGGCGCTTAGCTGGAAAATAACTTGATTCAGCCAGTCGATCTTCTGTCGAAGATATACAAGATGCTCACTCTCGGCGTTGTTAGGAGCATAACCCGGGGCAGTAAGTCGGTCGATTACGGTTTGGTAAGCCACTTTGTTCTCAGAAACGGATGAAATCACGTTATTCACATCAGAGAGGTGTTTGGAGTCGTAATTGAGGTGGGTTTGGATGGCCATTTTACAATCACGAAGGTCCATTTTAGTAAGTAAGTTGTGTGTGAAATGGAAATTGGAAGAAGAAGATGGTAATAAGAAATATTGAAGAAGATGGTAAAAAGAAAAAAAAAAAAAAAAAAAAAAAAAAAAAAAAAAAAAAAAAAAAAAAAAAAAAAAAAAAAAAAAAAAAAAAAAAAAAAAAAAAAAAAAAAAAAAAAAAAAAAAAAAAAAAAAAAAAAAAAAAAAAAAAAAAAAAAAAAAAAAAAAAAAAAAAAAAAAAAAAAAAAAAAAAAAAAAAAAAAAAAAAAAAAAAAAAAAAAAAAAAAAAAAAAAAAAAAAAAAAAAAAAAAAAAAAAAAAAAAAAAAAAAAAAAAAAAAAAAAAAAAAAAAAAAAAAAAAAAAAAAAAAAAAAAAAAAAAAAAAAAAAAAAAAAAAAAAAAAAAAAAAAAAAAAAAAAAAAAAAAAAAAAAAAAAAAAAAAAAAAAAAAAAAAAAAAAAAAAAAAAAAAAAAAAAAAAAAAAAAAAAAAAAAAAAAAAAAAAAAAAAAAAAAAAAAAAAAAAAAAAAAAAAAAAAAAAAAAAAAAAAAAAAAAAAAAAAAAAAAAAAAAAAAAAAAAAAAAAAAAAAAAAAAAAAAAAAAAAAAAAAAAAAAAAAAAAAAAAAAAAAAAAAAAAAAAAAAAAAAAAAAAAAAAAAAAAAAAAAAAAAAAAAAAAAAAAAAAAAAAAAAAAAAAAAAAAAAAAAAAAAAAAAAAAAAAAAAAAAAAAAAAAAAAAAAAAAAAAAAAAAAAAAAAAAAAAAAAAAAAAAAAAAAAAAAAAAAAAAAAAAAAAAAAAAAAAAAAAAAAAAAAAAAAAAAAAAAAAAAAAAAAAAAAAAAAAAAAAAAAAAAAAAAAAAAAAAAAAAAAAAAAAAAAAAAAAAAAAAAAAAAAAAAAAATAAATAAATAGTCCCTAACTCGAGAATAGAAAATGGACCCTCGAAAGAATTTTGTTCTCCGCACCGAATGTAACACTCATTTTTAATAATACCAGTTTTTTTAATAAATAAAGACCACACGTGTCAGACAAGGTCTTATTAAGTGAAAACGTATTTAATCATAATGCAAAAAATCCGAAAATATATTTTTTTATGAAATAATTAGCTTGTATATATCTTTTTTGCATAACTATTATGATTATTATTATTATTATTATTATTATTATTATTATTATTATTATTATTATTATTATTATTATTATTATTAGAGCTTCCATATTATTATTATTATTATTATTATTATTATTATTATTATTATTATTATTATTATTATTTTATATTATCATTATTATTATTATTATTATTATTATTATTATTATTATTATTATTATTATTATTATTATTATTATTATTATTATTATTATTATTATTATTATTATTATTATTATTATTATTATTATTATTATTATTATTATTATTATTATTATTATTATTATTATTATTATTATTATTATTATTATTATTATTATTATTATTATTATTATTATTATTATTATTATTATTATTATTATTATTATTATTATTATTATTATTATTATTATTATTATTATTATTATTATTATTATTATTATTATTATTATTATTATTATTATTATTATTATTATTATTATTATTATTATTATTATTATTATTATTATTATTATTATTATTATTATTATTATTAGTTATTATTATTATTATTATTATTATTATTATTATTATTATTATTATTATTATTATTATTATTATTATTATTATTATTATTATTATTATTTGTGTTCATATATAATTGGATAGACCAGATATTTCAATTACCGTTCATGATTTTTACTAGAAATAGTTTAACCGAAATTTTTTATTTTTTGATTATTTATTTAAAGTAAAGGCCTTAAAAAAGTTGGTTTTGTAAATGATTACCAATGGAATATCCATTCAATTTTTAAAACCATGTATGGCTAAGTATACATTGAAATAAATTTAAATTTAAAAACCTAAAACACAATCCCATTTTAACAAACACAACTTTTAATTTTGTGAATGTTAACGTTAGCACTTCAGAAAAGGATATGTAATGTATCACGTTCCTTCATTTTTATTTCACGTTTTTCTTTTCTTTGTATAAAGAGATGAGATGAAAATATTTCATGAAGTAGACTAAAAAATCAACACAAATTTCACATATCATCACACATAATTCACAAGAGATTAAGCTAGAGTATTAATATATTACGAGTTTAAAAGCTACGGTTAAAAATAAATACGGTTAACCTGACACATATATTTCACTCCTTCAAAGTATGCTTATTTATTTATTATTACATTAAGATTAAAATTAAATGACTTCACTTTCCTCCTTTCTTCAATATTTTATCACATCAATCGTATCTTTTCACTTTCCTGTTTTTCTTTCACTTTATTTTATGATTAAACTAATACCAGCTTTTATGCACATGAACACAGCCATACAAAGAAAAAAAATTATTCCTAAATTAACCTATTGGTGTTGCCAGTTGCCACGATCTATTGTTATCACTTGGAGACTTTCAAATGCATTTTATTTTTTGCTCAAAACTAGATTAACTAATTTTGAAGCAAAGCTTTTAAAAGAGTCCGCCGTACGTAAAAAAGAAAAAATTACCATCAATGTTTCGCAAATCGCAACCACCATGTAACATTGTAACCCATATATGATTCAATAATACACATACAGTAAAGTGCATGTGATCAAAGCACATGGAAATGCTTTTTATATATCAGTCCCCCTCTATTCTTGGTATGAAATAATTATTCAAGCTCTTTTTAATTATAACACGACACAAATATTTGGAATATAGGACGAGCCAGCGTCCACTAAAAGCTCAATAGTGATATAAACAACTTGAAAAATACAAAGAAATGTATATTTTACTTTTGTTTACTTATCTGATATAGGGTCACATGGTTCCAAAATGACTTAACGTGCTGAAAGTGACATAATAACAGTGATATGTTGAATTGTTGATAATGAAAGAAATTAGAAATATTACATCACATGTCAAATATATCATTCTTAACGATTAACCACTAGTGGCTCGGTAAGACAAGTAAAACAAATGTTATAGGCCCCTAAGTGTTAAAAGCCTCATCTTTTCGAGTCCATTGCAAATGATTATAAAACTTTATACAATATAGACCTACGTTATCATTTGTCCGACATTGATAATTGTACTAAAAAAACTGTTTAGAATGGATCACTTAAATTGAGTTATTTTCCAATTCAAGTCATTGGGTGATCTAATGAACGACTGGTTAATTAACAAGTCGATTTGATGATATAGATAATGTGGTACATATATGATATATGAACATAATTAGTATAGGTAAAGAATTTATTTATATTGTATGATATTTACGCTAACCGATTTAAACTATAAAGTTTAAAATAATTAACTGACAAATTTATATAACGTATGCATCTTTTCATTTTGTCTTATATTGATTGCCGTAGTAAGAAAAAATTATTCCTAAATTAACCTATTGGTGTTGCCAGTTGCCACGATCTATTGTTATCACTTGGAGACTTTCAAATGCATTTTATTTTTTGCTCAAAACTAGATTAACTAATTTTGAAGCAAAGCTTTTAAAAGAGTCCGCCGTACGTAAAAAAGAAAAAAATTATTCCTAAATTAACCTATTGGTGTTGCCAGTTGCCACGATCTATTGTTATCACTTGGAGACTTTCAAATGCATTTTATTTTTTGCTCAAAACTAGATTAACTAATTTTGAAGCAAAGCTTTTAAAAGAGTCCGCCGTACGTAAAAAAGAAAAAATTACCATCAATGTTTCGCAAATCGCAACCACCATGTAACATTGTAACCCATATATGATTCAATAATACACATACAGTAAAGTGCATGTGATCAAAGCACATGGAAATGCTTTTTATATATCAGTCCCCCTCTATTCTTGGTATGAAATAATTATTCAAGCTCTTTTTAATTATAACACGACACAAATATTTGGAATATAGGACGAGCCAGCGTCCACTAAAAGCTCAATAGTGATATAAACAACTTGAAAAATACAAAGAAATGTATATTTTACTTTTGTTTACTTATCTGATATAGGGTCACATGGTTCCAAAATGACTTAACGTGCTGAAAGTGACATAATAACAGTGATATGTTGAATTGTTGATAATGAAAGAAATTAGAAATATTACATCACATGTCAAATATATCATTCTTAACGATTAACCACTAGTGGCTCGGTAAGACAAGTAAAACAAATGTTATAGGCCCCTAAGTGTTAAAAGCCTCATCTTTTCGAGTCCATTGCAAATGATTATAAAACTTTATACAATATAGACCTACGTTATCATTTGTCCGACATTGATAATTGTACTAAAAAAACTGTTTAGAATGGATCACTTAAATTGAGTTATTTTCCAATTCAAGTCATTGGGTGATCTAATGAACGACTGGTTAATTAACAAGTCGATTTGATGATATAGATAATGTGGTACATATATGATATATGAACATAATTAGTATAGGTAAAGAATTTATTTATATTGTATGATATTTACGCTAACCGATTTAAACTATAAAGTTTAAAATAATTAACTGACAAATTTATATAACGTATGCATCTTTTCATTTTGTCTTATATTGATTGCCGTAGTAGAATAAATTATAATAGATCACTCAAAGGTAATATTATTGTCTCGATTAAGTCATTTTTTTTGGAATTCACCTGATTTTTTCGATTGTGGGAAAATGGCCTCAATTTGAAATTTTGCTTTAGGTCCCCTAACGGCTTGAGCCGCTTATGTGGTTAAAACTTTTGTCTCTAGAAAAATATGTCAAGGGTTCTATCTTATGTCTTGCAAGAACGGATGTCCTTTTCTATGTTATAACATGTAAACAACCTCTCTATATCACTGTGGTAGTAGGGGTAAAATTGTTTATATCTCAACCTCCCCGATACATCATCGAGGTATTAAGACTCAGAAACCCGTAAAAGTCATTGTTTACTTTCTTCTTTTTTTTCATATTCTTGTCAGACTTGATGATTTCTTAAAGAAGACTAATGATATAAGTTATTTGGCAATGATTTAAAAAACTATAAGTCATCGCAATGAAAGAGATTATTGTGTCTATTGTTATTTAAATCTAAAAAGTCTTTAAAAGATTTTTGAAATTGAAGTAGATAAATTTTTGACGGATTGAAGTTATTGGAAAGATAATATGATAAAGTTAGTAAATTATTAGCATTTTTTACATTTTTTTTGCATTGAGGATGCTTTAAATATATGTTGGGTTATTGTTTTCTACGGCCCACATAAAGCTACATCAGATTCTAAAGGCAGGAGGCCTTGTTTGTTTAGGCCTGGCAGCTGGCCTCTTTTGTTAGGCCCGGTTCTGTTAAGTCTAAACTTGGAGAGCAAGTTTTGTTAAACCCTAATTGTAGCCTATATATATCTCTTATCTCTTGTACATGTATTTGTGTGGAAAATCAATAAGAAAACCTCTTTCCCCCCGTGGATTAGTTCACACAGTTTAGTGTGAGATACCACGTTAAATCTCTCGTGTTCTTCCTTGTTATTTCTCTGTTCTTTTCTGGTTATTGTGTGTGTGCAGTTTTATTCCTAACAAGTGGTATCCAGAGCTAGGTTGCATAGAGATCACACATTCACCCAGCTGTCACCCAGATTAGGGTTACAGCCAAGTCCAGCCACCACAATCGTCACCCAGATTAGGGTTCCGGCCAAAACCAGCCACCACAGCCGTCGCCGTCACCCAGAACAGCCTCAATTAGGTCTGATTTAGGCAGAATTAGGTCTGATCAGGTCTGATTTTGGCAGATTAGGGTTCAATTGGGCGAATTAGGGCTTGATTTGGCAGATTGGGGTTTTTTGGGGGTTCGTGAATTAGCAGAAGGAAGAACTAGGTTCCAGGACAGCAGGGGCTGTTTCGGGAGTGTGTTCACAGCAGAAAAACGAAGACTTAGAGGGTGTTCAAGTCTGTTTGTGGCTGTTTTTTGCGGGACTGTTTTGATCAGGTATCTTCAAACCAAGTTTTGTTCTTTCTTTTGTGCCTAGTATAAGAACGGAAAAGCAAGACAGCTTGTTCTTGAGGCATAAGTTATTCCAACCAGAGCAGAATAAGCAGACAGAAAAAATTCATCAAGTAGGAGGCTTTGAACTAGGTCACGCTTAGCTAGAACAAAAAGGGACAGAAGAGGCTCAGTTGCTGTTTCTTTATTATTTGGTTGGTGGTTGTTGAGAAAGAATTTTTGGGTAGTGAAGATCAGATCAAACTTTCAGCACGGTGTGCTGATGTTGAGTTCTTTGCGGGCCTTGATTGGCTTGTTCATGATAAGAGGAGACCGTCGTGTTGCATGAAAAACAGGCAGTAAGGATCCGTCAAAGCAGGTGGCTTTGGATTTGTCTTGTTTAGCAAGGTGAAAGAAAACATGTGGCTTGTTTTCTTGGTCGGTGGAGAAGCTTCTTTGAACAAGCATGATCAGAAGAGGTTGGACATTTTAGGAATCAATGTCCGGAAAATAACAAAGAACTAAACACTACAGAAGACTACAGCTCAGACGAGGCGCTGATTGCAGAGTAGAGAGTAGTGTGGATTCCTGGGTCGTGGATTTCAGTGCTTCATTTAATGCTACCCACAGTAGTGAAGCAATACGGAATCTGAAAGTTGGATTTTGGGAAGGTAAGACGGGCGAACGATGAAGTTCTTGATATGACGAGTAGGGTGGCAGGTTTAAAGACTCCTGTCAGTTCATGGACTTTGAAGGATGTCCAGGTTATTCCAAGTCTGAAAAAAAGCAGTCGATTTTCTCGGGCAGTTGGATGTAGCAGGGGCATGAGGTCAAGTTCGGGAACGGGCAATGGAAGGTTCTCAAGGGAAATCTAGTCGTGGCTCGAGGTAAGCAGGGTTCGCTTTATATGGTCAGTTTATCGTCTGAGGGAGTGACCATCCCAGTTCAGAAGAAAAACAAAATCCGGTTCACAGAATCTCGTGGGCAGAAGAAGGTTTGCTTTGCAGATGGCAAACCCAGAGCTACAGGTCAGATTCAGGTTGAACGTGCTAGGAAAGGTTCAGAGAAACCAGTGAGGGATTTTTTTGACAGTGGGAGCATGGGTGTTGTGCTTCAGTCAGAGCTTCCAGACAGTGGGTTAAGTGAGCCAATATTCCAGCTGTTAAAGTCTCTCCAGTTTATTATCTTCTTTAAAGGAGAGTGTTTGTTCTCGGGATTTCTCAGGATCCGGCAGTTCGTTTCAGTGGGAGCCGGTGACTGATGGGTTGAAGCTCAGTGGGAGCTTTAACGGGCCTTTAGGTTATCTGAAGAGGAGGCCAGGGGGTAAATAGGACGCATTGAAGAACATGATTTAGTTCTTAATACAGATGTACAGAAGAGATTGAAGATGGTGCAGTTCGAGGTCCGAAGACACCAAGTGGGAGATTGTTGGGTTATTGTTGTCTACGGCCCACATAAAGCTACATCAGATTCTAAAGGCAGGAGGCCTTGTTTGTTTAGGCCTGGCAGCTGGCCTCTTTTGTTAGGCCCGGTTCTGTTAAGTCTAAACTTGGAGAGCAAGTTTTGTTAAACCCTAATTGTAGCCTATATATATCTCTTATCTCTTGTACATGTATTTGTGTGGAAAATCAATAAGAAAACCTCTTTCATCCGTGGATTAGTTCACACAGTTTAGTGTGAAATACGACGTTAAATCTCTCGTGTTCTTGCTTGTTATTTCTCTGTTCTTTTCTAGTTTCATTCCTAACAAGATATTCCAATGTGTTGTGGTGTGTGTAACCTTGAATATTAAAGATGCTCTAAAAATACCCAGTATATTACATAGGCGATGGGCCTATATGTGTTGGTTATATTGGGCCCGCAAACCAAAAAGCAAAAAACTAAAAACCAAAATAAAAATAAAAATAGAAGTGAATGGGCAATAGGCTCAAATCAATCATCGAGGCCCTGAATAAAAGGTAAGGTGAGGTGGTGTAGCAAGTTTATGTGTTCACAAAATACCATCTAAGACGAGATGATAAACGTGGCCACTAAAACAAAATCAACTTTATTATTATTACCCTTTTTAATATAATTAGAAACGTCGACCGACATTTTCGCCGAACAGTGGTTCTCCCTAATAGTTACATTGTTCGTTAAAATAATATAAAGATACATTACTTTACTATATATACTAAAACCCGTGCATCGTTTTTGATTCACGGTTTTAATATATATATTAAGTTTTGGGCCAAACTAATTTTTGGGGCACGAAAATGCTTGTTATTAACAACGCCTTTATTAACAACTATTATTTGGTTACGTAATAGTAAACTTAGTAACAATAAACTGTAATTGGTTTTTGTCATGAAGAATTAATAGTTATTATGTTTTTGTTTATTTGTCACAAATATCTATAAAAAATTAACATATTATTTACATAAATAATTTTTTTGAAATTTATTTACATAAATAATTTATTTTCAATTATTTACATAAATAATTTTTTTGAAATTTATTTACATAAATAATTATTTTGCCATTATTTACATAAATAATTTTTTTGAAATTTATTTACATAAATAATTATTTTGCCATTATTTACATAAATAATTTTTTTGAAATTTATTTACATAAATAATTTTTTTGAATTTATTTAATAAATAATTATTATTCAAGTGCTCTTATTTGCATTAATATAATTATTGTTATATCTTATGTTGATATACGAGTGCATTATGACGTCATATCATTGATATCGAAGTTTTTCAGTGCTGATGATGTACATATTATTTTACGGTCAACTATTTTTTAGGATTAGAAAAAAGTTTCAAGGCAAAGTACGAAACCGTATACAAGTGAAATGTCAATGTCTTCCGGGGCAACGTAGGTGGCTTACCTCGTTATAAACCAAAAATTGCAAAACATGTACTGTATAGTACTATAGTCGGTGGGACACCTTAAACCCGACTTAATTACTTAAATGATGTATTTGAAAAACTTAATTACCAAAATGGTGTATTTTCAAAACTATTTATCAAAGTGGTGTTTTTTTCAAGAAAATATTTACCATAATAGTGTTTTATCAATATAATGTTTTTAAAAAAACATTATCCGATATCATACAATAGTATAACGTGATCTAGCAGCCATGTTTCTTTTGTAGGCATACAATGTGAGAAAATAAGCTTTCAAGTACGCTCTTGATCTTTTGCGAAAGCTTTTTTCACAATATCTTCTTGACTAACAAAATCACTCTCCCTCATATTTTTATAAATTTTTTATGATTAATTAGCTATCAATCCCCTGATCCACTTCAGTTTCTATATCAGGTTGCAACACTTGAAAATAGAGAAAATTCACAAGTGGTACAAAATAACTACGTTATGACACATTGTATGCCTACGAAAGAAACAAGGCAGCTAAATGCAACTCAAAAAAGTTATATTATTATAGGATAATATTTTTTCTAAAACACCATATTGATAAAACACCACTTTGATAAAAAAAATTTTTTAAAAAGCACCACTTTGTTAAATATTTTTGAAAATACACCATTTTAGTAATTAAGTTTTCCAAATACACCATATTGGTAATTTACTCCCTTAAACCCCGTATGGCATTTTATTACGTCATTGGTTACCCTATAAAATAGCAAAAAAAACCCTAAACTTGACACTTTTTTCACTTTTCGTCCCCGAGATAACGGTGTTAGAATTTTTCCGTTAAGATTGCCAACATTCGTTAGTTTTTTTGTTCACTTTTCGTCCTTTCTTTTTTTTTCACTTTTTTTTTTGAAAATGTCAAAACTGCTCAGCGATGTAGAAATCGTACACGAGTAGGCAACGAATCTTAAAAGAAACTATTAAATGAGTAGGGTTAGTATCAAATAATACATAGAAAGCACGGATATCTATGAACACATGACAATTTATTGAACGAGACAATTACATAAAGGTACAATTAACACGATGAATAAATAAAGTTAAACACATAATATGTCATCTCTACCAATGTACTAAAATACGTTTGGGGTTTTCTTTAAGTGACGCGTGACACTATATTAAAACGACGTATGTCTCTTTTAGGTTATACTTATTTTTAAAAAAAATTTCTTTTATGATAACATTAATAAACAATAAATATTCATACTTTTAGTATTATTAAAATTAAAATTATATTATTATAATCATATCTAATTAAATATATATACGTAAATTATTTTCAAACATTTTCGATTAATGAACTTTATAAATCATCAAACCAACCCACAGTTATACTATAATGCTTTTCTTAAGTATATTGTGTCATCTAAATTTCAATAAATATATTTTGTTAAGTATAAATATATCTAAAAAAATTGTAATATGTCTCTTATTCTACTTTTAAATACGGTTTATACAACATTGGGCAGTTTTGGAATTATTAAAATGGAAAAAAAAAGTGTAAAAAATGGGTTGGACGAAAAGTGAACAAAAAACTAACGAATGTTGGCAATCTTAACGGAGAAAAACTAACACCGTTATCGCGGGGACGAAAAGTGAAAAAAGTGCAAGTTTAAGGTTTTTTTTGCTATTTTTTCACTTTAAGGACGAAAAGCGCAAAACGTGCAAAGTTTAGGGACGAAAAATGTAATTTTCCCTAATAATAATGACTTTAGACAATTGTCCAACAAAAATGCTAAACTATTTATACTTTGTACTGTTTATGATATGGGGATGGTTATATAAGACTGTTAGGTACCTAAGTTTGTGGAACACTCACACTATTTTTTAATCCATAAAATTCATGAGGCCCAAACATTTATTCATTAAACAAAAAATATCAAAAAAATAGTATGTAGAGGGTTTCACGCCTAACCTTAAGTGTCGGACAACCTTATATTCACCTTTCTCTTATGATATATACTATGAAATATAACCAAGTAACCGGGAGCACGGGTGTAGTTAAGATAATTGCTTAGCAAGCAATTGACCCGAGTTTGACTCTCGGCAAGCACATTCCGTTAATTTTTTTCTATTATTATTTTTTCTTATAATTATGTAAGAAGTCTTAAATGTTTTAGGCTTTAGCTCAAGACATAGGAAAGACATTTAAAGGAATTTCACAAATAAAGTCCTCCAGTGAAGCAGGTTTGAGTCCTACAGAAGGGGCAAGGTTTTATCCCAACTAAATGTCGTGCCTTCGGACGATTTAGTTGGGGTTTTTTCCTCCTAATAGGTATTGAGGGTGAGGGGCTCTCTAGCGCGGACCCGGTTAAGACAACGTAAGCTAGATCCCCTGTTGCGAGCAAATAATCTACACCTTTCAAAAAAAAAAGTTAATCTCAATAGTCTTTAAACGCAATATCCTCTCTTGTTATATAATATTATTATGAATTTATGATACAATCAGGCATATTATGTAAGTGACTAAGTGCTTATGTGGATATTGAAAAATTACTTATTAGGCCTATCATCTTGCAACAAGGAATCATTGAAGTCCTACTCCTGATTAACCACACCCCTGACAAGCAGTACAAAAAATTAAGCATTACCGAAGTCATTATTTGAGTTAGATGATTTTGGTCATTGATCTTTCTATTATGGTCGGGCCGGGTCGGGTAATACTTTCCAAATTTAGGTGTTGCATCACATACCTAATTGTTATATATTGCTTTTTTTATAATTTGGACATGAGACTCATCTTTTCTTATATACAAGACATAAGTTACAAATGGTTTGTTCATATATAATCAAAATGGGATCACTTTTATGTTTTATTTTGTCAAATGTAACATGTCTATAAAAGAGAGAAGTTACAAATGTTCAATTTTACTACTACTAGCACACTAGCAATGTACGTAAGTATGTGGTATTATATTCTTGCATTATTTTATTTGTTCTTCTGGGCATTTGAATACACAATATTATAGTTACTCGTACTAGACTACGTACAAGCCTTTTGTTACTATTCTTATCTTTTATTTTGTCAAATACTAATATGTCTTTAATCCTACATTAATTGGTAGCTAAATCATAATCTAAAATTACTTTCTGTATATTTCAAGTTTTTTTTTTCCCCCAAAAAGACAAAAAATGTTTTATAATGTACGATGATATAGTTTAAGTATATATCGTAAACTATGATTATGAAGCAACTGATAGACAGTAGTATTTAAACATAATTATAAAATGATAGCTCAATACGTACGTACGTGTTACATTGATTTGAAATGTCCACACCAAAGAATCCAAAACTTTGTGGGATCATAGACACAGAGGCAAGATGGTCCATCATATGAGATGCACTTTTATTGGAAAAATGATGCACATGTGATTCATAAAGTATATATAGTACTCGTACCCCCCCCCCCCCCCCCCCCCCCCCCCCCCCCCCCCCCCCCCCCTCCCCCCCCGTACTAGTTTATATACCCGTCTATTAGACCATTCTACCGTAATTATTAGAGTATCTGTTGTCTCAAAAGAATTGTCATACTTACGTAAACTTTTCCACATTACCTCTAGCAGATACAACTGTTTATCAAAAAATGTTAATATCAATCTTAGTTCATTGCTTTTTTTCTTTCTTTTTTTATTACCCTTTGTCCCATATTAAAGGTCTACATTTTACTTGTTAAGTATTCTGTATTCAACTTTGATCGTAATAATTTTGGTATGTATTATACAACAATTCATATAAAATATATGTTAAGATTGAGTTTTAAGTATATTTTTCATTGATATAACTTTTATCAACTACTATATAACACGAACAAAAATATATATGATCAAAGTTAGAGAAAAAAGGCTTAACAAGTCGAAATTGAACATTTAATATGGAACGTCTAACTATTTTTATTTTTCCTAAACTATCCATTTACCAGTTATTACTCAGCATTTTACCTATTATACCCTTAGATAATTTCCACTATTATTAATTTTCAAGTTAATAGTGAATCAAATGTGAAGACAAACATTTTGGGGGTGTTTGGAAATACGTTTTGGCGTGATTATGTGATTATTACATTTGTAAAACGCAAATAATCAGAAAAACTGTTTGACTGAAAAAGTGATTATTTGCGTTTTCATAAAGTGAAAACACAGTTTTGAAAAAGCATGTAATGACATGTTTTTTCAAAACCCAGTTTTCAAAACGCAAAATCCATTTTAACAACGCAACCCCAAACTTTATCAATCTTTATCTTCTTTATATATCATCTATTTCCTTAAATTAATTTAATTTTTTTAGATTTAAAAAGTGAAACGCGCGAGAGTTAAACTCCGACCCAATAACATTTGTTTTTTTTTTTTAATGGGTCAGTGAAATGAGATCGAGTTAATAGCAGGGGTGTAACAGGGTGTTGGGGGTGGAGCACCCATGATATGATGAACAAAATACATTAACCCACATTTATTTTCCTCTGACAAAATTGCTAGCTTGACACTAACGTTACATTACACGGTTGTTTTATTTATATTCATTTGAATTGAACCACAAACATATGTATTTTTTAAAAAACCTTTTTTGTTTTCTCGATCGCCATCATTCATATATCGATCACAATATGACTAGTACTTTTTTTCCTTCACGATATATGTCAAGTACCAAAGAAATCCCTCTACAAATCCATGGATGGTTACGTATCCACAAAGATGGTCGATGCGAAAGATTAGTAGGAAATGACATTATCCCTCCGGGTATGGATCCATTAACCGGAGTCCAATCCAAAGATATCATTATCTCACCCAACGTTTCTATAAGGCTTTACATTCCAAAAACCTCTAACATAAATCGAAAACTTCCTACCTTGATTTACTATCACGGTGGCGGTTTCGTGACAGAATGTGCCGGTTCCTCAACGTATCATCCGACATTGAACTTAATTAGTTCAGAAACCAACATGGTCGCAATCTCGGTTAATTATAGATTGGCACCGGAACATCTTATTCCAATTGCGTACGAAGATGCATGGGAAGCAATCAAATGGGTGGCCATGCATTTAAGGAGAAAAGGTCACGAGTCGTGGCTAAACGACTACGCGGATCTTCATAATGTGTATTTATGTGGAGATAGTGTAGGTGCAAATATTGCTCATAATATGGCTATACGGGCCGGGCTAGAGTTAGACCCATGTAAGGTTGTAAAACTAGAGGGCCTTATATTACTCCATCCATTTTTTGGTGGAAAAGAACCTATTGGATCCGAGTTTAATAAACATCAACAAAACAAGGCGTTTGTGGATCATTTGTGGATGTTAGCTAACCATGTTGGGGTCGACGGGCTGGATGACCCGTTGTTTAACCCGTCTAGAAACCCGAATATACCGAGTTTGGGTTGCTCAAAGATACTTGTTTGTGTTGGAGAGAAGGATGGGTTAAGGGATAGGGGATTGAATTACAAAAAAGTAGTTGAAATGAGTGGGTGGAAAGGGGTTGTGAAGGTATTTGAGAGTAAAGGTGCAGGGCATGTGTTTTTTTTGCATAATAGATTATGTAAGAATGCTTCTATATTGCGCAAAAACATATGTAGCTTTGTCAATCCGATTCGTAGCAAGTCATAAAATATTAAAGATTGCTAAAGAAATACGTATCTTGAAGTTTTTCAGCTAGAATGGTATGATTTGTGATTTAAAAAAATGCCAAATATTTCGAGATTACAATGACAATGTTGGAAGATTCAATTTTATGTATTTGATGAATATTAGAATGTATTGCATATATAGATTAACCTGTTCTCTATTCAACATTTTGTATTGAGAGACTAGAGTGCATTTTGTATCAAGAGACTAGGGTGTCCTAAGGTATTTTTGTAATACGGCACTATTCTTCAATCATGATGAAATAGTTTTTAACTTTTTAATTTACAATAGCATATTATGATATCAATTAAATTATGAGTCTTAACAATAACATAGTATATAGTATATGGAATGACCCAATAAATATACTGTATATGTATGAAATTTAAGTAAATCTGTTTATTTGTTTTAAAAAAAATGTTTGAAAATGTCATCAGCAGGTGGTTAATTAGTTAAGCCTCTAACTTATTTATCTTTTGGTTGGTAACTATATAGATAATAGTTATTTTTATTGATTCACCAACCGCTAGTAATTGAGTATAGTAATTGATATTTACTTTGTATTAACCACCAACATTTGCTGGAGAAAAAATTAAACAACGTACACCAACCTATCTATACATCTATCATGGGCTCATCGCATAGCTAATAGCCAATATCAAATCAACTGTTGGCGTACAACTTCTAAAATTTGCATAAAATTTATTCTACTCGCTCAAACGGTAGACATTAATTTTATATATATTAGGCAAAAAAAAGAAAGAAAAAAAAACTCATACGGTCACTCCTTATATATGGTGTGATGTATGTATGGGTTGCAACAGAGGCGGATCCAGGAATTCATATTAGTGGGGGCAAAAAAGTTCCTTCAAAATTGAAAGAAATTATCATTAATGTTGCGACGAACGATAACGGATGAAAATTTTAGGCGAGGGCATCATGATAAAACTTAAGTTTCAAAAAGAAAAGCTACACTAATTAGATGAAATATTTGGGCTGCTATAGGGGGCATTACCCCCCGGTACCTTTGCTTTACATCCGCCCCTGGGTTGCAAAGCAAGTTTTCAAAGGGCGAGTATTTCTTGTAGGTAAATTGGACTATAACCCATTCTAAAACTAGGACTGTATATAAGCACATGGATTTTCTTCTAGTATATAAACTTACATGAAGTTTTTTCTTTCTTTTTCTACTTTCTAAAATGGATCAAGTTCAAGCATCCAGATATATTATTTATTATTTTTGAACAACGAGTTAGTATTTACATTCGAGACACCACAGTGACATCCAATTAGACAGTATGCGAGCTCGAAATCACGCATGTCTGGGATGAAACCCAAGACTCTCGAAAACCCCCCCCCCCCCTAATAATCCACTCCTACAAATGTAAAATGAGATTCGAACCCTGGTGGAATTTTCCCCAAGGTCTAATATTGGTCCTAAATTATTCTGAAAGTTTTTAAAACCAAAAATTTTTGATTTTGGGTCGTCGAGTTGTTTGATCTTATTAACATCATGTTTTTGAGATTTTTCAGGGCAGGGAAAAAAATCCATATGATGTTAAAAAAAGTTGGCTTATTGTTTTTTTTTTTACAAGATGAAAATAAAATGTATTGATATAATTCGAAAGGATTTTTCAGTTAATTGTAACATCCCAAACTTTTCTTTACTAGTTGACTAATGCCGTTAAGTCAATATTGTGTGTGTCGTTAAGTCTATTTTAGATTTAATGTTTATATGTAGCTAATGTGTGTTATGTGTGAGGCTTGTAAGCCTAAATGTTAATGTAGTATAAATGTGTGTAATATGAAGATCAATGTCTATGTAGTGACATTTAATGAAGGATTAATGATGTATATGGTTAATAAAGTAGTTTGTGACCAATAATGAAGGATTAGGAAGCTTAGGGGCTAGTTTTGTCATGTGTGCAAAGTTAAAAACGGGTTTAGAGGCTTAGGGGTTGTCATTAGAGAGCCATTATGCAGATTTTCTTCCTCCTAAACAAGCCCTAGCTGATCCCTTCCCTTCCCCTCAAGTTTCTCGCTAGATCTATTCGTTTTGGAGCCAAATCGATCGTGCATTGCTTAGATCTTGGATCTTTATCACCTAATACAGGTAATATAGGTGTTCCTCTTTTGAGATATGATTGTTTGAGTCTTATATTAGTCTTAATCCAGGCCATAAGGGTTTGGGTTGGGTTATTAGATTAAACGTTCACCGATTTCATGTTATTTGGGTGATTAAACGATTGATTTATGATGTAAAGGATTAAAGGATTAATAGGATGGTTAAAGATGATGAAAGTGCAATTAAAAAGGGTTAATTTTAGGCCCCAGGTTGGATTTGGGGTATGGGTTCGTATGGAAATCGTTTGATCAAAGAACAAAAATTGGTTTGCTGGTCTGCACCCCAGGTGCGGCGCACCAAAGGAGTGGTGCGGCGCACCACAGCCCAGTTTGGGTTTTTGGTGAACCCCGATATGCGACGCACCAAGGGCTGGTGCGGCGCACCTGGTCTTAATCTAAATTCCCTGGAAGATTGGTGCGACGCACCAAAGGGTAGGTGCGGCGCACCCATTGTTGATAGAATTTCCCTGGAGGATTGGTGCGACGCACCACATGGAAGGTGCGGCGCACCACATGTCCAGATTTCACAAAATGTGTCGTTTAGCTTATATTTCGATCTTATACTTGTTCTAGGTTATTGGAGACACCTAGTCATCGTTGTATTGTGCTTGTAGCTTGTTGTTAAGCTGTATCAAGGTAAGATACACTACTTTTGTCACGCTGAGGGTTCAACAAGCAAAGGTTTCATACTTATAACTTCCTAACGGTAACTTATGATATATGTGGGTATCTCGGGTTACACGGGAGGTATTATGGGATATGTAGTTGACCATGAGACCTGAAATGCAGACCTTAATGTAGTGAAATGAAGTATTGTTCAATGTAGGGTATTGTTATGCAGTTTATGTAGATTTATGAAGTGTCTTATTATGTGTGAAATGTAGAAATGAAGTTGTTGTGTGACATATGCATACTACATGGCTTGTACACCTAGCTCACTAGACTTGGTAGGTTGCCATGTCACTTGCACGTTTAAGGGCCCAAACGAAATGAAGGTAATGTGTGATTATGTTTAGGTTATGTGTGTTTCCTAAACTATTATGTGTGGGATCGAGCTCGTAAATATTATGCAGGGAAAGTGTTAAGCTTAACCCGTACAAGTCTTAGCCGGACGAGTACGTTGACGTAGTTGTTGCTTGGGTGGCTCCTTGCAACATGGTCTTTATAATGCAGGGCGAGTAATACGAGGGGTTTGACCAACCTCCACATACGGATTACTCTTGGATTGGCTTGCCATTCCTTAACGACGTACGATGATTAGTCTTTTGGTTGATCATCTAGTCGGGTGTGATGCAGGGCACACTTATATGCAGATAACGAAGATATGTGTGACAATGTGTGAACTAATGCAGGATAGGCACACTTAGGATGATTATCCTAATTGAATTGAAGTTGATATGCAGTTATGTGTGTTGTGTGTTGTGCCTAATGAGTTTGTCTATTAATGAAGAAATGTTTTAATTGGACAAATGCTTTTAAATTAAGTGTGATCTTACTTAGCTATTCTTATAGCTAACACTTGTTTCTTTAATGTGGTTGTTCCCTCAGGTTTAGCTTGATGGACTAGTGACGCAGGACTTATGAGCTTGGGTAGATGCAATGAAGGAGCCTTAGCTACCCATAGTTGCTTATTATGGAGACTTTTGATTACATTTCATTTTGACGTCGAATATATGTAATAATGTGTGAACGGTTGTTTAATGTTGGGCAACCGTTGGGTTTTCATTTGAACTATTGTTTGATATGGCGTGTAACACCAACTAAATGCAGAAACCGACATGTTTTTATCGGTTTTGACTTTTACAGTCTTTACTTCCGCAATTTAACACCGTTAGGTGAAAGATTTTTGAAAACCCATATTTTTAAACGTCGGGTGTTACAAGTTGGTATCAAAGCATTGGTTTAAGTGAACCAAAATTCGACTTATGCCGTAGGATTTTGGACTTAGACCGATGAGAAGTAGGTTAGGCTTAAGTAGGATGCCTAGCTAATGAGGTGGAATGCTCTAGGACGGGTTGGGGAGTGAGTGAGAGTGTGATTTAAGGCTTGTTTATTGTGTGTGATAATGTAGTTATATGTAGTAGAGCCTTAACATATGTAGTCACTCTTTAACTCTTGCTAACCGTCGTCGTTACTTTGTAGAGTTAATGGCAAACACTAGAGCTAGTAACCAGAGAGCAGGAGGAAATGGTGGTGGTATTCCTCCTAATGGAAACGGTGCTGGAAATGAAGTAGAGCAAAGGCCACCCCGTGCACAAAATCGCCGTCTTGGTGATCCACCAACCGCCTCTGAAGTAGATAGGGCAAACCCGGTAATAGAGCAGGTTCCCAATCAAGCCCAATTACATGAAGAATTGAGAGCTATCCGAGCTCTCTTAATGAGAAATGAAGAGGAGTTAGCTCAATTGAGGGCTGAAAGAAATGCAGAAAGGATTGGGAGTGAACAAAGGGGTGAGCATTCGGAAGGGAATTACTCAAATCCCTCCCAAAGTGCTGAACCATCCATGGCAGCCGTGGGTGTTAATGGAGTTAATGGTGTAGGACTTGGAGTTGTTAATGCACCTCGTGTTAATAACTTCAAATATGAAAGTTTTCAGAAATGTGGTGCCAAGGAGTTTGATGGTACCCAAAATGCAGTGGGTGCTATGGAGTGGATCGAGGACATTGAGGTAGTTTTTGCATCTTGCTATTGTCCGGATGACATGAAGGTTTTGTGTGCTAGTAGGATGTTGAAGAAGAATGCCCGTAATTGGTGGAGGGCTACTACAGTGTCTATGGCTCCTGAGGTACTTGCAGTTATGCCTTGGGGAACTTTTAAGGAGAAGTTTCTAGAGGAGTATGTGGGAACGCGTGAGTTAAGGTTGATTGAAAAGGAGTTTAGATCGTTGGTTGCTAAACCCGGTGCAATTTCTGAATATGCACACTCGTTTATGGAGAAGTTGAAGTTTGTTGGACACTTGGTTCGAAGGCAGGAGGACCAAATCGAGGCTTATTGTGATGGTCTCCCCGTTAGTTATCGTGGACTATGTAGGCAGCATGTGACTTTGTCGGCGGCTATTAAGGAGTCAAAGAGGTTGGATGATGACTTCAAGAGTGAGAAAGTTGTGGAGAAAGTTGATGACAAGAAAGCAGGGTTCAAAAGAAGGTCAAATTGGTCATCTAATAACAATAGCAATAATAATAAGAAGTTTCGTGGGAATTCTAGCTCAAGTGGTGACAAAGATAAAAAGAAGAATGGGTCTTGGTGTGCTTTTTGCAAGAGTGTTCATGAAGGCCAATGTTCTGACAAGACAAGAAGGTGTCATAAGTGTGGAAAGTCGGGACATCTTGCAACAGAATGTAGGGACAAGGTTCGTTGCTACAAGTGTCAAGAAACGGGTCATCTTATTGCCGATTGCCCACAAATGAAGAATGACGGGAAGAAAGCAGCCACTTCAGCAACAAAAGTGAGAGCCTTGCAGATGACTGTTGATGATGCTAAGAACAACGACGAGGTGGTAAGTGGTACTTTCCTTGTTAATTCAAAACCTGCCTCTGTTTTATTTGATTCAGGTGCAAATAGGTCGTTTGTGTCTACTTTATTTGCTCCTAAGCTAGGAAGAGTCACTACCCCTTTAGATTGCTCGATAGAGGTGGAAATTGCTAATGGTACGGTTAGTGATATACGTGTGGGATATGATGATTGTGACATTGAGATTGAAGGTCGTTTGTTTCCAGTCCAATTATTGCCTACTACCTTAGCCGGTTTTGATGTAGTGATTGGTATGGATTGGTTGTCTAGAAATGAAGCTAGTATTTTGTGTTCCAAAAGATTATTCGGTTTCCTACATCCGATGGTAATGTGGTAACGGTTTATGGGGATAAGAAGAGAGGGGGAATAAAGATCATTAGTATGATGAAGGCTATTAAATGTATAAGGAAGAATAAGAGTCATTTCTTGGCCTATGTTATTGATGTGAGAAAGGAGAAGCCTTCTATTGCTAGTGTTGATGTAGTATCCGATTTTCCGATGTGTTTCCCGAAGATCTTCCCGGTATTCCTCCCGACCGTGAAGTTACTTTTCAGATAGATCTTATTCCCGGTGCTACACCTGTTGCTAAAGCACCTTACCGATTAGCTCCTACAGAAATGAAAGAGTTAATGTCCCAACTTCAGGAGTTACTTGACAAAGGTTTCATACAACCTAGTTCCTCGCCTTGGGGAGCTCCGGTTCTCTTTGTTAAAAAGAAGGATGGATCTATGCGCATGTGCATAGACTACCGTGAGTTGAATAAGCGAACGGTTAAGAATAAATATCCTCTCCCGCGAATTGATGATCTCTTTGATCAACTACATGGTGCTTCATATTTTTCAAAGATAGATTTGCGGTCCGGTTATCATCAATTGAAGGTTAAGAAGGAGGATGTAGCAAAGACAGCTTTCCGGACTAGATATGGTCATTATGAGTTCTTGGTCATGCCATTTGGGTTGACTAATGCTCCAGCCGCGTTTATGGATTTAATGAATCGGGTATGTCGTCCCTTTCTAGATCATTTTGTTATTGTGTTTATTGACGATATTTTGATATATTCTAAGTCAGAAGATGAGCACCGTGAGCACTTGAAAGCAGTTTTGGAGGTGTTGAGGGAGAAGAAGTTGTATGCCAAGTTTTCTAAATGTGAGTTTTGGCTTCGAGAGGTGCAATTTCTTGGTCATGTTATCTCATCAGAAGGTATTAAAGTAGATCCTTCAAAGATTGAAGCTGTTTCAAAGTGGGAGCAGCCAAAGACTCCTACTGAGATTAAAAGTTTTCTTGGTTTGGCTGGATATTATAGAAGGTTCATTCAGGATTTCTCCCGAATAGCCAAGCCTATGACTGAACTAACGAAGAAAGGAGTAAAGTTTGAGTGGACCGATAAGCAGGAGAATGCATTTCAAACGTTGAAGAAGAAGTTGTGTGAAGCTCCTATACTTGCCTTACCTGAAGGTACCGATGATTTGATTGTGTATAGTGATGCATCTATCACGGGTTTGGGTTGTGTACTGATGCAGAGGGACAAGGTGATCGCCTATGCTTCCCGCCAGTTGAAACCACATGAGAAGAATTACCCTACCCATGATCTTGAATTGGCCGCAGTTGTATTTGCATTAAAATTGTGGAGACATTACCTTTATGGTACAAAATGCACTTTGTTTACCGATCATAAAAGTTTGCAGTATGTCTTTAATCAAAAGGAGATGAACGTGAGACAAAGGAGGTGGATGGAATTACTTAAGGATTATGATTGTGAGATCAAATACCATCCGGGTAAAGCCAATGTAGTGGCGGATGCACTAAGTAGGAAGGTGCAAAGTTCTTCTTGTAGGTTGATGAGCATGCAAGTTCAAGCCAAGTCGGGGCTACTTGATCGAATTAAAGAAGCACAAGTGAGGGCATTGATGAAGGATAACATTGACAATGAAAGTATTGGAAAGAAGAAACGTCTTGTGATGGAGACTAATAGCCGTGGGTTCAAAACATACAAGGGTCGAATTTGGGTGCCATTGCTTGGTGGTAACCGAGAATTGATCCTTGAGGAAGCCCATAGAAGTAGATATTCGGTTCATCCCGGTGTCACCAAAATGTATGCAGATTTGAAGCCGATTTATTGGTGGCCGGATATTAAAGGAGAAGTAGCTCATTTTGTAGCAAAGTGTTTGACGTGTGCACGTGTGAAAACGGACCATCAAAAGCCGTATGGTTTGTTGCATCAACTAGACATTCCCGAGTGGAAATGGGATCATATTACCATGGACTTTGTAACGAAGCTACCTAAAACGCCGAAAGGGAATGATATGATATGGGTAATTGTAGATAGATTGACGAAGAGTGCTCATTTTCTAGCTACCCGACAAGATGTGCCTTTAACGAAGATGGCAAAGATGTATATTGATGAAGTAGTTGTGAAACATGGAGTTCCTTTATCTATTGTTTCGGATCGAGACTCGAGGTTTGTGTCAAACTTTTGGAAGGGTCTCCAACGGGAGTTGGGTAGTAGAATAAATTTGAGTACCGCCTATCATCCCCAAACCGATGGGCAAAGTGAGAGAACCATTCAAACCTTGGAGGATATGTTGAGAACGTGTGTACTTGAATACGGTGGAGCATGGGATGATCATTTAAGGATGATTGAGTTTGCTTACAACAATAGTCACCATGCAAGCATTGGAATGCCACCATTTGAGATGTTATATGGAAGAAGGTGTAGGACCCCAAGTTGTTGGATGGAGCCCGGTGAAAAGCAGTTGACCGGTCCCGAAATTATTGAAATTACCTCTGAAAAGGTTAATGTAGCTAAAGAAGCTTTGCGTGTGGCAAGAGAAAGGCAGAAAACTTATGCAGATAAGAAAAGGAGACCGATTGAGTTTAATGTTGGTGATTTAGTGATGCTGAAAGTATCACCTTGGAAAGGAGTTATTCGATTTGGAAAGAAGGGAAAGTTGAGTCCACGTTTCATTGGACCTTTTAAAGTTGTGAAACGCATTAAAGACGTGGCATATCAGTTGGAATTACCTCCAGAATTGGATGGAATTCACAACACTTTCCATGTATCCTACTTGAGGAAATGTTTAGCTGAGGAGTCAAGTGTGATTCCTATTAAAGACGTGAGTATTGACCCAATGAAGAGAATAGTAGACGAACCAGTAGCGATACTTGGAAGAAAGCAAAAGAAGTTACGCTGAAAAGTGATTGACCTCGTGTTGATAAAGTGGAAGCATAACCATGGAGAAAGCTTAACGTGGGAAACTGAAGCAGTAATGAAGGAAAAGTATCCTGAGTTGTTCCTTAATGAAGAGATTCCGGGGACGGAATCCTCTTAAGGGGGAGGTAATTGTAACATCCCAAACTTTTCTTTACTAGTTGACTAATGCCGTTAAGTCAATATTGTGTGTGTCGTTAAGTCTATTTTAGATTTAATGTTTATATGTAGCTAATGTGTGTTATGTGTGAGGCTTGTAAGCCTAAATGTTAATGTAGTATAAATGTGTGTAATATGAAGATCAATGTCTATGTAGTGACATTTAATGAAGGATTAATGATGTATATGGTTAATAAAGTAGTTTGTGACCAATAATGAAGGATTAGGAAGCTTAGGGGCTAGTTTTGACATGTGTGCAAAGTTAAAAACGGGTTTAGAGGCTTAGGGGTTGTCATTAGAGAGCCATTATGCAGATTTTCTTCCTCCTAAACAAGCCCTAGCTGATCCCTTCCCTTCCCCTCAAGTTTCTCGCTAGATCTATTCGTTTTGGAGCCAAATCGATCGTGCATTGCTTAGATCTTGGATCTTTATCACCTAATACAGGTAATATAGGTGTTCCTCTTTTGAGATATGATTGTTTGAGTCTTATATTAGTCTTAATCCAGGCCATAAGGGTTTGGGTTGGGTTATTAGATTAAACGTTCACCGATTTCATGTTATTTGGGTGATTAAACGATTGATTTATGATGTAAAGGATTAAAGGATTAATAGGATGGTTAAAGATGATGAAAGTGCAATTAAAAAGGGTTAATTTTAGGTCCCCAGGTTGGATTTGGGGTATGGGTTCGTATGGAAATCGTTTGATCAAAGAACAAAAATTGGTTTGCTGGTCTGCACCCCAGGTGCGGCGCACCAAAGGAGTGGTGCGGCGCACCACAGCCCAGTTTGGGTTTTTGGTGAACCCCGATATGCGACGCACCAAGGGCTGGTGCGGCGCACCTGGTCTTAATCTAAATTCCCTGGAAGATTGGTGCGACGCACCAAAGGGTAGGTGCGGCGCACCCATTGTTGATAGAATTTCCCTGGAGGATTGGTGCGACGCACCACATGGAAGGTGCGGCGCACCACATGTCCAGATTTCACAAAATGTGTCGTTTAGCTTATATTTCGATCTTATACTTGTTCTAGGTTATTGGAGACACCTAGTCATCGTTGTATTGTGCTTGTAGCTTGTTGTTAAGCTGTATCAAGGTAAGATACACTACTTTTGTCACGCTGAGGGTTCAACAAGCAAAGGTTTCATACTTATAACTTCCTTAACGGTAACTTATGATATATGTGGGTATCTCGGGTTACACGGGAGGTATTATGGGATATGTAGTTGACCATGAGACCTGAAATGCAGACCTTAATGTAGTGAAATGAAGTATTGTTCAATGTAGGGTATTGTTATGCAGTTTATGTAGATTTATGAAGTGTCTTATTATGTGTGAAATGTAGAAATGAAGTTGTTGTGTGACATATGCATACTACATGGCTTGTACACCTAGCTCACTAGACTTGGTAGGTTGCCATGTCACTTGCACGTTTAAGGGCCCAAACGAAATGAAGGTAATGTGTGATTATGTTTAGGTTATGTGTGTTTCCTAAACTATTATGTGTGGGATCGAGCTCGTAAATATTATGCAGGGAAAGTGTTAAGCTTAACCCGTACAAGTCTTAGCCGGACGAGTACGTTGACGTAGTTGTTGCTTGGGTGGCTCCTTGCAACATGGTCTTTATAATGCAGGGCGAGTAATACGAGGGGTTTGACCAACCTCCACATACGGATTACTCTTGGATTGGCTTGCCATTCCTTAACGACGTACGATGATTAGTCTTTTGGTTGATCATCTAGTCGGGTGTGATGCAGGGCACACTTATATGCAGATAACGAAGATATGTGTGACAATGTGTGAACTAATGCAGGATAGGCACACTTAGGATGATTATCCTAATTGAATTGAAGTTGATATGCAGTTATGTGTGTTGTGTGTTGTGCCTAATGAGTTTGTCTATTAATGAAGAAATGTTTTAATTGGACAAATGCTTTTAAATTAAGTGTGATCTTACTTAGCTATTCTTATAGCTAACACTTGTTTCTTTAATGTGGTTGTTCCCTCAGGTTTAGCTTGATGGACTAGTGACGCAGGACTTATGAGCTTGGGTAGATGCAATGAAGGAGCCTTAGCTACCCATAGTTGCTTATTATGGAGACTTTTGATTACATTTCATTTTGACGTCGAATATATGTAATAATGTGTGAACGGTTGTTTAATGTTGGACAACCGTTGGGTTTTCATTTGAACTATTGTTTGATATGGCGTGTAACACCAACTAAATGCAGAAACCGACATGTTTTTATCGGTTTTGACTTTTACAGTCTTTACTTCCGCAATTTAACACCGTTAGGTGAAAGATTTTTGAAAACCCATATTTTTAAACGTCGGGTGTTACAGTTTTGGTCTAATTTTCTCTCATATTTTGGATGATTTGAAAAAATTATATCTTTTCTTTTTAGCTCAATAATAGAAGGGCGTAAAATTTGAAATTTAAAATTTTAGAAAATTAACTTTTATTTCGCGATGACTATTAGCAAATGTCAAGGACAAACATTGTTAGATGTTGGATTGTATCTTTAAAATCCGGTTTTAGTCATGGTCAATTATTTGTCGACCTTTCAAGAGTTAAGAACAATAAAGGTTTGAAGGTTTTACAATTGGACACTACAACTAACGTGGTTTTTATAGAAGTATTTGCAGATCTCTAATTACAGTTGAATTATATATTATCTAATGGTTTTGTTTATCTTTTTTGGTTTCTATTTTTGTGTCATATTTACTTTATGGTATTAAAAAAATTCATAGACTTTTGCCTTTTATATAAAGTCTACATATGTTACATCTTGACATACTATTATTACAAACACTATTTTCTTACCCGTGCATTATACCGGTTTAATTTAGTTATAATATATACTAAATTACTAATATATTAAAACAGGATTGAAAGATTTTTTAAGCAACATGTGGCGTAATTTTTTATTGACAAATGTCTTTCTAATTTATCTTTTATTTAAAACAGTTTTTATCTTTAGATTTATGATAAGCTTTACCTAATCTCTATATATAACCTTAACTTTTACCCAATATAATAATTACAATATGGCTGTTCAAAAGATAAACAAAAAAATATCTCTATAGATAACCTTAACTTTTACCCAATATAATAATTACAATATATCTGTTCAAAAGAAAAACAAAAAAAATATATAACTATAATATAATATATTTTTAAATAATAATTTTGAATTATTTCCGAATATAATTAATATCTTTTTAATAATCTTATATTTTTTTTTGTAAAGTTAGTTTCGATTCAGACGTGCTGGGGGCGATTTTAACCAGCTATTTGCTGGACTGCCTTGAGATGAGAAACCCAAGACTCGAACCCGAGACCTTGGAGAAACTCACCTCCAGGGCCCACATAGTGGATTTATACCCCTGACCAACTCACCTAAGTGGAGTTGGTTTAACCTACCTAAACATTATATATATACACATAACATATATTATAATTATATATGTCATTCGTTTTTTTTTTCTCGAAGCTTGAGGGAAAAAAAGAAAACAAAACTATATCATTAACTTCTTATCTCTAGCCGCAAGATAGCAAGAAAGAATTGGTTTGTTTTTTCAAGTTACATGATGAAACGACATAACTATATGTTTTGTTTTGTTAACTAGGTAAATTTGGAGTTTGGTTTTGTGATGCATAACTATTTGTTTTGTTTTGTTTTGTAGAGATTCGATATTCGTTTCAAATCTATACGTATACGTCGATTCGTAAAGGTATTTTTTAACCCCTTAGCATAATTTCCATGGAAAACTTTAATCTTGTCATGTTTAATAGATAGATACATTAATTTAAATATTTTGTTGCATTGATAAAATTTAAAAATATATACATACATATACATAGTTATAAACTTATAATTTAAAAGAACGAACGTAAACATAGATAAACTAGTCCCGTGCTCTCGTTACAATTTTGGCGTAACCAAAAAAGAGAGATGCAGAAACGAGAGTTAGCTAAGCAAGCCGGCGGTTCCGGGGGCTCCGGTACACCGGCGGCGAAGAGAGGCCGTCCCGTTGGCAGTACCGCCAGCAACATGGCTGTCGCCGCATTGGCGGCGGACTCCACGGCGCCGTTATCACTTCTTGGCCCATCGCTTCAAGTTCACTACGCTTTCGCTGGTCAGTCAAATCAGTCCCTCATTTCGAAACCCTAATTTTAATTTTTCTTTTGATTTATAATTCTTTACTTTTGTTCAATATAATATATAGATAAATTTATAAACTTTTTAGGTAGCTTGTGTTTAGGTTTATTGTATATATCAAGATTTTGAAAAACATTAACAGATCTTTCCAGAATCACAGTTATTGCAAATTTACGAGCCAAACCGTATACGATAATTTAATGCATAGGATAAGATTGTATCTCTGGAAGAGAGGTTAGGGTTTAAGAATTTCAACTTTGAGTAAATTTGGATTCTTGACATGAATGTGACGGGTTAGTGGCGTCGCGTCATAAGTGTTGGTTAGTTTAGTAACGAATGCGTGTCGATGTCTATTGGTTCGAACACGTATTAGGGTTTACGTGGCTAGGGCATAACTGCATAAGTTAGTTAATAGCAGATTATGTCCAAGGTGTTACCTTTTGATCAATTCAATAGAAATCGACTCTTAGAGAGAGGCTATCTAATTGAGTGGTGTTATGTAGAGCTGGTTTTTGTGTGAGATGATTACTGACATCCATTGGTTTAGCTTTGAGCTTCAACAAAAGAGTGCGTTGGGTCTAGATACCAACTTCATTGGAATTAAAGCAATTCTGCAATTGTTTGTTGTCCTCAGTACCATACCCACCTTCTTTTACTTGTCTATATACTTTTTATTACTTTCTAGTATACTAGGATACGGGTGAGGGTATATAGCATAATTGGATGTGTATATATACAAGGATGAATAGGTTGGAAGATGTGAATATTTAGAATATACTCAGTAGTGGCTCCAATTTATAGGGATCAATGCTATTATTTCAGATGATACAGACCTTTCCGATGTGATATTTGGAGGGAGTTAGAAGAGGTAAGGACATGCTAAGAACCTAATACTGACATATCGGAAGCAGTAATGAGAATTCTGAAACATTGGAATTAATTTAAGGAATTAACTTTACATGGAAGCGTGCATAGAAGGATGCTTATCATGTTTAAAAGTCTTGCTAGTTTGGCTCATAATGATTCATTTTGAGGTTCATAATTTGTAGCCTTTTCAATTTGGCGGGGATGAAAACTGAAATGCTGTTTCTTTAGTTTAGTGTAGTTTAATAATTTTTTTATAACAAAACTTATCTAAAATTTTGATGCATTTCTTATTTCTCTTTTGTAGACCAAAATAATAAACGGATTGTTCTTGCACTTCAAAGTGGATTAAAGAGCGAGCTAACATGGGCACTAAATAGCCTAACTCTGCTTTCGTTCAAAGAGAAAGATGAAATGCGCAAGGATGCAACTCCATTGGCAAAGATACCTGGATTGCTTGATGCTCTTCTCCAAGTTGTATGTGACCACGCTTATGTAGCCTCACATTTTAATCATCCTATCTTTATTTATTTTTTGAAGATTGCCATTTTTAATATATTTTGGATGCTCAACAAGGGCAGATAGATGACTGGCGTGATATCGCTCTTCCGAGAGAGCTTGTAAAGACACCAAGAACAAGGTCACTAGGTGTTAACTCTGTTGTTACTGGATTTGGAAATGAGTATAAAGCTTTAGTCTCAAATGATGTGCCCAGTTCAAAGTAAATTTCTTGTGCAACCTTTTTTTTCTTTATGCTTTCAGATTCTTGTGTGCTGCCGTCAATACAGCTTAATATTTGTTTTTATAATTTATGGCAGCATTGGATCTGCGTCTGTTTTGGAGGTTTCTGTTCAGAAAAAAGCTGCCAAATCTCAACCTTCAGAATGGTGGCTTGCTGAGGATGGTCTGTTTAATTTAGATGACGAGGGCCGCACTGAAAAGCAGCAGTGTGCTGTTGCTGCATCCAATATTCTTCGAAATTTCTCTTTTATGCCTGAAAATGAAATCATTATGGGCCAGCATCGCCATTGCTTGGAGACAATCTTCCAGTGCATGGAGGACCATTGTACAGGTAAATAGAAAACATTCATTTTCCTCTGGTAATCTTGATCATCATGTTTGTAAGTATGAGATGAAAATAACACCGTTCCTCTAGAATTCAGTCTGAATCTTACAACAAAAAATTTCTTTCTTAATATAAAAATACACAAGTCATTATCAAGTTTTTATAACTTAATTTTTTCTTTAAAAAATTAAATTGTAAATACTGCTATTTAAAGGTCAAACTCAAGGTGATGCATTGAACGATATATAATAGTGATATTATACTCAATGGATTTATCTTAAAGAGATAACTGTAATATCACATAAGCAATTTGTGAGCTATCCATTTTACTTAAAGAAGTGTAAGCATACATGCGCCCAGAATAATCTTTTTATTTTAATTTAGTTAATGAAACAATAATATCATGGGTTTGTATGCAACTATCATTGATTAGTTGGTATCTTTGATCTAGAACTTAACTTTTTTTGAGCGATGTTTACAACTTTTTTCTATGATAACAACCTATGTACAAATTAAACGGGGGAAAGGGTCTGTTTATTTTGTCCATGGATAAAAATGACTTTTGTATGTATCTGACTAATACCACTTCTTCATTGTTCACAGAGGATGAGGAACTGGTAACAAATTGTCTCGAGACAGTTGTGAATTTGGCTCCACTTATTGATCTTCGAATTTTCAGTTCATCAAAGCCTTCTTACATCAAGATCACGTAAGAATCTCTATAGTTCCTTTACTATTTTTTTGGTTTATTTTGGTGGCGATATCTTTCCATTTAGATGTGCGTGGATTGATTCGGATTTTATCGTTATTGGTTCAAACGGGTGGAATGAAATTACCCGGGTCAAAGATGCCCAAAATGAATTTTAGAGCATAAAACTTTCCAAATTTTCTTTTTTAAGGCATGCTTTTTATCATAAGCAACCCAACATTACCACCACCAAAGACGCAACTACTCCATCATTTCCATACCAGTTTAGTAACGTAAAGGTAACTAATGAATTTATATAATTATGCTTGCCGTACTAGTTATGTATTATACAAGTGCTATTATTGGAAGATAGGTCTTCTGTTCAAATTAGACCACCCATTATGTTAGTATCCAACCTGTCATTTTACGTTATAGTTTTTAACATAGGACGTATAACCATATGCAACATGCTTATGAAATCTTTTTGGAATTTGTCAAAAAAGAGAAAAACGGGCGGTTCAAGCCATCATGGGAGTATTGGGATCTACTTTTAAAACATGGCATTGTGCGGCCGCTGAGTTACTTGGGCGTATCATAATAAACCCTGACAATGAACCCTTTCTTCTTCCGTTTGCACCACAGGTTTGCTTTTATCTATTGTGGTATTTGGTATTGTCTTTCAGTTATATTTATTTTAATATATTTAGTTACTTGTACAGATCTACAAGCGATTGGTTGATCTTTTGAGCATGCCAGCTGTGGATGCACAAGCTGCTGCTGTGGGTGCACTTTATAACCTTGCTGAAGTTAATATGGACTGCCGATTGAAGCTTGCTGGTGAACGATGGTAAGAGGTTCTATTTACTTTCTTTGAACGTTAAAAGTTGAATGCCTCACTTAGAAACAGTTTTAGTAGACTAGCTCAAGCGAATACAAAATCTGTGTTAATACACCTTTAATTGAATGGGTATATAACTATATTTAGAAAGGGTATTGTTGCAAAATGGGAGGCGCCTAATAAGTCACAAGTACGAGCCGGATTGAGTTGACCCATTAGACTTTTGGTCCCACGTCTAGCATTTCTCAAGAATAACTAGCATGTTAAATACGATAACGAAAAGCTTCCTGTTCAATTATAATCTAGTGTCTTGACTTTAGGAGGATTTTCTCTTATCTAAAGTTTACTTCGGATGATCCAACCCGTTTGACCAGTCTTACTTGTTTCTGATCAAACTAATCCTTTTGAGGTTGCTAGATAAAATATAGCCTGAAGCGACCCTTACATTTAGTGCATACTACTATAATGACAGTATAATTCTAGATAAAGAATTTACAACATTCGTTAATTTTGGCTTGCGTTACTCAGGTCGTGATTCGTGGTGAGTTGGTTTTGTAGGGGGACCTTTTGTTTTCTTTCTATATTAAAATTGGAAAGTGAGATAGACATTGAAATGAGTTATGAGTATTGAATGGTTGTTGGGACTGTATATATCCAACGCCATAAAGAACGTCTTAGACTTTTGAGTTTTGAGGCAAAACACACTATCTTGCCAATTAAAGATCTAACATTGGGTGTTCTAGCAAGATACTGATTTCTGTTCTCTCTTTTTGAATCTTTTTTTTATGAAACCGACTGTATCAACTTTAAAGAAAATGACATAATAAACCACTAAGCACAATTCTTTTAGCTGTCAAGAGAGAAGCTTTATAAGTTATAACAGGTACTTCAGGATTGTTCAAAGGTTAAAAAAACATGAGAAAATCTCTTGAATATTAGAAGTAACAACATCTACCCATTTGCTTACAAATGGGTTGGTTTGGGTGTTTATTATCTCTGACCTTTCAAGTGGGTAAAAAATTTAAAAACAATTAGCTAAAGGGAAATGGGTAAAAGCAGACCAGCCGGTTGAAGGCTGTCCAAAATGTATTTGATACAAAGTAGATTTTGTGGTACCCATTTAGTTTTTATATCATTTTTAACACAAATTATCTATAGAAAGATAATCCGTTTTGACCAAATAGTGTTTCTGTTTATCACAGCCATAACACACAATCCGTTTTGACCAAATAGTGTTTCTGTTTATCACAGCCATAACACACAGCTCACACCAATGATAACTTGTTTTGCCATGGTTATAAAAAATGGCTTGATCTGTTATTCAGCCCAATTATGTAAACAGTAAACTCAACTTATGCTTTTATCCGAACTGGTCAGGGCGGTAGACCGGTTGCTAAAAGTCATCAAAGGACCACATCCAGTACCAGAAGTGTGTAGAAAAGCAGCAATGATACTAGAGAGCTTAGTGTCTGAACCACAAAACCGTCCCCTGCTCCTAGCCTATGAAAACGCATTTGCAGAAATACTGTTTTCTGATGGAAAATATTCAGATACATTTGCTAGGATATTGTTTGAATTAACTTCGAAGCCCAACAGCAAAATAGCAACTGCTCGCGGTATATGGGGCATGTAGTATATGTGATATTGCAGCCAGTTCGGCAGGTCTGGGAAAAATAGGTATATGAAACTCCTGTATTTCATTGTAGTTTAGCATGAATGTGTCCCCCCTTTTTCGTGCTGTAGTTGCGGAAAGTTGTTAGTAACTGCCAGTTCAAAGTAATTTAATTTTAAGTAGATAAACAATTGGAATTGTAGCTTATGAGTAATGCCTTTTCACTTGGGTCTACTTTCCATAGTCGGCTTTACTTTACCTTTTCTCTTTCTTTTTGAAATTGTGGAATATCATCATCTTGTATATTTTGTATTGCCATGCTATTACCAAAAAAACAAATTTCTATCTAAAATAGAAGAAATACGATGATAACTCTCACCTGTTTCATTTTAGTTAAGCTTCTGCATCTACCTATTTGATTGTTTAGAGGTTATGTACAACCAAACCGATCCATTTTTCTAAAATAGCTGAAATTTGTCACGTCTAAGTTTTGTCATTGCCGTAGTGACTGTTTTGGTCCAACTTTGGTAGTGCTATACTTCCAAAACAATGCATCCGTGTTATTGTGATGCAATGCTTTTATAAAATTATGATAGATTTGTGCAAGTGTTTGTATATTATGTGTTTAAGAGTTTAGATTGCGGCAAATGGTTAAGCCGGCTGTACCCTTATTTGGTTGAGCATAGGCTGACCATGGTAATGATATACATCTATTAAACTTGGAGTGAAAAAATAGGAACAGTTGTCACATTAGAGCTAATGTGTGTTCAGACAGATTTTATGTTGAGATCCTGGGATTGATATCTCGAGAAATATCTACAGTAATAAGTATAAAAGATGCAATTCATATTTGATTGGTGTATCAGCTTAAAAAGCCAAAGAATGAGTTAATGTCATACTTGATACATACTTGTATGGTTTGTGAATCTAAAAGCACAAATAAAATTATTTTCCGTTACATTGGTAAAGTGACTTGCCATCGTGTAGTTTTCGGGGCATTAATACATCTAAACTGCAAGAAATGCAATGCAGATTACCTTAAATTTGGATTTTAATTTCTAGGAAGGAAATTTTGATATTTCATTTTTTGGTAAAACTCAAATCCACCTATTTCTATACTACGGTCATTAACATGGCCTTCATTATCGGTCCACATCTTCTATTTTTGGCAGGAAGATTTATCATGTACACATGTGATCGTTAGATTTGGGAATGGCAAAAGGTCAAGCCGTATTACCTTCATCTTGATGTTTGGTTGGTCATAGCTTGATCATGGTCATGTTATCCCCTTTAAATAGGGAGTCGAAAAATAGAAACAACCGCCACATTTGAATTAAGATATGCATGTTTCGATTTAAATCTATAGATGGATTCTCTGTTATGATTGGAAACTTCGCTCACACGATATATATCTAGAATAAACGAAGAGGGGATGATAATGTTCTGCATTATTGACAATATGATTACGGCATGCTGAAATATCTTGTTATCTGTTTTTTCCTTCAAAAATGTAAGTCATGTTGGTAAAATTCATGACGTCTAAGTTGATGAGTCATTTTGAATACCGCTATCCTAAGAGCACTAGCAATGTTTTTTCAACCACATATTATAACTTAGTTCTCGTCACTGTCACATCAGAATTATCCCTCCAACCACACTAATCAATCACTAATCCTATACAACATTCTCAAAACATCACTAACCAATCACTAGTCTAATAACCACCTATCTTCTTTTTTTTTTCTTACTAAATAACTAGTGAGAGAGGAGAAATTAAAATTTCACTTTTGTTTCGGCCACAAAAGCCCTCACCACACGTCCACCACGAGTCACACACAATGGTGTGTGCTCGTGGTGGAGACCATCACATATCCCCCACGAGTCACGTAATACTCATTGCCGGAGCTCTAAATTAAAAGCCATTCGGTATCTTGTTCTCTAGCTAGGTTATGCATTCTAATTCAAAGTACAGACAACCAAGTGGGAAAGGTAATGTTATAATTGACATCTGAGCTACCAACCAGTATAATTGTTTCATTTTGAAATAGAGATTTCAGACCTAACTTTTTTAAATTAATTTTGTCTTTCCATTTTCCAATCAATACATGAGTGTTGTTTTCATTTTCACCTTATTATAAGCTAAAGTCCAAATGTATTAAATTGGGTAAGCTATACTGTCATAACTCATACAGTTCATTGGTAAAGAAAGCGACCCACAATGCTGTTGTTTCTGGACATGACATTGATGCTTGTAAAATGCAAGACATAATACCCACATGGCCACATGACAATATGAACATTTGAACTTTTGCCATTACCATTTAGCTGGGATGTATTTAGCTGAGATGGTAGAGACTTTGACCTCTTAAAAAAAAGATCAGGGTTTAAATCCTGACAATGGTGTATTATAAAGTACTGTAGTTTATAAATTAGTTTAGATGTAGGATTTGTTTAAAAAAAAAAACATTTGAACTTTTATATTATCAGAACATATTGTACATTTCTACATTCATGTCTTAAATTTGTATATACTATATATACACAACTCAATACTATATATTTTACCAAGAAATTCTAGGTTTACATTCAGACTTGCCCTACTTCTTCAACCCATCGGTGGAGTCACTTCCTTGCACTCGCCTTACAATTTACAAAGTCGAGCCGGTTGCGCTAAAGACTTTCTTGAGTTAAGCTAATCTCATTTTCTCGTATTACCATTTTCATTCTAAATGCATTACCAAATCCTATCATTTGCTTCAGGGCCGTAGATCAGGGTGTGCAACCTGTTCTTGTGAACAAGGCCCATATTTTAGATAGGACCCATAATTTTATATCCAATGCTATATATATATATTTACGGTTCTTTTAGGTTTATCAATATCAGATTCAGGGGTAAAAAAAAAAACACAGAAGGGTTACTTTTCGTTTTTGAAAGTCGACATCATAATTGCAAATTGGCGGTTAGCTCCCTTTTCCCTTCCTTTTAGTAGCCCAATTTTATTTTTAGTTTCATATTTGAATACTTAATTTGTTTAATGTTTACTTTTTATTATTTTTCTTATAGAATTCTTAGTGAATTAGTGATATAATTAAGTTTCTAAGGGTTTATAAGCTGTAATGCTAAGAACAATTTGACTATTTGATTTATTTGGTCAATTTGTATATACTATTATATGATGAATTATATATATGCAGAGAGATAGGAGAAACATAAGTAGTACCATTATTTGTGATTATCTTAATGTGAAAGGATGATACCGTGATGGATTTTTCATTCACTCCAGATTTTTTTGTTTAAAAAAAAGAAGGTAAAGTACACGAATAATCATTGTGGTTAGTCCATGTCTCTATCTTATTGATCGAACATTTTCAAGTTATGCATTTTTTCACCTGGACTCTCCTCATTCATGCACTTTTTCCCTCTAAATGTTCGTCCATTTAGACCGTTCTCAATGTAAACTGGGTAAGGTTTGTAATTTCTTTCATATATAACATTAATACATAATAATGCTTGATCTCATTAAAGACAAATTATGAAATAAACAAATTGTAATACTAAATAATTAGCTTGAATATTCACTTTGTCATATTATATATTGTTTCCAACTCTTCATAATTTCAGAACTAAGATATTATGGCTAGGAGAACGTCATTATTCAAATAATACATACATATAATCATTTGTTATTACGTTATTAGAAAGCGTTGTTTTGATCGATGCTAGTACTTATGACATTTTTTTTAGTATTATTGAACTTATTTTTACATATATGCAAAATTTTCGTATACAAAAGGCCTACTTTTTATTTATTGAACAAGGCCTATAAAATCCAAAAGGACGGCACTGATTTGCTTTACCATTTACACGGAAGAACACTCCAAGAAGTTGGCGTCCAAAATGTGAATAACTTGTAAAGATATATTATATTGGTTATAACTTTCTGATAGCAATAAGTGTCACAAAACTTAAATAATTTTTAAACTTGTGCAGATTCATAAGCATTAATGTTCACGTTACTTTCTGCCAATAAAATCAACTATTCAAATATTTAATACACCTTATTTGATCAAATCTTATGTTTACTTGTATATACTCGTATCTTAAAAGTAGAAAATGGATGAGTGAATAATACGGCGAATGATTTTACCATATTAAAAAAAAGAAGGTAAAGTACACGAATAATCATTGTGGTTAGTCCATGTCTCTATCTTATTGATCGAACATTTTCAAGTTATGCATTTTTTCACCTGGACTCTCCTCATTCATGCACTTTTTCCCTCTAAATGTTCGTCCATTTAGACCGTTCTCAATGTAAACTGGGTAAGGTTTGTAATTTCTTTCATATATAACATTAATACATAATAATGCTTGATCTCATTAAAGACAAATTATGAAATAAACAAATTGTAATAGAGTCAAACAATAAATGTAAGTTTTAAGAACCAATCTTCTCAATCTTAGGAACATGAACAGGGAAATCATCAATCTCATCAGTCCAAGGATTTTTCTCCTTAGCCGGGTTAATTGTCTTTATCGCTTTCCAAACTGCACTGTTACATTTAAAACCCGACCCAAATGCAATTTGCCATGAGCGATCACCCTTCCTTATCCTACCCTTGGCCTCGGCGTAAGCTAACTCATACCACAACGAGCTACTTGAAGTGTTTCCAAACCTATTTAGGGTCATCCTCGATGGTTCCATATGCCACTCTGACAAATCAAGATTTTTCTCCTTAGCCGGGTTAATTGTCTTTATCGCTTTCCAAACTGCACTGTTACATTTAAAACCCGACCCAAATGCAATTTGCCATGAGCGATCACCCTTCCTTATCCTACCCTTGGCCTCGGCGTAAGCTAACTCATACCACAACGAGCTACTTGAAGTGTTTCCAAACCTATTTAGGGTCATCCTCGATGGTTCCATATGCCACTCTGACAAATCAAGATTTTTCTCCTTAGCCGGGTTAATTGTCTTTATCGCTTTCCAAACTGCACTGTTACATTTAAAACCCGACCCAAATGCAATTTGCCATGAGCGATCACCCTTCCTTATCCTACCCTTGGCCTCGGCGTAAGCTAACTCATACCACAACGAGCTACTTGAAGTGTTTCCAAACCTATTTAGGGTCATCCTCGATGGTTCCATATGCCACTCTGACAAATCAAGGATTTTTCTCCTTAGCCGGGTTAATTGTCTTTATCGCTTTCCAAACTGCACTGTTACATTTAAAACCCGACCCAAATGCAATTTGCCATGAGCGATCACCCTTCCTTATCCTACCCTTGGCCTCGGCGTAAGCTAACTCATACCACAACGAGCTACTTGAAGTGTTTCCAAATATGTACATATCTTTTTTAAGAACTTGTGTAGTTGTATTTTTGGATGAAGTGGGTGGTCTGATTACTGTTACATTTTTCATTACTTAATTGGTTCAACTACCTCCTTTCTTTACTTCTCTCGACTAATTTATTCCCTATCTAGTTTCTACTCCCGAAAATGGCAAATCATTATTTTATAAGTTTTAAAATTTTCATTCATAATAATTAATAAACCAAATATTTTGGGATTATTTTGTAAACTCATTAGAATTTGAATAAAAAGAAAAAACTAAAGTATAAGGTAGAGTAACTCTCACGAACAAGACTCTTCAAATCATATTATATTTTATTTAGTAAAGTAATTTAATCGTATGAGAAGTGTGTTCCACAAGATATAAACATATTTTCATAACAACCATTCACGTCTTACGCAAAATAGTTATATCATAAGAAAATCATGTTCGATCATGTTCTACAATATGTAAACTTGATGCGATTGTTCATTCTTTTTTCAATAGTATTTTTTTAAATTAATAGCATATATCAACTATTGTTAGGGAACTACACTAGTAGACAACATGACCAATTACATGCACTTTCTCATTAAATATCACACAACTCCTCCGTTGGCACTAGCTGTACCCTCTCACAAGTCAAGTTGGAGTATCCATCCATTTAGTATTGTTATAGATAGAATATATAATATATCTAAAAAACAAAATTTTGATATATTCGTATGATAAGCAATTAAGACAGAAGATTAGCGAAAACAGATATCGGCCATCATCACATATGTATAATTTTACACTAACATTTAATATTTTTTAAAATTCATCAACAGTAGATACAATTCTAGTTTAATAGTATCTACTAATAATACACTACTATTACTATAAATTTTACTGGCAACGCTATTTATAATGTAATCATGAAAATTTGTATATATCAAAGTATGAACAAACCGTATGTTTAAGTATATATCCAAGTACAAAACTCAAAACATCATAATGGAAAGTTAAATGACAATTATTATTACATAACAATATTATGCATTTCCTTTTCATTCTATATATAATAAAAAAAATTTGTAATAGAGTCAAACAATAAATGTAAGTTTTAAGAACCAATCTTCTCAATCTTAGGAACATGAACAGGGAAATCATCAATCTCATCAGTCCAAGGATTTTTCTCCTTAGCCGGGTTAATTGTCTTTATCGCTTTCCAAACTGCACTGTTACATTTAAAACCCGACCCAAATGCAATTTGCCATGAGCGATCACCCTTCCTTATCCTACCCTTGGCCTCGGCGTAAGCTAACTCATACCACAACGAGCTACTTGAAGTGTTTCCAAACCTATTTAGGGTCATCCTCGATGGTTCCATATGCCACTCTGACAAATCAAGATTTTTCTCTAGCTCATCAAGTACCGCTCTCCCTCCCGCGTGGATGCAAAAATGCTCGAATGCAAGCTTAAAATCCGGAATGTAGGGTTTGATTTTCATTTGAAAGACTTTTCTCGCGACTAATGTTGCAAAAAACAATAGTTGTTCGGACATGGGAAGCACTAATGGTCCGAGGGTTGTGATGTTCGTTTTCAAGGCCTCACCCGCGACCGCCATAAGGTCTTTTGAGAGTGCCACACCTATTTCTTTGTTTTCATCCTCTTCTTGATAAACACAGCTGTAACATTTGTCATCGGCACCTTTATGTGTACGAACGGTATGAATGAGTTGATATTTTGATCGACGACGATCAGAAGACCGATTTGACAACAAAACCGCGGCCCCACCCATTCGAAATAGACAGTTCGACACAAGCATTGACCGGTTGTTTCCAAAGTACCAATTTAATGTTATGTTCTCCGTGCTAACAACCAATGCATACGAATTCGGGTTCACCTATTTCCAAGAAACAAACCAAAAAAATGTCATTTATTTTCTTAAAAAAAAAGTTTTCCATATATTCATAAATTTTAAAAGTAACCCATTAAGTTTTACCCCACCAAATTTAATCGTAAATAGATCTCATCAAAATGTTTTGTCCCCCAAACCCCACCTTCCACAAAATCTAACTGAGTTAGAGTACCATTTTGATATTAACACGTCTGACTGTCAGTAATAACTTATTATATATTTCATAAAACAAAATATTCTTAAAAAGAAAACAAATTAAGAAATTAATTACCTGCAAAAGTTGCTTAGCAAGATCAATAGAGATTAATCCGGCACTACAACCCATACCACCAAGATTATAGCTCATAATATTCCCTCTAAGCTTATAATGATTCACAATCATGGCACTCAAAGATGGAGTTGGACAAAACAAGCTACAATTCACTATCAATATCCCGATTTCTTTAGCTTTCACTCCCGTTTTCGCTAACAAATCATCAATAGCTCCATACATCACCATCTCAGCTTCTTTTCTTGCTTCAGCCATACACGGGTTTGGTGGAATTGCCAACACTGCCTCAGGAAAATACGTTTTTTGTCCTAAACCCGAACGTTCCAATATTTTTTTCTGAAAGGCTAAATTGTCTTCGGTAAACGTTCCAGCTCTAGCCGAACGGTCCATAAATATTTCTCGTGTGACTATACGTTCATCATCGGGCTTGTAACACGAAAAATCTACTAGATATATTTTTTTGGGCCTACTCATGTAGTATAACGTAGCTAAAAAAACGATCAACGTGGAACAAATGATCACGGTTACTAAATTGAACCGAAGTTGGTTCCATAAATTGACTAAATCATCATAAGTGAGTGTCGATAATTGAATTGTGAAGATCACGATTAAAGGAGTTAATAAAAGGTACATACCATGTGAGATTAAGTAATGGTAGCCTAATTTTACATACTTTAGTTTAACCGAAAGTAGTAAATTAGGAAGAGGTGTTGTTGTTGTTGTTCTAATTGTATCAGCCATGGAAATTAATGAATGAAAAACAAACGATGAAAATATGAGAAATGATTGATGTATGTATATATTTTGAAGAAGAAATTTTTGATGGATGTTGAGAGAAAGAAAAAAGTGAAATGTGAAATGGAAAGAAGGGGGAAATGGGAATTTAAAGAAAAAGGCGGGTGCAACTACCCCAACGAACTTTTTAATGCTTAAGCAGATGTCTATTAAACCAAAATAACATTAATAATGTTTTTGTGGTGTGTACCTTATCCAACATATTATTTTTAAGAATGCAAGTATTTCACGTAAATCTATAAACATTTATAACGAGATATGTCACCTGGGCGTTGCTCCGGGAGACATTACATTTGTTAGCAGTCTAATAGAAAAAAATATTCAAATCTATAAAAATAATTATTTTTTTAGATATAACTAAATGTCTAAAAATAAAACAACACTTTTATAAGAATAAGAAAATATGTGACGATTATTATATCAATATTAGAAAAAGATATGACAATGAAATATTTTTGATATTAGTTACGACATTTCGATAACGATGAGAAAATACGTTACAAATAGGTATGCGTTCATGGATCGAAGTTAAAAACTACAAACTTTTAGAAGAAAACATATATTATTCGAATGATTAAGAATAAAACAAAAAATGACATTTGTCAGTTAAGAAACGAACAGTAAAAATTTTGTGTGAAAGTGAAAGTAGTTCGCATAATAGTTTAGTGCAAAAAGTGTAAGAGCCTAAAATTTGTGGTGAAAATAAAAGAAAATCAAAAAGTATAAAAGTTTAGTGCTAAAAGTGTAAAGAGTTAAAGTAATGTGGTGAAAATAAAAAAAAATATAAAGTTTACTATTTTTTACACGTTTCCCGTACCAAAGTGTAAAGAGTTAAAGTATTGTGGTGAAAATTAAAAAAATAAAAAGTTTGTGTGAAAGTGAAAGTAGTTCGTGTAATAGTTTAGTGCTAAAAGTGTAAGAGCCTAAAATTGTGGTGAAAATTATAAAAAATAATAATATGCAATTAAAATAAGTGATCTTTGTAAACAAATTGGAAGCAATTTAAAAGATCAAAACATAATATGTCAAGCCCAAAATTAAAAAAATAAAACGGGCCCAAAAGAAAATAAAATTGGTCCGTTAAGAAAATGAAAACGGGCCCAAAGAAATAAAAGTGGCCCGTTACTATTCTTTGCACACATTTTCGTACATTTGATTTTAATATATATATATATAATTCGTTTTTATATTTTATTATTAGGGATTATGACCTGGGAATGTAACTAACTATGCCAAAATGTTTATGTTATGCAACTAACTCAAAAAACGTTTATGTAATGTAACAAACTACTCATTTTGGTCTATAGTACGCAACAAGTAACCTGTTGTAAAGGTTACCAGTCACCACTTTCACATCCAAACAAAAATCTCTCCCTTATCTTGCTTTTCCCACCACCAAAACCATATTGATTTTTTGATCAGAAAATTCAATCCCCCCAAAACCATATCGATTTCGTTACCCCAATTAACCTAATCATTACATACACAATTCCCATACCTATACATCTTTATTTATAATCTATATCTATATCTACTTTAATTTCGCCCCCTTTTTTTTAGGGATTAACCCAGATTCCGTCCACTATATAGTTGTACACAAATCAAATACAACCACCACCTCCTCCATTCCCGACGCCAACTTTCAGGCCACTGCCGCCAACACCATTCCGGCCACCATTACCCCTTTATAAATCGAACACACTCACTAATCAGTTATTTCCAAAACCCAGTCGGAAGAAACGAAAAAAGAAAAAGAAAAACGGAACCAACCAGGAACCAACCAGCACCCACCCCAACCGGAAACAACCCACCTTTCATCACAACCGCCGCTGCCCACCTCCGCCCACAACCTCAAAACACCCAGATATGAATATTGAATTTACTTCTGGAACTTGTTTAGCAACTCAAGTTGATTACAATCAAGACAATTTAAGAGCTTTAGAGATTGATGGAAAGATGATCGGTTGTCAAAAACTCAAAAATCTTGAAACCCCCAAATGGGTTTTTGCCCACAATAAGGGTTTATGATTCTATGTTGCAGGACTTGTCGATGTTGTCATCGATTCCGGTCACCCTCACCACTAACCAGTTTGTGTCTTACATTGACCGTCGAGCACGACGGAGGTTGTTGTTGTTGTCGAGCAAGACGGTGGTGTGTACATCGGTGAACGACGGCCACCACCACCATGCGAATCTCGGTTGTTTGTTCTTTCTTGACTTCTGGGTTTTGAAATTTGATTAGATGAACTTTAGAAGTGTGTTTGATTTTATATGTTTAGATTGTTTCTAGTTGTAGGTGATGAATGGGTTTTTAGATTGTAGGTATATGCTTGAAGATATATGCAGGGATCTAGTTTTAATCGTTTTCATTAGGTTGATTGTAATTTGTTAAAATTTTGTATAAATGTGACTATATTATGGAAAAGGGATGATTAATTGTTGGTTTTAAAAAAAAATAGATATAGATATAGATATTCGTTTTGCTACTTCTGGCCGGATTCTGCTGGTGTCGCCGGAATTTGCTGGTGTCACCGGAATCTGCTGGTGTCGTCGGAATCTGCTATCTTCATAAGCACAACCGGTTACTTTCCAATGGTAACCGGTAATTTACATACTATAGACGAAAACAGTTAGTTTGTTACATTACATAAACGTTTTTGTAGTTAGTTACATAGCATAAACATTTTGGCATAGTTAGTTACATTCCCAGGTCATAATCCCTTATTATTATTACTAGTTAATGGGTTATCTCATGGATACATAGGCCTGATGCGAGAGATGTTTTTGAATATTTTGTTTAGCAAGACTTTATTTTGGTTAATACAGATGGTAAAGTATGTGTTGTTTTTTTATAAAAATTATAGATAATAATGTTATTTTGATGAATGTTCTTAGCGATCAAAATTGAACGAATATATAAAAGTAATGAATGAATTTATTTGTCCTATCGACTGGTATTCCAAATACATTAGAAGTAGATATTAGCAATCTTGACTTTATACATTTTTTGGTTTAGACATTGTAGTTATGAAAAATTAATAATGTTTTATGGTTACTAAATAAAAGTTTTTGCTATTCGTAGTCTTAAGAATTATGAATAACACACACAAAATTTTCAATAAAAATAACGTTTTATGAAAGAAAAACTTTTAACCGTCATGTACAACATAATTACCTATATAGTGAACTTCATAAAGTTAAGACGTCCTAAAAAAATTGAATAAACAAATATGATCTAAATTGGTCTTTATCCAATAATTTGGAAATTTATGATGTGCACCCTTTATTTGAAATATAGTTTATGCATTACTTTAATTTACTTCCTATCTTAAAAGCTTAGTTATAAAATTTCTTGTTTTTTCATGCAACAATATGTAACGATAAGGTGACTTAGGTTGGTCTAACTGATACGTACATATTTGATACGGATATACATGATAGATTTTTTTTATGTTGGACTGTTTTGGAATTAGTTGTGTTCAAATTGAGATACTAATATAGAAAAATTATATTGTTTTGATCTTGAATTTAATAAGGATCAAACATTCAAAATTGAGGAATGCGGTGCAGTTACTTGTGCGGGTGCTGGTCAAGGCGGTACAAGTGCAAGACGGAAAACGATGGAAACTTCTAACAAAATTATGATGATATAAACAACAAAATATCTCGAAATAGAAATGATGAACTGTCATATATAATCATGTGTATTTACTATTATACACTTATACTTAATCTATATTTATAAGGGTTTTAACCCTAACCCCGTAACATATATTCACGTATATACTCTTGAAAAATTGCTCTCTTCCCTCCTCTTTAGGACTCCTTGCAGCCGCCACTATTAGCATCATCATCTTCTATTATTATATTGTTGATTATTGTTTTTAATCCAAGATCAAGTTATTTTGTAACATAAGCATATTTTTAGGTTAACTTTCTCAATAACTATTACCATAAGAAATAATGCTAATTATCTTTAATGAGAAATGACAAATGTTAATAACTTCATGATTCATTAAAGATTGTGTATGTGTGTGTTTTTTCTCGTTAAAGATAGTTATGCCTCGCTAGTTACCATATAAGAGTACAAAACATTTTCCTTGATTACTCCATATGGGTTAATAGCAAAAAGTGCATGTCAAGAACCACAGGCCCAAATCCAAAGTCTACAACACCATATCTTTTTTCTTTTCACAATAGTATAGAAATATATTAATTTGAGATTGAGATTTACGAGTTCGACAATTTAAAAGTCATGAATAAATATCGAACTATTGAAGTACTTGTAATCCTTCGAAAAATTTTTTGGCTACACAAGTTAAACTATTCTTATAATAAAACTTAGTGAACCATGTGTTCCTCAAATAAATAGAAATTTTGTACTTTAATACTTATTAACTTAATATAGTATCTACCTTTTTAGTAAACCCACAATTGTGCAATTCTGTGCGGTCACATTATTTTGTTTCTATGAAAAGAGTTTTGACTTTTGAGAGAATGAGATTGAATGCGGTAGCGTTGGAATTGGTTAAGCATCTATCATCTCATCTCATTGTGTGTAATGTAATCCGCGTTTGAGGTGAGTATGGGCGGGCGGGGATAACATTGTGGGTCGCTCTTCTTTTTTTTTTTCTTTTCCGGCAGAAGTTGGTTAGCTAATTATGCTGTTCAGATTTGTTGACCAAACTCCAAGTATAGAAATGACTCAATGACTAATTAATAGGGAAGAGCAGTACTAACATATATACGATGAAGTTTTAAACGATAAAAAGTTTTTTTTTTTTTTTTTTAATCCTTTGAATTCTTTTGAAATGCGAAAGTTTGGTTTGATCTAACTTTTTTTTGAATCAACAATTATCTTGGAGAATTTTATTCTTTGATCACTTAATTATTGCTCTCTCTCAAACAACAATTATCTCAGAACAACTTATTATTTGAACGAATCTTCAATTCTTGCTCCCCTTCAAACACTTAGTTATTTTGGAGCCTTTTTATCAATTAAACAATTCATGTCAAAACTCTATAAGTTTGTATAGAAATCAAATAAAACATCTTCCGAATGAAATTATATATCTTTTTTTCAAGTTCATTTAATCAATAGTCATATCTTTTTTGTTTTGTTTTGTTAATCAATAGTCAGTTTAATAAAAAATAAATATAAGTATAATCAAATAAAACTAAGCTAACCAAATAAACAACTATAATAAAAATAAAACTAAGCTAACCAAATAAACAACTATAATAAAAATAAATCTAGCAGGAAAAAATAATTGAAAAAATATAATCTATGGTATTTTATAAAACCTTTTAAATGAATATAAATTATAGACTTTGTTCAATTGAATCTTCGCTTCAATCCTACAAATTATTGAAGGGGGAAATTAGATACATCAACTTGCAAATCCCAATCCAAATCTAAAATCAAAACCCATGAAATCCAAAGAAACAGACAGAGATAGTGAGCGCAAGAGGCGAAGATATGATTAATACCTCTAATTCCAAATACAAAAACACACCACTAAACCAAACGATTTTAGGGCAAAGAAGAGAGATTACCTATTAATTATTTTGAAAGATGAAGTTGTAGACCCATTAACTTAATACCCTACCTCATATACTTAATGTTAATACAATTTTTGAATCTCCATTGAAGAATAAACTCTTTTTTTTGTGGGATTATTAAAATAAACATTGAAAGGAGAAAAATTTGTTAGAAATGAAAAAGTTTATTTAGATTACTTGGAGTATTACAAAAAAATCGACCTTTCCTTGTATTTCCTTAAACCAAGATACATATGGCCCTGCATAAAAGTATAGAACTTCTTGATACAAAGGGGGAGATTTTTCAAGAGAAAAGTCATAAATGATTTAAAAAAAATACTTGAGATGGATGGAAAAGAAAGAGATCGAAAGGAGTATTGATTGTGTATTTCAAAAGAGAGTAAGATGTGTGTTTTCAAGAGAGATAGAAGGATGATAATAAAAAAATGAATACAATACATAAAATATAAAAAAATGAATACAATTCACATCTAAAAGTTTTTCGTTTTAGCAATTTTAAAATGACTTGTAAAAATGAATACAATACATAAAATATAAAAAAATCATTGTGGAAAGTTGAAATTCCAATAATAATGATAAATTGTATTTAGGTATTTCTTTTTTCAAAATATTGAGTGTCTTACTATCAAATGGAACACTAAACACAAACCAAGAATTATTGAATATTAATCTTCTTGATGAATCAAAGGTCATACTTACTTGAACTAAGCTACTAAAAATACCATTGATCAAATCCGATTTGCTGTTCTAAAAAAAAACATTATTTTATCTTTGACCGATTGTGTTCTTCTTTTCAATTATGGAAGAAATCTTTTATACTCATTACTTATTAGATTAGTAGATAGTGTCTAACTGAATATATGTGTCACCCCACTAAAATTAATAATAAAATCTAATTTAATGTTAAATTGTATTTTGTAACTTCATATATAGTTCGGCCAATATTAACTTGACAATATCTTTGCAAATGTCACCACGTTGAAAAAGATGTGTATTGACTAAATAAAAGAAAGTGTCGTAATTTGAGGGGGAAATATATATGGGTGGGTGGATGCATAGTCTATCAAAAATGTTTGAGAAAGGACAAGTGAATGAGTGATAAGATATGTTGTCTGTATCATAATTTTTTAAATGAAAATATTATTTTATATATAACCAGCATAAAGCATAAAATTTAGATGTTTTCAGGATGAAGTAACTTATGTAATGGCCCTTTATCAAATTACAAATTATTTACAATAGATACAATCAAGTATTTCATTTTTTTCAAACAAATTTTATACTAAACAATCTACATGTATCCAATGTTAACTAAAATATGAGTTAAAGCATGTATATAGTAACATCGATTTAAAAAGTCTTGAATGATAATTTAATCTATAAATTTAAACAATCATGTAGGTTTTCAGCAAATAATAAAGATAATTTGATCTTTGTATTAATTTTGCCATACATGTAGTTTGTAAACATAAGTTTTTACAAATACTACTACATGTAAACTATAAAATTTGTAAAGGTAAAATAAACAGTTGCCATAGTGTCCACATGACAACTTGACAATCAAAATTACTATTGTTGTACATTAAAAGATTAAATAATTAATTAACTATTTACTATTGGCAAGCATTTGGAAAACATTGAAGACTTTCTGTCTTTCTTGAAACACCAGTATACCACCATCATTCATCCTCCATCATCAACACCAATCAATCATCATCATCACCATACCTAACATGTAGAAAAGAATTAACTCAAATATAATACTTAAAAGTTGATTATCACATTTATTTTTCCCTTTCAATATCTTTGTTTGAGCACTTTTTTGAATCAAAACTTGTTTTTAAACCTTTTTCACTCATAGAATCTTTTTAATTGATTTTTCTATACATATATAATTTTGTTTTTTGTTTATATGCAAAACAAAAATCATATCTTTTGATAACACTATAATAACATACAACATGAAACATAATAACAAGCTTTCATAAACATCCTCTTGTGTCACCATAAACAAAAACAAAACCCTCCAAATCAACCCCATAAATTTAAACTTACAGATCAATTCCACCCCAAAAACCTTAAAAAGTCAATTATAAAAAGAACACAACTTAACCATGAAAATTTATTTATATATATAAAAGTAATATGTATATGTATGTAATAGTTAGATATAAATGTTGAATTAAAATAAAAAAAACAAACCCGATGCTTCAGATCTATGTGTCTCTGCTATATGTATTGAAAAACACCATCTTCTTTGTTCACTCTAGCACCGTAGTCACGACCAGCAACCACCGTAGCCACCACTCGCCCTCCCCCTACCAGTTGCCACTTCCATATTCAGCTCCGACTAAAGAGATGATGTCTTGTCCAACCTCTTTGTACCTCTGAAACATCAATAACAATGAGGGATTCAGGTCTAACAATTAAAAGTGAACAAACAATAAAATCATGTAACTAAATAACATTTTCCTACAAATATAAGAGAGATGGTGTCTTTGTTATTCCCTTGTCAGGGAAAAATGAGAAAAAAGAGAAAAGAAAGAAGAGAAGCCATAGAAAATGAGAGAGAGAGAAAGAAAAAGTGTGTCTGGAAAAGGAAAATGAATGAATAAATGGTGGGGTGATGTGTAGAGAAAACATTGGAAAAGAAGTTAGAATAGTCTCCAATTATTCATGCTTACGTGACAATTTCTAACCCATACACAGTAAAAAGAGAGTTCATTTTGTAATATAGGTAGATATAGATTTATTATAAATAGGTTTTACAAGAATTAATTAGTTATTTTTTGGGTGATAATGTTTACACTAATTCGATTCATTTGTTGTCGATGGTTGTTGATGAAGGAAGAAGAAAATAAGGGTAAGGTATTATACATAAAAAAACAAAAATGCCCTTATATAACGGTTTAAACTAACATAATTTAGTGTTAAGGACTGCCAGCAATGTAAATAAAAAATCCAAGGACAGTTAGCAATGAAAAAAGGTACAGGAGACAAAATGCCAATATGACAAACCACATGAACCACTTTTTACAAAACTACTTTAAACAAAACTTAAAATCAAAATATTGGCTTGACCATCGAAAGACTAAAAAACATGATCACTTGACACTGCAAACAACAAAGAAATGACTACACCACTTTTTACACTACCTTTTACAGAAGCCAAATAAAAAAGAATAAATTAATAATAAAAACTACCCCTTGTTTTTTTTTTTTGAAAAGTAAATTTTATTATCAACATCTCCTGCAAACTTTGCAAGGAGCAAATTACAGCCACTTACAGTAAGAAATATACAAATTTATACAACAAACTTGCACCAATCTTCCCACACAAGGGAATGACTTTTCCTTCTACATTTGTACCAGAGATAGCCAAGAGACATTGTCTCCTGAACGGTATTCTCCACACACACTTTAGCGTTCTCAAACCTTGCCCTGTTCCTCATCCTCCAAATGCTCCAAGACGCAATAATCATTATACCTTTAACAGCCACAACTTCCTTCCTTCCCAACCCCAAATGTTTATGTACCTCCACAATATCCTTTATCGAGAACAGAATTAGTGGTTTGCCCGCGCACCAGTTTGAAATCTTCTGCCACACTCGGTTCGCCACCAAACACCCGCAAAGAAGGTGCTCGATGGTCTCTTCTTCACTGTTGCATAACCCACACAGGTTGTTCCCACCAAATGAGCAGGATCTCTCCTGAAGCGCAGTGAGGGTAGGAAGACGGTCCATGACGGCCCTCCACATAAACAAGTTGCATTTCTTTGGTACCCACTTTGACCACTCAAATACGTAAACATTACTGTAATCCCTGCTGCTATTTAAAAACTTCTTAGCTTCTTGACCGAGAAGACCCTGTTCGATCCTCCCAGCCAGACCCACTTGTCAATCTCCATCTTTAAAGTTACCCCATCCAGTAATCTACATAAATTTTCAAGTTCATTTGTTTCAATTTGTGACGATGATCGAAGCGCTGCTTGCTACTCTCATACCTCTCGTTAACTTTGCATTTCTTGAACTTTTCAAGCTTAAGAATCTCCCCAAACTCATCTTTTAAAGGTTTATTTATCAACCAAGGATCCAACCAAAACCTCACCTCTTTCCCATCTCCAACCTCCCCTTTGATCAAATGTTCCAGCCCGATATTTCCAATTTTTATTTTTTCCACAGCTCGAACCACCCTTTTCCAATTGCTAGCGTATGACTTGTTAACTGGGACACTGTTCCAGCATCTTTTGCTCTCATGTAACGCGCTGATCACCCTTCTCCAAATTCCTTTATGATCAGTACGGAATCTCCAAATCCATTTAGATAATAATGCATTGTTTACATCCTTGAGCTTAGACAAACCCAAGCCCCCTGCCGACATTGGAGATGAAACTTGATCCCATGAAACCCAATGGATCTTTTTTACCACAACCGATCCACCCCATAAAAAATTCCTGATGATGGATTCAAGTCCCTCGATCACCTTGCAAGGAGCCTTGAAGATCGAGAGATAATAAGTAGGCAGGCTCTCCAAAACCGCTTTTATAAGCACCAGCCTGCCACCCATCGATAAACAAGCCCCTTTCCAATTGGCAAGTCTCGTCTCGAAAATGTCAAAAATAAAATCCCAATTGGCGACTCGATTCATGTTAGCACCCACCATAATCCCCAAATGTTTAAATGGTAATATACCGACCTTACATTGAACAGAACTTGCCATATCCACCACCTCATTGTGATCGACCCCAATACCAAATAGACTAGATTTTCCCATATTTATTTTTAGGCCCGAACATATATAAAAACCCCTTAATAATCTAGCCACATTCTTAATATTATTATCTGACCATTCCCCCATAATAATACAATCATCGGCATAGAGCATATGGGACAAGACTGGTCCATCATTGGGTAAAGAAACACCCTTAACAGTACCATGTAGACCTGCCTGTCTAAGCATACTCGAAAACACTTCCATAACAATAATGAACAAAAAAGGAGAGAGTGGATCACCTTGCCGCATTCCTTTGGAGCAATTAAATTCGAACGTTGGCAAAGTAAAAAAGTAAAGTAACTCCCAATGTCGTCTTTCACGGGTTTTGGGTCCCAATACCGTCTTCGATGGTGTATGGGGGAGGTTGAGATGTAGACAAACTTACCCCTACCAAAAGTAGAGAGGTTGCTTCCAATATCTACCAAAGGTAGAAAAGGACCTCCAGCCTTGCTGGGCATGAGGATCGAACCCTTGACCTCTGTCTCCAGAGGCAAGAGCTCCAACCACTGATCCAACCCAGTTGGTTTTGAAAACAAAAGTAACACACGTGAATAAAGATGACAATAAAAGAAAAAGGTCTGCTAATCCGACTACATTTTTACTCACCCAACCATACTTTTAGCAGTGACATCTTTAGCAGCAACTTTGTCTTTTCTGAAAACCACTTTTAGCAACAATTTTGTCTTTTTCTGACTGTCACCTTTAGCAACGACTTTGTCTTTTCTGCTACTACCTTTAGCAGCATTATCACCGTAATATTAGTCAAATTATACATATTTAGCATATCCATTTATTGGCTAATATCCTGTACATGATGTCATAAATTTGGGTTACTTATTGCGTTGCATAAGTATTTTGTAGGTTTATCATATGATCTTGGCGTTTTTAGAGCGTAAAAGGAGTAAAAATGGACAAATGGCAGCATGAAATGATGGTATTGGTACCATTGAAGCGGTTATGTTTGGGTATGGTTTGTGGAGATGCTATAAAGAAAATCTGGGAAGCCCGTTACATTATATTACCTTGAAAAGCAACAACCAACCAATGCTCATTCCGGCCTACAAAGAAATTCTAATACTCGTAGTTGGGTATTTGAACTCTTTGAGCTTTTGACCGAGATTTCCACCACAAAGACACTGCCAACCTCACATTGTCACATTCCTTTGAATTTCCATTATATTTCCAACTTAAGTTGCCTATCCAATCACATTTCTTCACACATAGCTGAAGAAATTAAAGAAACAAAATACTAGAAGCATATTTGAGATCTAATCGGATGATTGATTATCAAGAGAGTTTACAAACCAGAAACGAAATACAATAATCCACCAAATAACACAAGTGAATCAAGGGACAAACACACTTATTACATGATCAAAAGAACTAGCAGTAACATGATGAATGTATGATGAAGATGATGATTGAGAGAATATTATGCAACGGACATAAACGGCAGAAATTAGGAAAATGTGTTGTAAACCCTTATCTGAACAGTAGCTAGTATATATAGCCAACAATCTTCTAGTCTGCTCCATCCTTTTCTTTCTCTTGCTATCTTTAGTCCTCCAGCTTCCTTCTTTCTTTATATTACAAAACTAGTCCTTCAACTTATTTCCTAAAAATACAAAATACATAAATAAGTGATAAAAAGAGGATCAAGCTGCCAAGTTAACACCCCTCCTCAGCTTGATACTGAGAAGGGGTCAAAAAGCCCAAGTTGATTACACAGGTTTTTGTGTTGATACAAAGGTAGTCCTTTTGTGAAGATATCTGAAATGTTTTCTTCTGAAGTAACCTTAACAGTTTCAATGACACCTTGAAGAATTTTTTCACGAATAAAAAACAGGTCTATTTCAAAATGTTTTGTTTTTTCATGAAAGACAGGATGGCTGCAATTTGAATTGCAGCCTTGCTATCACAGTGTACACTAACTGAACTGGATTTCTGTATGCCCAGTTCTTCCAATAACTTCAAAACCCACATGATTTCACATGTTACAGCACCCAGAGCTCTGAATTCTGCTTCTGCAGAGGATCTGGAGATGGTGTGCTGTTTTTTGCTTTTCCAAGAGATGGGGCAACTACCTAGAAAGAGAATGTATCCAGTGATACTCTTTCTGGCAGTTGCCTTCTTGGCTCAGTCAGAGTCAACATAGGCAGATAGGGAGAGGGTGACATCTCTATTAAAGAGAATGCCTTTGCCAGGTGACCCCTTTAAGTATCTCACTCTCATGGCAAGTCTCAAATGAGACTCATGAGGGTCATGCATGAACTGACTAAGAATGTGCACTGAATAAGCAATGTCTGGTCTAGTAAGAGTGAGATAGATAAGCTTACCAATAAGCTTATGATAATTTGTAATGTTGTTCAGAGGTGCATCATCCATTTTATCATTTTCAAGCACAAGATTAGACTCAATGGGAGTCTGAGTAGGCTTGCAGCCTAGTAACCCAAATCCAGATAAAAGATCCAGACAATATTTTCTCTGTGTCATACAAATACCACCATTGTAGTCCAAAATCTCTATTCCTAAAAAATATCTTAGTTTACCTAAGTCCTTAATGGAGAATTTTGACTTAAAAAACTGTTTGCATTTTTCAATTTCATCAATAGAATTTCCAGTGATGACAATGTCATCCACATACACAAGTAATGCCACAAAAGTTCCACCAGAGGTTTTGGTGTACAAGGAATAATCATTTCTACTTTGAACAAAGCCATTTTCAATTAAGGAACATGTAAGTTTCTCATTCCATTTCCTAGGAGCTTGCTTAAGTCCATACAAAGACTTTACAAGCTTACAAACCCTAGGATCAGACACAGAATGATATCCAGGAGGAGGTAACATATAAACATCTTCTACAAGATCACCATACAAGAAAGCATTATTAACATCAAGCTGAAATATAGGCCAACTATTTTGCACAGCAATAGAAATTAAGCATCTTATGGTTACCATTTTCACAACAGGAGAGAATGTCTCATCAAAATCAATTCCAGCCCTCTGATCATACCCTTTGGCCACTAACCTAGCCTTATACCTATCAACCTCACCATTGGACTTGTATTTGATTTTGTAAACCCATTTACATCCAATGGGTTTTCTGTCATTAGGAAGGTGTGTGAGAGTCCAAGTATTGTTTTTATATAAAGCCTCAATTTCAGTATTCATTGCATCAACCCAAAGTGGGTTTTTGCAAGCATCCTCAAAAGAATTAGGTTCAACAAGTTTGTTCAGATTTGATACAAAGCACAAATTTTCAGCATTCAATCTAGCATAGTTAACAAAATGAGTAATACTATGTTTAGTTTTTGAAGTAAGCACATAATCATCAAGATTCTTAGGTGGTCTGGTAGTTCTACCAGATCTTCTAAGTTCAGGGACAGGATTTTGGAAAGTCTGGTCAACCTCATGAGATGTAGAAGGGTCATTGTTTAAGATATGATTGCCCTCAGAGTTGGTTTGTTCTTCAATGGGTGTTGCAATTGTATCACAAGGTCTGGCAGCTCTTTGTGTGCTACCAGAATCATTTCTGGCAGCTCTTAGTGTGCTACCAAGACCATTGTATGCAATGCCATCACCATTTGAAGTCCCTCTCCTATCATTATTGGGACTTAAAGAGTTATCATCATCAAACCAGTTATTGTCAAAAAAGTTTAAATGAGTTGTACCATAATCATCACCAACACAGTCTTTGTTATTTATTTTGAAGGGAAATATGTTTTCATAAAACCTAACATCTCTAGAATAGAGAATGCTTTTATTATCCAAATTAAAAGGTTTATAAGCCTTTTTGCCTTCAGAGTATCCAATAAGAACACATTTATTTGATCTGGTACTAAATTTGTCATTATTATTCAAAACAGTGGCAAAGCAAAGGCACCCAAAAACTCTTAAGAAGGAGAGATTAGGTTTACAATTAAAGACCATCTCATAAGGTGACTTTCCAGATAGAACAGAAGAGGGTAACCTGTTTATAAGAAAGGTAGCAATAAGAATGCATTCAGGCCACATATTCAGGGGAATCCCCCCTTGAAACATAAGGGATCTAGAAACATTTAGGAGATGCCTATGTTTCCTCTCAGCAATGCCATTTTGCTGTGGGGTGTATGCACATGAAGTTTGATGGATGATACCATTCAATTTAAAGAAATTGTTCATTCTAAGATTGGTAAATTCACTACCATTATCACTCCTTACAACCTTTATGGTTGTTTGAAACTGAGTTCTTAACAAATTATAAAAAGTTGTAAAGTTATAAAAGGTATCATCCTTCCCTTTAAGTAAAAACACCCACACAGCCCTAGTGAAGTCATCAACAATGGTCAAGAAGTACCTAAATCTTCTTTACTTTGGACTTTGTAGGGTCCCCATAAATCAAGATGAACCAGATCACCCAAAGCTTTGCTTTGGTGCTCACTAAGAGGAAATGGTTCTCTGGTTTGCTTTGCCTTATGGCAAGTTTCACAAGGAGAGGTATTACACTATTTTTTAATGTTAAGTTGTTCATGTAAGATGTTCAAGACTTGGTCAGCAGGATGACCAAGCCTGTCATGCCAGGTATGCACAGAAATATAACACATAGAGTTCACACTATTGTGTGACAAAGCAGTCTCACCTTTGATGTATTCATCAAAGATGTAGAGGCCACCAGCCTCACTACCAGTCCCCATTAGGGCTCCTGTCTTCAAATCCTGAACATAGCAAGTGTTTTCATCAAAACTTATATACATTCTGCTATCCCTAGCTAAATTGTGCACAGAAAGAAGGTTGACACAACATTCAGGCACATATAAGACACCAAATAGAGTGATGTTATCAGTAAGTTTAAGATTTCCTATTTTTAAAACCTTGGCTTGGGTCCCGTTTGGATGCCCAACAGTGATACCCAAGTTAGAAACATCCTCAACATTAAAAAGCCATTTGTCACAACATGTCATATGTTGTGTAGCTCCAGAGTCAGAAATCCATTTTTTGAGGGTTTTTGAAAAAGTTTGCATGACAGAGTTAGAACAGAAGAATCTTGAAAAATTTGAGTTGAAGAAAGCATTGGAATTGAAAAAAGTACCTGCCATGTGAAACTGCACAGGTTTTGAGACAGTTTTTTCACTAATCATGTTCATTAGGTAAGTGATTTGCTCACTATTAAAAGGAGAATTTTGATAGGAGTTAGAAGAACCAGCACCAGAGCTGGAAGAACTGGAGGGAGAGCCAAGAATGGATGGTTTATTCTCAATAACATTGGAGTTGTTGCTAAAATTTCTGTCAAAGCTTTAATACACAGGTTTCTTTCCAAAACCACCAGAAGAACCAACTAATCCATAACACCTTTCCTTGGTATGCCCAGTTTTATGACAATGATCACATTTGAGAGAGGGGTTTGGTCCTCTGTTTTGAAAGTTCTGGTTCCAGTTTGAAGACTGGTTCCAGTTTTGAGAATTGTTCCAGTTTTGAGGACCATGACCTCTTCCCAACCCTTTCTTATTTCCAAAAGGTTTTGAAATAAAAGCACTGTGTTGAGTTTTAGAAGAAGTGGAGTCATTTGAAACAATTCCTCTATGAGATTCCTCTCTAGAGATAATTGCAAAAGCAGTTTTTACATTTCATCCAATTTCTCCAGCTTCCTTTCCAAACCTTTAATGGCGGATTGTTGATCTCTCACCACGGCATCCACTTTGTGGTCAAGGTTGGCAATCTTCTCATTCAAGAACCTTGTATACTTGTCCAAGGAGTCGTGTCTCTTGTCATTAACCTCTTGTTTGATCAATTCAACACTGGATGTCAAGTTCGCAACAACTGAAGCTTGCACATCTCTTTTGGTCAGTCTGAAGGCTTCCCTGATAGCTGAACTAATCTTATTACAAGAATGCACCAGCTCATTAAGCTTCCCACCCACTAGTCCTTCATTCCCATCAACTTTGGTCAACTCAGTGCCAAGAAACATCTGATCACCTTTCATTTCAGCAATGGACTTAGTGTTGGCAGTTAGAGATTTTGTTAAGTCCTCCACCTTGAGAAGTAGGCTTTGGACTTCGGCATTTTGTATCTCTAACTGTGCTTCCACACTCAAAGGAGGAGGTGGTTGTGCAGAAGCAGAAGCAACAAACGGAATGCTACTAAGCCCATCCAATGCCTTTTCAAGTTGCATTTCAGTTGGACTCTCAGATTCAGTAGCAGAGTCCAACTCCTTTTCAGATGGTTCATCATAGTTGATGGGCCTTGGTACTTGGTGAAGTTGAGGGTGAAGGTGTTGAAGTGTGGGTTGAAAACGTGGTGAGGTTATATAGGCAGGTGTTGAGCCAGGTGGAAAATAAGGATGTGTATGACTTGTTGGCGGTTGGCGATATGGTTGTTCAATATTTTGGATTTCTGGGGGAGGAGGAGTGTTTGCGAGGTTGAAGGTTGGCTCAGAATCAGAAGACTGATTCTCCTCCAAGAGTCCCTTGTCAAACTCAAAGTCAGCAAGGGAATCAAGATTCCCCTGAGGTGGCTCATCGTCATCCCAGAAAGCAATCAAGACTGCAGTCTGATCAGATATGCCCTGGTTCAGATCACTGGTACCTGAACCAGCTTCTGGTTCAACAACTGCTGTTGCAGATGCATCGTCACCAGATTTGTTAAGTGTTGGCTCAGCCAAAGCTTCATCACCAGTGACAGTAGACACGGGGGTTGCCTTAATGATTCTCGTACCATCATCAAGAATCACTTCATCGGCCGTAGAGTGGGAGACCTCAGTTTCCAAGAGTGTCATCTCAGAAACTTCATCAGTCTGTGCTGCAGAAGAGTGTAAGATATGTGAAGTTACAGGGGGTGCATGTGCAGACACAGACTCTACTGTGTGTTGGGCGGACACACTTATATTTTCTTCACCATCACCTCCTAAAGAAGTTTTGGAAATGGTTGCTTATGGGTTTTCCTTTAGACTCGATTCTTCTGGTTCTTGTTGGGAAGAACCAGAAGGGTTAGCTTTGGTACTAACACCCTTGGGTTGTGCGGATGATCTCGTAAATTTACGCTGTTTTAACAAGCCCTTTGGAGATCTTGAGGAGCCTTTTGGGAGGTCCTCAGGTTGGTCAGTGGAAGAGGAGGATGGTGGTTGGGTGGAAGAAGCCTTTGGGGTTTTAAGGAGCTTCAACATATTACCACCAGATTTACCGATGGGTCCCACATTCTTTTGTGGCCCGCTCAGTAATCTTTCTGAACCAGTCGGTCGTGCTGAGACAGTTTTAGAAAATACCTGAAGCATTTCAGTAGAGAGTTCAGGCTCAGTTTCTCAAGTATAAGCATTTGTGAAGTCCCTGCAGAACTCTGGTACTGAAAGCTCAAGCCCTCTATTGTTGTAAGCATCACCAAGTATATGCATGAAACATATGCTTAAAAATCTTTGGAAAGCAATATGTAGACTTATTTTCCCTTTCAACTTTGCAATTAGATGAGAGAAGAGCATCTCAACGAAGTCTACCCGAATCCCATTCCATAGATAGTAACCCATCTCCACTTGGGGTAATGAAATCTGGTCCAGGCCACCATGATTTCCCACTAGGCACTCAATTATTTAAGTCCAGAATAACCTCCAGCAGTTGCCAAAGCCAGATAAAAATATGTGGCCAGAGGTCTTTAATTCATTATTGGCATCAACCATGCCATCATGGCCCATGGCCATCAAAACTTCTCTGAAGTTTATTCCTTTCAGTCTTTTGGCATAGACTGAAGGTGGTTGAACATAATTCAATTGAAGGGCCTCCCTGAACCCATCAAGAGAAATGACACACTGCTTGGTGCCATCATTTAGAGTAAAAGCAATGGATCTTTCATCCTTGCTTATGGTAGCAGTGTACCAGAATTCAAGCAAGTATCTATGATACATTGCTTGGGGATTTGCAGTCAAGGCATAATGGAGAGGAGACTCATCCCAAAATTTGTTTATCCTCCCCATTAAAGTTGCAGATTTTATATTTAAAGAGGCAACAAAATTGTTCATATTGAAACGAATGGTTGAAGGAGCGAAACCCTTTGGCCATGTTGGACATGGCTTGACTGCCTTTGGTGGATTGTAATCGAATGTGATGAGCGATTTGATTTGAGATGATGATGAAGATGAAGATTTAGCCATTTCTACAAGGGAAAACTGAAAATGATTGAAGATTTTAGGGTTCTGGAGTTTTGAAGAGGAGAGAATAAGAGAGAAAATGATGATTGAGAGTAATTGAAAAGATGAGTAAATGAATGAATTGTTTTAGAAAAATGTATTTATATTTATGATGGAATACAAAGGGTTTCCAAAATAAATAAAATGAAAATGATTTTGAAATTCAAACCCACAAAAAAAATATTATTTAATTGAAATCAATTTTGATCGGGTTTGAAATCCGAAATAATTTTGGGGTATACGTCCGCATTTAATGCAAAGACGGTTAGGGCCCCACATTTTAGAAAACTTTTCAACTTTCATTAATAAAAAGTGATCATCACTTTTACATTTACGGCGCAACTTGTGTGACACGTCAGCAAGGAGAATCATTATTCAAACGTTACACAGTAACCGTCACGTGTCCACACAAACAACCAAGTATCCACAAGACATTACAAAGGACTGATTGATTTCAGAAATGACTCAACAAAATCTGAGCGTGCTCAGTTTTAAGGAATCTGAACCACCTCAGTTTAAAAATTATTCTGAAATCGTTCAGTAAATCTGAAGCATTTCAGTCAAAATATTTTTCAGAAAGCAAAGTTCCCCCTTAGAGAAAAATTCTTTTAAGAACAAAAATATTTGACACTTCCCCCTGAGGTGATGCTATACAGGATTTAGCATACCTAACTCACTGATGAGATGTTTAAACGTTTTGACATCCAAGGGTTTTGTAAAACATCAGCGAGTTGTTTATCAGTGGGAATGAAATGAAGTTCAATATCACCTTTAATAATGTGATCTCTAATACAATGATACCTGATGTCGATATGCTTGGTCTTGGAGTGCATAACAGGATTGTGAGAGATGGCAATGGCGCTGGTGTTATCACAAAAGATTGGAGTCCTTGTATATGTAACACCATAATCAGTTAGTTGGTTCTTCATCCACAAAATCTGAGCGCAGCAACTTGCTGCAGAAATGTATTCAGCTTCAGCTGTGGAGAGTGACACTGCAGTTTGCTTCTTGCTTGTCCAACTAACTAATTTGCCACCTAGGAAATGACAACCACCTGTGGTACTTTTCCTATCTATTTTACAACCTGCATGATCAAAATCTGAATAACCCATTAGATCTAGACTTGAGCCTTTGGGATACCAAAGACCAAGTCTGGGGACACCTTTAAGGTATCTGAAAATCCTTTTCACAGCATTTAAGTGTGCTTCTCTGGAATCAGACTGAAATCTTGCACAAAGGCATGTTGCAAACATTATGTCAGGTCTACTTGCAGTTAAGTACATAAGTGACCCCACCATGCCACGATATTTTGTGGGATCCACTTGTTTTCCATTAGGATCAGAATCCAAAGTCAATGGAGCTGAAATGGGAGTATCTTTTGATGAGACTGAATCAAATTGATATTTCTTTAATAAATCTCTGACATATTTTTCTTGGTTTATAAAAATACCATCACTGGTTTATTTTACTTGAAGACCCAAGAAATATGTCAGTTCACCCATCATACTCATTTCATACTCAGAAGACATTATTTCAGAAAACGTTTTACACATTTTGTCATTTGTAGACCCAAACACAATATCATCAACATAAATTTGTACAAGTAGGATATCACTTTTATCATGTAAAAGGAATAAAGTGTTATCTATTGTACCCATTCATAAATGCACTTTTAACATCCATCTGATAGACTTTGAACTTATGATGAGTGCAAAAGCTAAGAAAATTCTGATAGCTTCAAGTCTGGCAACTGGTGCAAAAGTTTCATCAAAGTCTACTCCTTCTTCTTGAGAGTAACCCTTAGCAACTAGTCTTGCCTTGTTTCGAATTACATGTCCATCTTCATCCATCTTATTTCTGAAGACCCATGTTGTCCCAATTGGATCTTTCTTCAGGTTACTGGGACATGGAACAAGTTCCCAAACAGCGTTCCTTTTAAACTGGTTGAACTCATCTTGCATGGCTTCAACCCAGCTTGGGTCTTTCATAGCCTCGTCAATCTTCTTCGGTTCTATCAGTGATAAGAAGCTGACATTTAAGCATTGATCGCTTGTGGCTCTTCTGGTCTGAACCCCTCTATTGGAATCTCCAATGATTTGATCAATTGGATGTGCCTTTGTCCACTTAGAGTATTGACCAGGATGAACTATGATATCAGTGCAAGAACTCCTCTGATTTACTTCAGGGGCAGCTTCAGAAAAGACTATTTCATTCTCATCATCTTCCTCCTGCAGATCATGACTTGCATCATGAAATTCTTCAGATTGGGGTAATTCAGTGGAAACTGGTATCTGATTAGAAGCAGCACGTACATCTGATCCAATAGTCAGTTCAGAAGGTAGTTTAAAACTGACTGAAGGATAGAATGGAATGTTGCTTGACTGTTTTCTTGTTGGTTCTAAACTGAGATGCTCAGAAGCAGGTTCAGGTGACTGATCAGATTGAGCAATATGATCAAATTCACCAAAACTGATTGGACTTTCTGAGGGTGGTACAGGAGTTGGTTTATTAAAGATTGCAGAGTTTGATTCATCAAAGGTAACATGAATTGACTCATCAACCTTGTCAACTCTTTTGTTATAGACTCTAAAGTCTTTGCGATTTACTGAATAACCTAAGAAGTAACCTTCATCAGCTTTTGCATCAAATTTTCCAAGCTGACTTGACTCATTCAGAATGTATACTGGACATCCAAATACATGGAAGTATCCAATATTGGGCTTTCGATTTCTGAGGACTTCATAGGCTGTCTTCTTGTGTCTTTTGACATAGACAGATCTGTTCTGAGTGTAGCAAGCAGTTGCAACAGCTTCAGCCCAGAAATTCTTAGGAAGACCAGATTCATTGAGCATACTTCTAGCAGCTTCAATCAGCGTTCGATTCTTCCTTTCTACAACACCATTCTGCTCTGGTGTGTGAGCTGAGGAGAAGTTCTGAGATATGTCAGTTTCAGTGCAGAAGGACTCCAGAGTGGAATTTCTGAATTCAGTGCCATTGTCACTTCTGAGCTCACAAACTTTTCGCTTGTACTTGAGTTCAATTTGTTTGATGAGGGCAATAATTTCAGCAGTAGCTTCACTCTTTGTTCTGAGGAAAATTACCCAGCAATATCTTGAAAATTCATCAACAACAACAAGGGTGTACTTCTTTCCTGCTCTGGTCTGAACATTCACTGGTCCAAAAAGGTCCATGTGAAGCATGTGAAGAGGTTCAGTAATGCTGAAATTTTGCTTGGTCTTAAAGCTTGCTCTCTTTTGCTTTCCCATTTGACACCCTGGACATGGCTTGTCTTTATTGAAGGACATTGAGGGTATCCCTTCTGCAAGTTGTTTTCTTGACAACTTATTTATATTCTTGAAGTTCAGATGGGATAATCTTTTGTGCCACAACCAGTTTGTGTCCTCATCTGCCTTTGTGTAGAAACATTGTTCACTGGGTGAACTATTCATATCAATGATATAAATGTTTCCTTTCCTTGGTGCAATCAACACTAGCTTCCAATCCCTGTTAAATATGGTGCCTTGACAAATATCAAATAAAACCTTGAAGCCATCATCACACAGCTGACTGACACTGATCAGGTTATATTTCAAACCATTCACATATACAACACGTGTGAATTTGACTTGTCCATTATTCACAACACCATATCCCTCAGTTTGTCCATTTTCATCATTTCCAAAAGTTATTGAGGGCCCCTCTTGCACCCTATATTCCTCTAGCAGGGTTTGATAACCAGTCATGGTTCTGCCAGCAGCGCTGTCAAGAAACCATATATTCTTCTTTCGGTCTCCCTGCACAAACACAAAGATTAGTTCTTTTTGGGAACCCATCTCTTGATGGGTTCACTGGACTCTCCCTTAGATGTCCCAGATTTCTTTGGTTCAGAAGGAACTGAAGGATCAAAAGGGATCTCAGTCATGATCTCAGATGACACAAAAACAGTTGGTTTGATGGGGCTTTCAACCTTTTTCTTTTCAGATTTTTGCTTGACTTGTTTGGAAAAAGGTTTTGCATTTTGTTTAGGTTGAAGAGGAGTGCTTTCAACATTTTTTAAACGTGCATTACAACTCTGCACTTGCCTAGCTAACAACTGAAATTGACTCTCTAACCTTAACAAAATTGATTCTTCATTAGACACCTGAGCCTTACCTGAATCTGAGATAGATGGCTCAGTGGGGGAGACATTTTTCTTCTTCTTTTGGCCTTTTGGAACCTTAGATGAAGACTGAGGTGATGGCTTTTTGGATTTAGCCTTCTTTTCTGAAACAGTGGTCTGAGTTGTTTCAGATTTGCCCTCAGATTGTTCCTGGGCCTTTTCAGTCATAGTTTTCTGCTTGCCAACTTCTTCAAAAATTATTTCTGGTGTCATTTTGTAAGTCCCAACTCACTAGATGGTACTAACTGAAGACACCTCTATGTCGATGGTGGGGTGACTTTGCAATATAGACACTGAACTGGAGACGACCAGTTGCAGTGAATGTATACCAAGTTCTTGGTTAGATTACTTATTAAGGTGACAATAATAAATAAGTAATTGACAATGCAATATATAAATACAAGTAATGTAAATTGGTGAGATGATATGTATTTTTCAAGTGTAATTTATTTATTATCTTTAAATAAATTACAAGGTTGTTGCGGAACCAAGATAATACAAAAGAGTAAATATCCTAACAACCTATGAAATACAATCGATCTAATACTTGGAAATTCTCTAAACAATCGAAACACTTAAAGTTGTGAAATGTTCCTTTTTGTGATTGAGAGAATATTGCACAAGTTCACCAAGAAAATGCAATTGTCTGAATTTGCAAAAGTCTTATTTCTTGGTTGTGCAAAGACCTCTATTTATAGGCAAGTTGACATTGGGATGTCAACTTTGCCGTACAAATATGGTTGAGAGCATTTAAGGAATAGCATTTAATTCCTTAAAATGCTGTATAAAGTTATGACATAAAGTCATCTTTATTCAACCTGCTTTATGTACTTTTGTACTTTAAACATAGATAATTGCTATTGTCCGGTTAATAGCACATAAAGCATAAAGGTCTTTTCCTCGTAATCAGTGTAAAGCTTTGTAAGTACTTTACACTGATGGTCTCCAGTTTATATCTGAGTAGAATGTCAACTGGGCTTCGCTGCCATTGTCATTCTTTGTCTTCCACTTGTTGTCTTTGACTTCAATTGGAATATCTTCTCATCTGGTCATATCTCAACTGGAGGAAGTCTTCAGTTGCGTTAACTGTACGTTGCAACTGGACTTCAATATATTTCTGGACAAATCTTCTAGTCTCCAGATGCAACTGGAGACTGGCCAGTTTTCAGCAAAACTGGTCCTAACAAATTCCCCCTATTTGTCCTGAAATATTGCCAAGTCTTTTTCAGTTCTTGTATCTATACAAGTATGAACTGGAAAGACTTGTTCGATTAAATCTATCTAAATTTTCCAAGGCATTTTTATAGATCAATAAATGCCTTGGGTTTTCTTTTGAGTTTGTTAGATTTAATCTGTTATCTACCTTGTGGTTACAAACTGGTAACTTCATTTATACAAGGAAATGAAATTTATACAAGTTACAAGAATGTAAATAAATTACAAGAAGATAACTGAAGGAAAAACTTATACAGATGGCCCTTCGCCAGTTTTCCTTCTCTTGGCAGCTGAAAAAATGGGCAGTTTGTCTTCAGGATCAAAGTTCAGTTTTTCTTCAACACTTTCTTTGAACTTGATCAGTTGCTGGAGAACATAAATCCAACCCCTTTCAATTTTGTTCTTATGCTGCCTGGCTTCCAACAATTTCAACATCTCCACATGCTCCGAATGGCCATACCTGTGAATGTCTGGATTTTCAGTTGAGCACGTTGGTCCATTGAAGTACTGAACCCCAACTGTGAAATATTGAGTTCCAGGCTTGATTGACACCTGAACATCAATGATCTTGCCTGGTTTATATCTCCGCTGCACACTTCAGTTAAGTATGCTCGTGCTTCAGATTCATTAGCCAGTGCTCAGATTTTGCACCGCGGCTCGGATATCTTCAGTTGAAGGTTCATTTGGTTGCACCCAAATCCTTAAATCTTCATCTCTTGGCAGTGGTTTCAACTTTCCTTTGGACTTGGGTAGATTCAACACTCTTCTGACCACTTTCTTGACATTTTCCATTCTTCTTTGAATTCCACCATCTCTAATCTCTTTAGCCTTCTCCACTGTTATGTTAAGGTTTCTGGCATCATACTCAGCTTCATCGTCAGGATAGTATTTGTCCAGTTCAATGTCAAGCATTTCCTTCAACATACCAACTATCCTCTGATCATGCTTGACATTTAGATACTGATCAAGTGGGATCCCCAACAGGCTGGAATCACTTGCATCAAGTATCTTCATTCTCTCCAGTTGACCTTTGGCAACCAATTGGTTTGCTTGTTTTTGTTTCTTTCTTTCATTAATGCCATCACCAATTCTTGCCAGTCTTTTGCTATCACTATCTGACACTTGAGGAAGCACATCAGCATTACCAGTTTCCAACAAGGGTGTATCAGTGGCCGGCTGGGCAGATTCATCAGTTGCAGTCATCTTGCCCTTATCAACATTCCCCCTATCACCAATATCTTCAAACTCTTCAATCTGTTGACTGGCATCAGTACCAGAACCAACAACAACAACCTGCCTTTCCACCAGATTTCTTGTTCCTGCACCTGGTAATCTTGGTGAAAGTGCAAGGACGTCCCTTTCCCCCTTGGCAGCTTCTAGTCCTTGACGAACAACATCAAAGTCCAACTGACTAGAAGGCAAGCGATCTAGAGGCTGCCACGACTGTAAGTCCTTGCATTCCTTGAACGCCCCACAAATAATGTGAACTGTCCTCCACAGATGATTTATTCACTTTTAGACTGAGTCAGAACATTGGCAGATGTTTCTTCTTGACTAGTCTTGATAGCATTCAAAAGTACACGATCATCTGCAGAGAGCCCAGTTGCAACATGTTCTCTTTCTTGCACAACTTCCTTCTCTTTTTCCTTGCCAACTTCAGTTGCCAGTTTATCTATGGCAATTGAATGTTCAGACACCTTGGCAGCCAGATTATCTAGACTACCCTTCAACAAATCAACCTGGGTAGTGATTGGGGCCAGGTCAACTGGTGAAGGGGTAATCTTGGTGATCTCAGACATCACCCTTTGAACCAAAGCTTCTTCCCTCTCTACCAAGGTATCTTTAATCATCCGACCAACTGAATTGGCCAACTGCTGCCCAAGTTCAGTCACATTTAATGCAGGTCTGTCAACCAGTTCCTTGACCTGCTTTTCTATTTCCTTCAACTCAACCTCTGATGATCTGACAGTGTTACTCAGCAGATTGGAAATAGATGTGGTGACCTTGGTTTGAGTTAAGTCAAAGGCTTCCTTTAAAGAGGTGGCCAGATTGTTGCAGCCAGTGACTAACTCATTCAACTTCTGAAATACCAAGTCCTCATTTGCAGCAAATTTGTTAATCCCCAGATCAACAACTTTAGATTTGTAAGTGTATCCTTGTTGTATCTGGAGAGGGACTTGGAGTTTTGCTCAATTGTCTTTTGAACACCCTCCACCCGTTTGATCAGGTTTTGGATGTCGGCTGAGAAGGAGACAAATTGAGTGTCCAGTGACGGAGGGGAAGTTGTCACTGGACCAGCAGCAGGCACCACTGGAGCAACTGGAGGAGGCACATTAAGTGAAACCTCGCCAGTTGACTGACCAGGGGCAAAAGAAATAGAACCAGGAGTGGGAAAAGAAGGACGATGAGAGAGATCAATGTGTTGGTCATGCTGAGAATGCTCAGGTGTGTCCAACGGCAGCGGTGGTGGCATGTGCCTATTTCTAGGCACAAAGAGTGAAGATATAAGGGATCGAGGTCTTTCCTATGGAATTTGGGTGAGCATATGTGTGGTGGAAACTGAAATTGTTTGTTCTGGGGGCGGATCAAGAGATGAAGGGAGTTGATCTTGTACAGAAGCATCAACTATCTCTTGATCAGAAGTAGTTCCTTCAGAATCCGAAGATTCTAGCTGGAACTCATCAACATCCATGCCCAGATTCATGAATGATAGAGATGGCTGACCAGATTGGTCAGTCTCTAGATGACCTTCTCCAGTTTCCTGGAAGGTTTCATCTGTTGAAGGTTCAGTTACCAGGGTAACTTCACCAGGGATAGAGGTCACAGGGGTTGCCTCAGTTACAATTGCTCTATCCACAATCATAACATCATCGGCCGTAGAGTTTGGAACTTCAGTCTCCAGGTGTGACTGGCCAGAGACTTCGTCAGTTCGTGCAATAGCAGTGTCAGAAATTTGGTCAGACTCAAATTGTGCAGACACGGACTCTACTCTGGGTTGGGTTAGCCCAGTATTATCTTCACCACCCTCTCCTACAGAAGTTTCGAGGGTGGTTGCTTGCGGTTCATCCCTTTGACTATCTCCAGCTTCCTGTTAGGAGGAAACTAGAGGGCTGGATAGGTTTCTACTGTCAGTGGCAGTGGCTGACTGATTCCTAGGGCAACGTGTTCTTCTTGCCTTTGGAGCACCCTGGAGACCTGTTGGGAGGTCTCCAGTGATAGTTGTAGGGACTGACATGCTGGAGCTGGAGGGGTTAGACTGTTGCCCAGGTTCGGCAACTGTCACAATTCCAGCAGACGAACCGGTGGGTCCCTCATTGTTTTGAGGCCCGCCCAGTTGTCTTTCTGACTCACCTTGGACTGGTGCATCAGTTTTATTGAATGCCAGCAACATTCTTTGAGGAATCTCAACCTCCCAGTTGTTGATGCTAGGGAGTCAAGATTCCTCAACATTTCTGGGGCAGTGTACAATGATAGAGTGTTATGATATTCAACACTCCCCAGAATTTCAAGGAAACAGAGGGATAAATACCTGGAGAAGGGGATGCACAGTCCCCTGGTGCCCTTCAGCTTTTGAACAAGGCCCCTGAACAGGATATCGGCAAAATCCACTCTGAGTCCGTACCACAAGCAGTAGGCCAATTCTGCTTGTGTGGAGTTTATCTGGTCTAATCCACCAGAACTCCCACCCATGCTCTCCACCAGATGGATGAAGAAATACTTTCAAGATGGAGAGAGACCTTTCATGGTCATGGGTCCTTTTGTCTTCAACACCCCATTTTCCAAGCAATCCTTGTGTCCCATGTCAAGGAGAACTTGTCTAAAATTTTGGTTGGGGAGATGACAACTGGAGATTCTCCTTGTCTCCAGTAGTTGAGGTGTAAAGCATTCCTCAACGTTTCTGCCGTTATAGTACACGCGACTGTTCCATTTTTAAGAGTGAAGAAGATGGATGAACAGTCATCTGAGAGTTGTGCAGTATACCAAAACTCACACAAGTAATCATGATATAACTTACGTGGGTTAAGAAATAAAGACTCGCCGATTGGAGAATCACGAAGAAAGCGTTGGATTCGTCCAATGAGAGTATCGGCAGTCTAAACCCCTTGCAAACTAGCCATCGGATTATTTGGGTTTAATTTGATGAGCGTAGTATTGCCAGGAGCACCAGGTGCCTGTCTGACACCTGGTGGGGGAACATATGGGACAGTTAAGAGATTAATATCTCTAGATCGAGAAGATTTAGGTGCCATTGAAAGTGAAATTGAGAATTTTGGAATTAGGGTTCTTGATTTATGAAGCAGAGAGAGAAATGAAGCAATTTTGATGATTGAAATTGAATGAGAGAATGTGAAAAGGAAGTAAATGTGTTTCGGAGTAAATAAGGGGTATTTATAAGGGAAATTGTGATCCCAATGAAATACCAAGAATATTTTAATACCAAAAATCAATTTTACAAGATATTTTGTAAATGAAAATTTGAATTTTGAAGTAAAAATTTAATTCTCCGTGTCAGCATTAAATGCTACGACGGCTTAACTTCCCACGCGCCCACTAACTTTCCATAATCCCAATAAAAAGTGTTACCTTTTACAAAAATGACCTTAACACGTCATATGACGATAGTGAGTAGGTTAAAACACTCGAGTACCATCACGTGTCACAAGTATTGACCAAGTATTTTACAACGTTATGAAATCTGGTTGACCACCAGTTTTTAGACAAGACTGAACATGTACACTGGAGGATTAATCCAGTGTCAGTTTCCAACTGGAGATTTCTCCAGTTGCAATTTTTCAAACTTAAGAATTTTGGTTAGAAAAATATTTTGAGTCTTTCCCCCTAAAATGATGATCCAGAAATCAATTAGTGCCAGGATAGTATCACAAAGGCGTTCGATAGCCTGGAGAGCAAAGATTATCTGGACCTCCTCAACTGGATAACTTCATCAGTGTCACTGACGCGTTCATAACAAAATCTCCAGTTTTAAGGATTTAACATTCCCAGTTCGCTGATGAGATGTTTAAAAGTTTTCTCATCAAGAGGTTTTGTAAAAACATCAGCGAGCTGTTTGTCAGTGGGGATGAAATGTATTTAAATGTCTCCTTTCATAACATGATCACGAATGAAATGATACCTGATGTCAATATGCTTTGTCTTAGAGTGCATCACTGGGTTGTGAGATATAGCAATTGCACTGGTGTTGTCACAAAAGATTGGGTCCTTGTATACTTCTGACCATAATTAGTAACTGGTTCTTGATCCAGAGAATCTGGGCACAGCAACTGGCCGGAGAAATGTACTCTGCCTCAGCAGTGGACATAGAGACTGAAGTCTGCTTCTTGCTGGTCCAACTTACCAGTTTTCCTCCAAGGACATGACAACCACCAGTTGTTGATTTTCTATCTATCTTACAACCTGCATGATCAGAATCTGAATAACCCATTAGATCTAACTCTGAGCCTTTGGGATACCAAAGACCAAGGCTAGGACACCCTTTCAGGTATCTGAAGATGCGCTTAACAGCATGCAAATGTGATTCTTTCTTTCCACAACTCCATTCTGCTCTGGAGAGTGTGCTGATGAGAAGTTTTGAGAGATGCCAGTGTCATTACAAAATGTTTCAAGTACTTTATTTTGAAATTCAGTACCATTATCACTTCGTAACTGACAAACTTTTTCGAGTGTACTTGAGCTCAATTCTTTTGATGAGAGAGATGATCATTTCAGCAGGTGCATCACTTTTGGATCTGAGGAATACCACCCAGCAATATCTGGAGAATTCATCAACCACAACTAGAGTGTACTTCTTTCCAGCTCTAGTTTGAACATTCACTGGACCAAAGAGATCCATATGAAGCATGTGAAGAGGTTCAGTGATGCTAAAGTTTTGCCTGGTCTTGAAACTGGCCCTTTTCTTCTTGCCCATCTCACACCCTGGACATGGCTTTTCTTTAAGAAAGAAATCTGAGGTATCCCATCCACCAGTTGTTTGCGAGACAACTTGTTAATATTTTTGAAATTAAGATGGGATAGCCTCTTTTATGCCATAGCCAGTTGGTGTCCTCATCAGCCTTGGTATAGAAGCACTGCTCTTTTGGAGCAGGTTCCATATCCATGATGTACACATTTCCCTTTCTTGGTGAAATCATCACCACTTTCCAATCCTTGTTAAATATGGTGCCTTGAGCAATATCGAACAATATCTTGTATCCATCATCACAAAGTTGACTGACACTGATCAGGTTATATTTCAAACCATTCACAAATGCAACTCTGGTGAACTGGACTTGTCCATTATTGATTACACCATATCCTTCAGTCTTTCCATTTTCATCATTACCAAACGTCACTGCCGGTCCATCTTGGACAGTCAACTCTTCAAGCAGGGGCTTACATCCGGTCATAGTCCGGCCAGCAGCGCTGTCCAGATACCAGGTGCTCTTTTTACGATCGCCCTGCACACCCACAAAAATCATTAGTTATTTTTTGTGAACCCATCTTTTCTTGATGGGTTCACTGGACTTCTCTACAGAAGTCACAGTTGATTGTTGTGGTGTTGAACTGGAGGCTGCATCTGGAGCTTTTTCACCAGCTCCAGGTGCAGGAGTAAAAACGATTGGTATTTGATACTTATTCCCTTTTTCTTTTCATTTTTAGCTCCAGATTGAGCAATTTTTTGTTTTTGTTTCAAAGGGGTTTTGATATTTTGTTTTTTAACTGGAGGAGACGAGGCTCCTTCCAGATTTTTAATTCTGGAAATGCAACTCTGAACCTACCTGGACAAAAGTTGGAGTTGACTTTCCAGTCTTGACAAAACATCATTTTCAGTAGGCTGCTGAACCTTGGACCTAGGTTCAGCTGGAGTTTTAGTCTTAGGATTCTTGGGCTCCTTGGACTTTTGAGGTAAAGGCTTTTCACCAGCAGCCTTTTTAACTGGAGCTCTAGCCTGATGGCTCCAGGTTTAACCTCAAGGGGGTGGTCTCAATGGGTTCAGTTTTGATATCTTGTAGGCTGGTCATATGGAGTTTCAACCCTAAGAGCTGGAGGCAATGCATGAAGATCTGGTATGAGAGCTGCCATCTCCAGATCTCCAGATTTCCATGCATTTTTCTGGGCATCAATTGTTCTAGAAAATGCATCATAATTCTTTCCAGATGCTTTACCCACGACTTGATAATCATTTGTTCTTTTTCAAGATCAGATTTTAATTTTTGATTTTCAAGTTCAAGAGCCTCAATTTTCAAAACTGACTCCTTGAGAGCCAACTGGACACTTTGTAAATCATTTAATTTGTGGTTTAACATTGTTCAGTTCAGTTAAGATAGTTCCAAATATCTTTCACTGTCTGCTCTAACAGTTTCCACAAAAGCCAAATCACCACTTAATGATTCAGCAAGGTCCAGTTTCAGTTCTGGATCAACCTGGTTGTCATAATCACATACCTTTTTCAAAATGATGTCCACCCATCTTCCAGTGATGACATCTTCTTTTGCCACATGTTGCTGTTGCTCTTCCAAGGCCATGAAACACATGTCCCTTTCCTCTTCTTCATCAACTGATGAGTCATCAGAGTACTCCCATTTTCCCTCAGTTTGTGCCATCAAGCACTGATCCTTTTCTTTTTCCATGGACCGGAGGGCAATCTGGGCCTTAAGCTTCTTATATTTAGCTTTGTAGCTATCATCAGGCCGATTGAAATTAGGGACAGAGGGACCAGTTTGGTTGTTCATCTGACTAGATCTGCATTCCTTTATAAAGTGACCTTTCTTACCACACTTATAGCAGGTAAGATTGGTTTTATCCAGAGAGCTGGAGCTGGAAGCATTGTTTGGGGCCATTAAATCTTTTAGATTTATGCTTAAACCTATTAAAGGTTTTAGCAATCATGGCTACCAGATCATCATCGTCAGTTTCATCACAACCATCACTGATTTCAGTGGTCAGGCCAGAGTTCAAGAAACTGTTTAACATCTCCTTCATTGAGTGTGCCTGGACACTCTCTGCAGACATTAAAGCAGCACAAGGTCGCTCAGTTATGCTAGCAACCTTGGGACTCTGGGCATGGTTCATGGCATCCTGCTCAGCCACCAGTCTTGCTGCATTATTATCTTCAGTGAATCTGAAGGCTCCATAGAGCGATGCAAGAGTGTGAGTGTGCAAGGTTTTACCTTGTCTTAAGACAAGAACCATGTTTTCCCATTTGGAAGGAAGAATATCACAAAACTTCTCAAGAAGAATATCCTTATCCTTCTCAACACCCAAGCCTCTCTCAACTGATTAATGAGGCTAGTAAACCTGGTGTAAGTACCAGTTAGACTTTCATTGGGTAGAGCAAAGAAGGATTCATACTTCTTGTTCAAGGCAACTTTCTGGTGACAATAGTGTCATCACCTCCTTCAAACTGAATAACTAATTCATCCCACATTGACTTGGCATTGGGGAACAACACAAGTGTTGGAATTAGATCTTCAGGAACAGCTCCAAGGATCATGTTCTTGAGTCTGGTGTCCAGATCTACAAGTCTACGATCCTCATCAGACCAACGGTCTTCGAGCTTTTCTCTTGAACCTCTTCTTCCAGTTAGATCTAGAAGAGGACTAACCCCAAGAGACATGGGTATATATGGTCCATCCTTAAGGATTTTTAACATATACCTCTCTATCCCACCAAAATGCAAGAGCATTCTGGCCTTCCATGTTCCAAAGGTCTCATTGTTTCCATCAAATTTGGGAACATGAGTATTGGAGTAGTGAACATGGACATGGTTAGGGGCATTAGGAGGAGGAGGGTTGGTATTAACATTTTGAACAGGTGGTGTATTAACATGAGGGTTTTCACCTTGACCAGAACCATCCCCACCTTCAGTAGTAGTCATCTAAGCAGATCTAGGCAAGTATATTAGCCTTCTGCTCTGATACCACTTGTAAGTCCCAACTCACTAGATGGTACTAACTGAAGACACCTCTATGTCGATGGTGGGGTGACTTTGCAATATAGACACTGAACTGGAGACGACCAGTTGCAGTGAATGTATACCAAGTTCTTGGTTAGATTACTTATTAAGGTGACAATAATAAATAAGTAATTGAAAATGCAATATATAAATACAAGTAATGTAAATTGGTGAGATGATATGTATTTTTCAAGTGTAATTTATTTATTATCTTTAAATAAATTACAAGGTTGTTGCGGAACCAAGATAATACAAAGAGTAAATATCCTAACAACCTATGAAATACAATCGATCTAATACTTGGAAATTCTGTAAACAATCGAAACACTTAAAATTGTGAAATGTTCCTTTTTGCGATTGAGAGAATATTGCACAAGTTCACCAAGAAAATGCAATTGTCTGAATTTGCAAAAGTCTTATTTCTTGGTTGTGCAAAGACCTCTATTTATAGGCAAAGTTGACATTGGGATGTCAACTTTGGCCGTACAAATATGGTTGAGAGCATTTAAGGAATAACATTTAATTCCTTAAAATGTTGTATAAAGTTATGACATAAAGTCATCTTTATTCAACCTGCTTTATGTACTTTTGTACTTTAAACATAGACAATTGCTATTGTCCGGTTAATAGCACATAAAGCATAAAGGTCTTTTCCTCGTAATCAGTGTAAAGCTTTGTAAGTACTTTACACTGATGGTCTCCAGTTTATATCTGAGTAGAATGTCAACTGGGCTTCGCTGCCATTGTCATTCTTTGTCTTCCACTTGTTGTCTTTGACTTCATTTGGAATATCTTCTCATCTGGTCATATCTCAACTGGAGGAAGTCTTCAGTTGCGTTAACTGTACGTTGCAACTGGACTTCAATATATTTCTGGACAAATCTTCTTAGTCTCCAGATGCAACTGGAGACTGGCCAGTTTTCAGCAAAACTGGTCCTAACACATTTGTTTTGGAAGTGCATCTAAATCAGTGATAATAGATGCCAAGTGAAGATCACCAGATTCATATGCTGCTCTTTGATTAGCAAAAGTGTTTTTAATTGCAGCATCTGGATTTGGTGATTTCATCAAGGATTTGATTATTTTCTGTTCCTTTTCCAGGATGCTTTTCGGTTCTTCCTTTTCTAATTCTAAGGTGGCAACCATAGACTGATAACTTTTAAGGGTCAACTGAACATCTTTCAGTTCTTTCAGTCTAGCCTGACTTGCGTTCAGTTCAGAAGTATTATTTTCAAACATTTTTAAACTTTCTGAACGCACAGTCTCAACAAATGAGATGTCAGCCTCTAAAAGAACCAAAAGGTCCAGTTTATGTTCCTCATTACTTTCAAAACCAAAATCACTAACCTTTTTTATGATTATATCCACCCATCAATTCAACATCAGACTTGACCAAATGACCTTGATCTTCACGAGCCATGAAACACATGTCCCTTACTTCTTCCTCATCATCAGATGATTCATCAGAATCTTCCCATTTTTCGGTTTTGGAAATCATACACCCATTATTGCTTGAGTTTTCTTGTGCCATGAGAGCTATATGGGCTTTCAGCTTCTTATACTTAGCCTTATAGCTTTCATCAGATTTATGAAAAATAGAGTGGTTAGGAGCAGATTGTGATGAAGAAGGTTGACTAGATCTACATTCCTTCATGAAATGTCCTTTCTTGCCACACTTAAAGCATTCAAGATTAGACTTATCAATAGAAGCGCTGGAAGCAAAAGGTTTGCCAGATCGATTAGATTTGGCCTTAAAATGATTGAACGTTTTAGCCAGCATGGCAACAAGATCATCATTGTCATCCTCATCACAACCATGAGTAACATTATCAGTAATACCAGTTTTTAACATTTCATAGACTATCTTCTTCATTGAGTCAGAATGATCACTCTCAGAAGATAGCAGCGCAGTCCCATGTGGTTCAGAATACTGAACCATGACTGAAGTGGTAGAAGCATGATTTTTGGCATCTTGCTCAGCCACAACTCTCTCAGCTTTGTTCTCTTCAGTGTATCTGAAGGCTCCATATAGGGAAGCAAGAGTGTGACTGTGCAAGGTTTTCCTTGTCTTAAAACCAAGATCAAATTTTCCCATTTAGAAGGTAAAATGTCACAAATATCCTTCTCTACACCCAACGCTTTCAATTGGTTTACCAGATTTGTGAATCTGATGTAAGTTTGTGTTAAAGTTTCACCAGGGTGTGCAAAGAAAGATTCATATCTTTTGTTTCAAGCAACTTTTCTTGTGACAATATTTCAGAAGTGCCTTCAAACTGAGTCATTAGTTCCTCCCACATTAATTTAGAATTTTCAAGTAAAACAAGAGTGGGCATGAGAGTTTCAGGAACAACATACAAGATCATATTTTGCAGCTTGGTATCAAGGTCTACCAGCCTATGATCTTCTTCAGACCAATGATCCTTCTCCTTAGGTGTCATCCTAGGAGTCCCATCGGCATTCTGACAACAGTAGGCATTCATGGGAACAAAGGGTCCTTCTTTTATAATGTCTATTCTAACACCAGCAATATACTTAAGCATGCATGCTTTCCATGTTATAAAATTTTCACTGTTCCCATCAAACTTGGGAACAGGATTGTTTGGAAAGTGTACATGCACATTATGCAGTGGTATATTGTTGTTAATAACAGGGGGTGGGGTGGTACCATTAGGATTAGGGTTAGGTCCTTCATTGTTTTCAGGGATAGCCATCACAGCAGATCTAGGTTAATGAATATAATATTCAACTTCCGCTCTGATACCAAATGTAAGTCCCATATATGATGGTTTACCCGACTGGCAAGCAATTCTATTCTGGAAATAGACCAGTTCAGAATGCGATCCAGATATGGATTAAACAATAAAGTAATGTACTGAAAGTAAATTGTAAGAACAAGTGCTGAAACTATATAAATACTAGATATAGATCAAGTATGTTGCATTGAGTCACGATGTACTTTTTCAATGTATTTTATTCATTGATATAAACAAAATACAAAGGTTGTTGCGGAACAAAGATAAACACCCAAGTGTAATATCTAAACAACCTTGAAATACAAGTGATCTAAATAACTTGGAAATACTCGTAAGAACTACTTAGAGTATATCTCACAAGTTGCAATGTCAAAGTTTCAAGCTTTGCAAGTTGTGAGAAGCCTTATATTTATAGGCAAGGTTCATGCTGATGTGGACCAGGCCGTACAAATATGGTTGGGAGCATTTAAGGAATTAAAGCCAATTCCTTAACATGCGTACTTTTAAGGTTAAGTGTGAAAGTCATTTGATGTGACATTTCACACTTTATTCCCAACCTTTTACTCAACCTTGTACTTTTACATAGATAAAGCTATTAACCGGGTAAAAGTTGGTAAAGTCAAAAGGCTTCCTCGTAATCAGTGTAAAGTGTTGTAAGTACTTTACACTGAGATGCTTCAGTCTTCGATCAGGTAGAATCTTCTCTGGGCTCTGCTTCTGAGATGATTCTCTTTCTTCAGTCTTCAGTCTTTGACTTCAGAATGAATGGTTTCAGTTTGGGCTGATCTGAAACTGAAGTGAAGCTTTCAGTGAACTAATTCTGAAGAGGTTCAGAATTCTGTACAAGTATCTTCACTGAACTTCAACTATTTCTGAACAAAATATACTTGGTCGATTTTCGACCCAACATGTTTCTTTATTATATTACTGTAGATAACTTTTGATTTTTTGTGACATGTTTATAGGTGCTTTCTTCATCCTTCTTGTTCGAGTTGAACAGAAATAGTGATCATGACTGGCAACATACAGCTGTAGTTTTTGGTAGAAAGCATAATGCGAAAGTAACGGTTACTTATCACTATTATGAATTGGATGGTATGAATGGAAAGATTGTTGTTGGTTTTAATGGGGTAGGGTGGAGGAATTTATGTGCAAAGAATAATATTCGTCCAGGTTACATCTTAAAGTTCACCAACAATTTGGACTTGACATTCAAGGTAGAGGTGTTTCGATCTGATGGAAGTCTTATAAAGGATCATGTTGAAGGTATCAGCATTTTTTATTAAAAATAGATACTCAGTTATTGAGAACTAAATTTCCCTGACATTTTGACGTATTAATTTGTTTATAATGTAGTGTTTAATAAGGAGATGAAGTATTGCTCATCTTTTTCAGATGATGAAGCCAATCCTGAAACCAAATACCACAAATGTAGGTATCCTCATGTTGCACACTCACCTCATGCCTCATACTGCTTTCGAAGAATTCTTCATCGTAGTGTTGAAAGGAATCAATTGGTAAAAATTTATGTCTTGTCCATCTATATAAATAAATATAACTATATTTTTTTTCTTATTTACTTAGGCATGACAATGGAGAACTTATGATACTACATAAGTTATATTTTGCTTATTATGTATTAAGATTGATTATCTTTTTGTGTAGTCTGTGCCAAAGCCCTTTCTTCAAAAGCATAAGCTATTGCAGTACGATTCAAGTGTGCTTCACTTTGGTGAAATGGTGTTCCCATTTCATTTGGTGCCAACATTAGATGGTAAGAAGGCAGGAGATGTTAGTGACATGGTTATGATCATGGATTGGAGTTACTTCATGGGTCAGACAGGAGTCGAAGAAGATGGCATGATCAGGTTCCAATTCAATCCAGATGACAATGTGGAAGGTAAAACACTTCACTTGGATGTTTGTTAACTATCAAGTATGTTTGGACGATGTGGTTATGTTTGGACAATGTGGTTATGAAGGTAAAACAATGTGGTTATGGTTGGACATGTATATTAAGTATCTTTAGGAATATGGACAAATCGGAAGTATGATTGCTGGTTGGGCAAATTAGTTTATAAAGGTTTTCCTTTTGCAGCACATTTTTATTAAGATTTGGGGGGGGGTTATTTTTGGGGGGGGGGGGGGGGGGTGTGGGGGGGGGTTATTAAAATAGGTATAAACCAAAATCTCTTTCTAACTTAAGGTATGATAGTGTAAATTTAACCTAAGAAGGGTTTAAAAATACCACCCTCCATACAGGGCTGTTTTGTCCTACTTGGATTGCCACATAGTATGAAAAAATATTAACCACCGCTCCAAAACTACTCTCCAGTGATATCTATTTATATAGTCATATATATATGTTTGTGTTTATATACTTCACTTCTGAAACTTCTCTCCTTTTCTATTCTCTTTTTTTTTATCACTTCATCATAATCACCACCATATCTATAATCTTTCTGTTTATCAAGAAAAAGAAAGTGATGATGGGAGCGGAAATGGAAGCGGTGATGGTAGTGATGGTGATGCTGGCGGCTTGCAACACCGGCGGATAATCTCGACACAACCAAAGGATTACCAAAAATGATTTGTTTGATCTAAAGTAAAAATAAAACATGCGATCTTCAAGATTCCAGATCTTGTATACCTGTAAAACCCCCTTTTTTTTCTTCCTCTCTTGATTTACAGATTTGAATCTTGTGCGTTGAAATCTTGTACATCTGTTTAGATTTCCCCAAATCATTGCAAAAATAATAAAATCATCACATTTAATTTGATGGGTTTGTTGAAATCTTAAATTTTTTCCAGATGTGTGAGATTTGGGGGTTAGGGTTTGTTGCTGGACATGGTGGCGGCTATGGAAGAGGTGACGGTGACGGCCAACCACAAAGGAGGATACATAGATTCAACTGGCTCCGGTTATTGCTCTGGTGAAATCTTGGCTCCTGATTATTGCTCTGCCCACCAAATCTTTGTGCATATGGATTATCAGAAGATAGATACATAAATTCAGTGTATATTAACTTATATTATTAGAAGATAGATACACGGATTCATTTAATTTTATGTACAAAGCTCCGTTTTAAATTTTAGATTTTGTGTATAAGTATGGAAGATGAATGATTAGAGCTAATTTTATTTGGGTTTGAATATCAAAAATTAAAGAAAGAAAAGAGTAAAGATCTGGGTTGTAAAGTGATTCTTATTTTGTGATATATACTGATATTTATTGCCTTAAAAAAAAAAAAACACTGTGATATTATTTTTTTTGCAAAGTGAGTTTCTATTCAGACGTGTTGGAGACAATTTTAACCAGAGATTTTCTGGACCTCCAACCCCCTCTTCATGGAAAATACCTTTGAGATGAGAACCCCAAGACTCGAACCTGAGACCTTGGGTAAACTCACCCCCAAGGCCCACATAATGGATTTAGAAGATACCCCTGGTCACTGGGGTTTAAGCCATTGATATTTATTTGTTAAATATATTTTGTTAAATATTTCTGAATCAACAAGGTAGGGTCAACGGTCAACATATCGATATGGATAGTGACATGGCTAAAAGGTCAATGGTCAAGAATCTGACATGGTGAAAAAACACACAATACCACTGCATGTCAGATTTGACATACCAGATAGTGGTTTTGGTCCTCACATTAAGCGGAATTTACACACACTCGTATTAAATAGAAGGAGAAATTGGTTTATACCTACTTTAGTAAAAATTGACAAGTTAGATACCGTTAAAACTAATTTGCCCTTGCTGGTTTTGTTTTCCTTTTGCAGCAACATACTTTATATAAGATTGTAGAGGTGTTATATATGGTAGCTAGAGGTGTTAACTATGTTATGTAGTTACCTTTGTTATCGATTTTGATTATATATGGTACATTTGTTTGAGGTCGATAATCCAAATATTGGCCATGGCTAAAAAGTCTGACCACCTTCATGTGAACAAATCACACATCTATTAGAACCAAAAACCTTAACTGTAGAAGAACAACAACATGACATCTGTATATTGAAGTGTTATTAGTGCAATATGCAACATTGCAACTGAATAATATCGAACTTTACTTCTTTATGGTATGGAGGAACTTAATCTTCTTTTCAAGCTGCAAAATACATAAAGCATCTAACAAATGAAAATATAGTGATTAAAGAAAATAACTGCAACACAGATAGATGTTTACCTCAATCTTTGTTATGAATCTTAATTCTGCCTCTGGTGCTAAATTTTAATCTTCTTGAACTTATGTTATTTAGAAAGATGTCATGTTCTGGTTAAAATAAATGGAAAATTGAATACAACTCCAACTTGTATAGAACAAAAACCTGTATAAAAGAACTATACTAACACTTCAACAACCATACATGGTCCAAAACATGGAGTATCATGCTAAACCTATGATCAATAACAAAGAGATGGAGCATGATACTAAACCTGAATAAACTTGTTCGTCTACCTTTCATTCATCCTCGATGATTCCATATAGACTTTTTGTATATATTACTGAACATCGTTTCCCACAGCGTCTAACATCAAACATAAAGTAGAACATAAGCTGCATTGAACAGAATATATACTTTAATCAAGTGCAACATACTAATATAAAGAGATTTAAACACAAATATATAAGAACAAAATGGATTAAAAACACATTACAAACAAAACATATCTTCAAAACTGTGAAGTCAAAAGTGTGACCAACTCACTGAACATCGTTTGCCACAATATCTAACATCGAACATGAACTCCAACATGACCTGCATTAAACAGAAGATATACATAAATCAAGTCGAACATAACATGCAATTAAATAAAGCACACACAAATAGTTTAGGTTTTAAGAACTTTGAAGCCGATGAAAAAAAAACACATTTCGGTATTTTGAGAGACAATTTTTGTGATGGGTAATGCAAAATGAGAATGGGAAATGTGTGTGTCTATTTATTTGAATGCAAATGTCCTTCTTCTCTCTCTTTCAAATTCAAATCTCCCTCTCATCCTCCTTTTTTTGAAATATATTTTGAATTCAAATTTCCCTCTTCTCTCTCTTTCAAATCAAATTCCCACCCAATTAATAATAATTTCGGTTTATAAATAATAAATGTAATATAAATAATATAAAAACATAAAGCACACACACATGACTTAAGCAAGTGTGTGTGCTTTATGGCGAAACCTCGTTTAGAAGCCGACACCTCACTTTTATTGACGTCAGCGGCCATTGCCGTTTAGTAGTATAGGAAGATACATGTTCAAAGTCACATTTTGTAGTATAACTAGCATATAAGAGTTCGACGTTAAGTTGATCCTGTAACCCCCTAGCTTGGTGTCCATGAAAACAGAGGAAACAATTTTCTTCGAATGTGTCAGTAAAATTAAGAACATTTTTTCTTATTGGAAAGTTTTCAATACTTGAGAGTGTTTGATCTGAAACAAAGAATCACCATGAATTTAGGTTTTTATTAGGAATGGGAAACTAAATCCACACCCTTGGACAATTTCGAATATACGGAAATTCTATAGGTCCGGTACTCATATTCTAAATCCAACCTCGTTAACGAATAATCAAGATACCCCTAGCAGGCAGTAAATAAATAAAACTGTAACTCAAGCAATTTCAACTATAAGTGTAAAAGTCTTCATATGCTGCAGGCAAACCCATAAAACTATGATACATAAAATCAGAGGCGGATCCAGGAATTCATATTAGTGGGGCAAAAAAGTTCCTTCAAAATTGAAAGAAATTATCATTAATGTTGTGACGAAGCGATAACGGATGAAAAATAATAAACGACAACCAACCACCACCGAAACAACTAAACACGATTACAATGACTAAATTGAATAGCAGTATATACTAGTATCAAAAAGTGAACTTTTACTTATAACACAAAAATTCACTTATAACATGGGAAGCATGTAATAAACAAATAATTTTATTAAAAGAAACTATACTTTAAACAAAGTAAAACATGATCGTTTATTTTTTCTTTAAACTTTTCATCAAAATCACTAGGTAATGATGAAGACTGTTTTTTTTAAAGAAAATATATCGTTTCATTTACTGACAAAAAAAATTGCAACTAAGAAATAATTTCCAATATGTGTATTAATTAAGATTACAAGCATAGTTGTTAAACTCTTACGAGTTACGATTCGACTCGTTGGGTGATTCTTTTTTCTCCTGACTCTTACGAGTCGCGGTGTGAATTTGGAACGAGTCAATACGAGTCGCAAACTATGATTGTTATAGTTTGATAATAATATATATCATATTTATGGTTACATTACTTTATATGTTATACATGTATTTTTGATCCTTTTAGTACGAATTTGGAGATAAAATGTAATTTTATGACTCAAAAGTATCAAATATGTTATACATATTTATGGTTACATTACTTTATATGTTATACATGTAATTTTACTGTTCGGTTAAAACTTCTTACCTGCAGTATATAAAAATGTCCAGACTCTTACGAGTCGAGTCACGTTTCGAGTCAAGAATCAAAAATTATGTTTTCGAGTCGAGTCAAAAACTACGAGTCGACAACTATGATTACAAGTGATAAACTAAAAGCACAATTGCAAGTTTGCAGTTAAATACTTATGAAGGTGGCTTACCAACAAGGAGTTAGCCTAGTGGTAAGGAAAACACTTGTGACCTTAAGGTCTCAAGTTCGATCCCCGCTTGGCACAAAAAATAATTCCTTTAAGGTACCCGTTACCAATGAAGCCTAGACCCACATGTGAAGTTTAAATACGCGGGTTCGATCCTTTGGGGTGCCCAGATCATGTGGGGATTAGGATGGAGGTATTGAACCGGCATCATATGGCTCATACGAGGTGAGTCGATGGGTATCCAATTGTGGTACCGGGGCTAGGGTTCCCTCCATTACCCTTTTTACTTATGAAGGTGGCTTTTGAAAGGCTATGTGTCATGGTGGGACTAGACGAGGAAAGGAAAATGAGGAAAGAAGAAAAATATGGGAACGGTGGGTTTTTATTTAAAAAAAAAGGTAATGGGGGAAACCCTAGCCCCGGTACCACAATTGGATACCCATCGACCCACCCCGTATGAGCCATATGATGCCGGTAAAATACCTCCATCCTAACCCCGTATGGTGGGTTTTTATTTAAATAACATGTCCAAAATCCTTTTTATTTTAGTTTTAACCATGACAATTATTAACATTTGATGGATTCTTTATAGATGGGTTGGTTGGGCTTGGGGGCACACCAAAATTTTAGGCGAGGGCATCATGATAAAACTTAAGTTTCAAAAAGAAAAGCTACACTAATTAGATGAAATATTTGGGCTGCTATAGGGGGCATTACCCCCCGGTACCTTTGCTTTACATCCGCCCCTGCATAAAACAGGAAGATACATACATCCACAGGATCCTCAATTCCTCATTAAGGTCGGGTTCGATATACTTATATTTCTCACACCAAATGAAATATGACAATTTGCACCACTCAGAACCTTGATACTGTTTCGAGATTGGTGGGAGGATTTAAATATTTAACAGTGACTATTGGGATTGAAGGAATGGATAAAGCAGATAATGGTTTTGCTGAAACCCCTGCCATTATTTTTTGTGGTGGATGCTATAAAAATGAAAAACTTTTTCGTATTATGAATAGCCATAAGAACGACAACATATGAACCATAAGGGTGGCTAAAATGCACCTTAGAGATATGAAATCACATTGTTCACATGCTATATCCCATTAACAAAAGCAGTGGATCGTCGTGAATGACGCTCAATAAGCAACAACACTTTCACAGCCTTTCTATGAAGATGTCCATCTTCATGAATGCTACCACCAGTTAACCGAACAAGAGGTATTGTAGCCGTTGACCCATACCACTCAACCATTTCATTCAATGTAAACATTTTCTCTAGCACATCTAATGCTTCCACCTTTAAAGATTCCGAACCCCAGTTCAAAACCTCCAAAATAGGAACCACTGCCCCATTCTCATGCATAACATGTGCACCTCTGCGAGGCGACTCCTTTTCTACCAAAGTTGAAAGTGTCTGAATTGCTTCATAGGTTGCGGCATGGACCTCCCCATGTAAAAGTTTGACCAGCTCAGGTAATGCTTTCGCCTCCAAAAGACAAAATGTACCAGTTACACTGCATACCATTGACTTGACCAAAACACAAACACCATTGACTTTTTCTTGATGTCATGGCGAGTTCAGAACTTCTCAGGGAAAGATCACCAATGAGAGCAGCAGCTCTCGCCTTTGCTGTGACTGAGCCATTTTTAAGAAAATCTACAAGTAAACTATAAGTCCCAAGTTCAACGACTATTTTCTGAGCCTGGATATTAGTTGGATCCGTGAACCTGAAAAGAGCACTTAAAGCGTTTTCTTTCGCTTCTGTATCTCCTGGTTCCAATATGTCGACAATGGCTTTAAGTCCTTCTAATTCAATCAACTTCTTAGTGAGCGCAAGTTCTGATTTTGGAAGGTTTGCTAACAAACCAACAGCTGCCTTCTGTACATTACTTTTGTCAGAACTTTCTAGAAGACCAATAAACGCCTCTAATCTTCTTGGCTTTAGGAGGAACTCCGCCACGCCTTGTGGTTCATGATTGGAGAATAAAAAGATGAGGTTGATGGCTGCTTCACGTGTTTCACTATCTGAATGATCAAGAAGAGGTAAGACAAGAGAAACACCGTTTGCAGTAAGAACTGCAGTTTTCACTAGCCCGGCTTCTGAATCACATATTTTACAAAGTCCACGTAGAACAGGCCTTAAAACAGTATAAGGTAAGTGGGTATTCCGTAGAAAAGCTAATAAACTCTCAACTAGTGACTCGATATTCAGTTGGACTCCATTCATATCAACAAGAAACTTGATCCCATCACCATTAGAAGAAAGCTTTTCTAGGATCTCTGAGCATTTAGCAAGAATGGGGATTCGTGGGGGGGGGGGGGGGGGGGAAAGGGGTGAGGATCTCTGAGCATTTAACAAGAATGGGGATTCGTAAAGGGGAAGAAAACATGAGGTCTACCACTAAAGGAACTGCATCAGCAGCTGCGAAGATTTGTTTGTTCTCTGAAGTTGTTAGAAGCTTTACGAGCATAGATAATGATAGTTCTTTGGCTTCAAGATCAGCAGATGCCATTTCCAGCAAGGGTGGAATCAAACCTAGCTCACAGAGAAGCTTTGTGTTATGTCGTTCTTCAAGCTCCAGATTAACAATCCCTCTTAACATCGCCATTTTAGTTGGTTTTGAACCTTGGGTACAATCAAATCGATTATAGGCACAGAAATGTCAATAACGAAGCTAAGGAAACCAATAATAAAGATAACGAAGTCCTTGTTCGATGATGATTAAGCATCTTTTTGCACATGATAAAATGTAGAGGTCGCAATTTGAACTCATGTATTCATCAATGGGCCAATTTAGGTAATGTTTTATCTCTAACGGGTCAAACATGTAATATTTATTACTTTCTCCGTCCCATTAGAAGTGTTATATTTTAAATTTTCAAAGTCAAACTTTTCCAACTTTGACCTTAAATAATTTTATTTGTATTAAATAATACTTAATGAAAGTTATATGAATTAGTTGTGTTTTAAAAGTGTTTTCAATGGTATAATTTTTCATCAAGTTTTATATACAAAAAAAAATATATTAGGTCAAAGTTTATAAATAAAGACTTTGAAATCAATATAGGACACTTCTAATGGGAGTAAATTTACAACCAAGTCAAACGGGTCAAAGTCGCCCAAAGTGTCCTTTTAACGTATAAAAATTCCAAAGTTTTTCAAAAAGTATCATTAGTGTTTCAACAACTTTGTAATCATTGTCATAATCGGAACTTTTATATGTATGATAGTTTTTGACAATAACAAAAAAAATATATATATTTGACGAACAAAGAGAATTTTAATAAAGTCTGAAACTTTTGTAAGGGTATTTTAGTCACAATGTATAGAATGGAAATAGGGATGTATTAAGATGGAGAGTAAATTAGACATATCAGGTTCTTAAAAGTTTAAGGAGGGGGTCAGTTTCTTTTATAAGAGAGTATAGATAAGAACACAATCATTTATATTGTTATATGTATACAATTATAATTTACAAATGTTTGAACCCGTATCATATTGTTTATGAAACTTGCTAAATTAACTGTAGACATACAAAGTTTTATTATAAAAAAATGAATTATAACAAATATAAATAGTTATGAGTCAATCTGTGCATCGCGCACGGGTATTAGTTGATATACTAAAAACTAGAAAACGTGTGATAAAAAGACCACTTTCTTCTGTTTCTTGATGTAAGAAGAAAAGGGGATAAATAATTGAACCTGTTGATTCAAAGAATACCCAGGAACAATTCTTCTAACTATCGTTGATTCTCAAAGAATACCGATAATCAGGGTATAATTCACACACACTAACACACACTTGTGATAGGGAGGAAAAACATTTCATATCATTGTCAAAAACTGATTTTCTAACATAACTTACATCCCAAATTATAGATGGGATTCATGACAAAAAAAACCAAAACTATTAATAAATTAAATTAAATATGATGGAAACCAAAGAGTTCAAGATAAAGAAACTAGAAATCTAGAATGTTCCTCATCATTCTCCCCTTCTTTAACAAAAACTCGTCCTCGAGTTTTGACTCGAAACCACCGGGATCAAACGGAAGCATATCATTAACGCCATCAATCTTGGATTTTTTACCCCGAGAAATCTATTCTTGAACAACGGGAAAAAGATTCAAGAACTGCAAAAACTTCAGAAAATCATAACTCCTTGTGGAAAACTGGAAACGGAAATCCCAACGGTCAGACCGTGCTTCAATGAGTCTTGAACAACATATCCAAAAATCATAGCGATCCAACGGTGAATGAACTCGTGCCGCCTGTTTTTCTACAGCTGCGCAGATCTGGACGAACATTAATGGAATTTTGGGTATAATTCGAAACAACACATGATCTTCTTCATCGATCTTCTCGTCATATGGACAATCATCAAACCCAAACCAATGATACCAATCCTCATCCTGGTATTCATCATAGATGGGTGGATAATCATAGATTATATCATCAATTGAAGGCATCTTCATCAGGATTTTCGGCTCTGTTACCAACTGATGTAGGAAGAAAATGGGATAAATAATTGAACCTGTTGATTCAAAGAATACCCAGGAACAATTCTTCTAACTATCGTTGATTCTCAAAGAATACCGATAATCAGGGTATAATTCACACACACTAACACACACTTGTGATAGGAGGAAAAACATTTCATATCATTGTCAAAAACTGATTTTCTAACATAACTTACATCCCAATTTATAGATGGGATTCATGACAAAAAAAACCAAAACTATTAATAAATTAAATTAAATATGATGGAAACCAAAGAGTTCAAGATAAAGAAACTAGAAATCTAGAATGTTCCTCATCATTTCTTTATCATTATCTTTTCCAAAGTAGTGTACATTAGCTTTACCAAATACAACATTTCCTATGCCATTGACTCCAACATCCTTGGTCGGGTTCTTTTTGTGTGAAAATCTTTTGAGATGCAATGGAACTAAAGAAGAAGTGGAACATATGAGAGTTAGAATGGTGAAGGTGTTAAATCAACCGTAAGATAGTAGAAGAGCGAGATAGATAGTTTAGAATTAGATAGAAGAGGTATAGATGAGTATATATGATGTAGCGAGAAAAAGGGATAAAAAGGGGATAAATAATTGAACCTGTTGATTCAAAGAATACCCAGGAACAACTCTTCTAAAATTCGTTGATTCAAATTGAATACCGAAAATTAGGAAATTTCACACACTAAACACACAGATGTGTATAGGGAGGAAAGAAAAAACTTTCATATCATCAAAAAACTACTTACTAAGATGATTTTGATCCCTATTTATAATGAAAATTCATGACAAAGAAACCATAAAGTTTGGAATTTAAATCATTAAGAAACTTAAGAGTCAAAATGAAGAAAGTAAAATTCTAGAAGTTTTCACACCAATCTAGATGCTTCCACATCATTCTCCCATTCTTTAACAAAAACTTGTCCTCGAGTTTACTTCATATCAAGCCACCCGGGTTGAAGGAGATATCGGATCGTTTCTTGCCTCCACCAACCATCGTTGCATAAAGCACCCGAATAACGACTTCGTTCAAAGTTTTTAAAACTGATAAAGACTCTTCATTATTCACCACATGATCTCCGTAAATAAATTTATCATATGACGGAATCATGCTCATGTAAGTCGGGGCACACATAATTTTAACAAACAAAGTTTTATGGTTGACAAACTGCAGAAACTTCACAAATTCATAAATCTTTGTAGAAAACTCAAATAGAAAATCCCAACGGTCAAATTGTGCGTCGATGAGTCTTGGATCACATATCCAAAAATCAGAGAGATCCAACGGTGAAAGAATCCGTGCCGCATATTTTACCGCAACTGCGCAAACCTGGACGAACCTAAACGGATTTTTGGGTAATTTTCGAATTGTCACATAATATTCTTTGTCGATCTTTTCATCAAATGAACAACCATCAGACCCAAACCAAAAATACCAATCTTTATCCTTGTATTCATCATACAAGTGTCTCTTGCCCGGCTTTTTGCATTCTGACTGACGGTGACCAGATTCACCACAATTAAAACATTTCAAGCCACTAGAACTTGCCCCTTTTGAAACTGTACCAGAGGTTCCACCAACCTGTTTTGCTTGGTTAGGGTTAAAACGAGATGTCGTGGGGCCCGAACCTGAACTCCCCCCTGTCATGGCAGAAGATGAACCACCAACCCGTCGGTTCTGTTTCTCATATGCTATGGCACGTTGATGTGCTTCAGAAAGTTTTACAGGATCTAACATGTTAACAAAGTCTATAATCTGGACCCTCAACCCGCCAATTGATGTAGCGAGAAAAAGGGATAAAAAGGGGATAAATAATTGAACCTGTTGATTCAAAGAATACCCAGGAACAACTCTTCTAAAATTCGTTGATTCAAATTGAATACCGAAAATTAGGAAATTTCACACACTAAACACACAGATGTGTATAGGGAGGAAAGAAAAAACTTTCTTATCATCAAAAAACTATTTACTAAGATGATTTTGATCTCTATTTATAATGAAAGTTCATGACAAAGAAACCATAAAGTTTGGAATTTAAATCATTAAGAAACTTAAGAGTCAAAATGAAGAAAGTAAAATTCTAGAAGTTTTCACACCAATCTAGATGCTTCGGCATCAGTTATAGTTGTACACTTGGGTTTGTCCAAGTTTCATTTTTGATGAATTGTAATTCTTTTGGATTAGTAATAAAACGAGAGGCTATTGCCTTGTTTAAAAAAAAAATTGCTATATGACCAAACAATTTGTTAACTTATAGATATGAACAACTAAATTATACCCGTCCGATTGATGGTAACACTATAAGTATTAAGTAATTAATGGATTTAAACCAATTCAACCAAGTTAGGAGTTTCCCTTCAAGCTATGCCTTTGACCTCTCCCTGGAGCTTAGCCATGGGTATAGATCGAAAAGGTCTCGCGAATAAAGTCAACAGTTTAAAGGAACGGGTGAAGTCTCGGGATCCGCTCTAGTCGAGTAAGAGATTTCCCCTGTAGAGTAGTCTCCGTAAGGGATGCCAAGAGCAACCATTCTTTCTCTATCCCTCAAGAAGTATCCCCGATTAATAAATCTTAGTTGTTCTTCAGTTAAATCAGTTGGAAAATAATCAGGAAGAACTTCCTCGGATATGATTGCCTCTCTCAAAACCTGTTTGTAAGTAGATTTCTGGAAGTTCTGACTTGCAGCTTCTGGAGTCTTTCTGAGTTCATCAAAATTGTTGAAATCTTCAAAATTATAATGTTGAGGAGTTGAGCTAGCACGAGC